>CAJHNH020006601.1:332500-423419 GCA_905116865.2 Candidula unifasciata | reverse complement strand
CATTTAAGTCAAATCATTTAATGAAACCACCAATCATTTGCACTCTTGAATAATAAAGACAGGGGTTGTCCAGATTGAGCTCTTTCTTCATTCTCGTTGCTACGAAACAATCCAAACGAGTTTATTGATTTGGCTCTTCTGATTGATGTTATAAAATGGAGAGGATGCAGACGAGAAATAATGTATTTAAACTTTTTCAAATGAACAAGAATAAACAGTCGGCGTGGGTATGGTAATAGATAAGACAATTTGGATGTGGCGAGTTTCTGCCCTGACCTGCTGCCGTAGAAGTATATTTGGCTTCTTCTTCTTCTTCTTCTTCTTTCTTCTTCTTCTTCTTCTTCTTCTTCTTCTTCTTCTTCTTCTACTTCTTCTTCTTCTTCTTCTTCTTCTTCTTCTTCTTCTTCTTCTTCTTCTTCTTCTTCTTCTTCTTCTTCTTCTTCTTCTTCTTCTTCTTCTTCTTCTTCTTCTTCTTCTTCTTCTTCTTCTTCTTCTTCTTCTTCTTCGTCGTCTTCGTCGTCTTCGCCTTCTCCTGACCCTTATCTCGCAAGGGAACATAGGCCCTTAATTAGCTTTTACCAATCTTCTAGTGGGACGCAACAGTATGCAATACCGACACCACTTTAGACATTAAAAAAAAATAGCACAATAGAAACTTTATTGTCAGTCCCTAGAAGAAACGACTCTGGTCCTATACCTTACAGTCAAATGGATCTGACCCCAAACCCTTCTTAACCCTTTCGCCACACTCTATTTGTTATCTTCAACCGAAGTACGTTGGGGCCAGTATTCACTCACCTTGATTCTTCCAGACTTGTCTCCCGAACCACAAATGGGCAAGTCCTGCATACTAGTCTTTGGCAGCAGACCGTGCTGAAGTGGGACTCAGGTGCAGGACCTAAGCAACTCGTGACTGGAATGTCCTTGAGGTTACGGTCGTGTCTGTAGGCCACCAGAGGAAGTTAAGAGAACATTGTGCTGATGGAAGGGTCCGCCCTAAAGATAGAGAGATGCCTGGGAATAACATTTTTGGCACGGATGAGGGTTATAATGTCAAAATGGACAATTGCAGAATAAATGTCAACAGTCAAGTGAAAACGTTTAGTTGAAGCTGGCCCCGCAAGCGATCGTCTAATCACTTTGTACGCCTGCAGAATGAAGCAACGTGTGTATGTAATCTCAAGGTAGGATGCAACTGAGTCGTACTGGTCAGAGAGGACTTTAGACCAGCGGTTCTCAAACTGCGTGCCGCGGCACCCAGTTGTGCTGCGAGCGTATGCCAGGTGTGCCGTAGCAATATCCAAATCTGCTAGATATCAGCGAAGGCAGCAGTTTAAAATAAAAAAAATACCGTGAAAGAAGTCCAGAAGAGTTCTGGATACAGATGTAATCAGAAAACAATGCTATCGGCAAGACTGCAATGCATTCTCACCATACGCTGTCATAAATAGAAAATAAAATAACAGATACATGAGCAAACTTTCTGCGTTAAGTGATTTAAGGGTTAAATTAACTAAACTGCTCACAATAGAGTAGATTATGAAAAATTCACATAAACTTTTTCGTTTATCGCATTAAAAATAACTGAACATTTAGGTTGCACTATTTTTTCCCTTCTTTTCCCAAGTATTTAAACCGCCTTAAGAGTAGGTGTGCCGCGAAATTGTTTTTACTTGACAAGGATGCCGCGGCGAAAAAACGTTTGAGAATCGCTACCCTAGACGACCAACTGATGACGGAGGACGGCGACAACGCAGACGGCAACAGAGGAAACAATATCTTGTTGTCTAGCAATGTGTTCCATTCAGAGGTTGCGTGTTCTCGAGGCATAGCGCCCGTCTCAAGTGCTGGAGGTCTCGGGTTCAATTCATAGTGAAAGGTGGGGTTTTTTCATGTGGACCTACTAATTTTCCCTGGCCTCTGGGTAGTAAGATCGGATGCCTGTGTGTATTGTTGCCCACGTAAACAATCCCTTGACAGTTGGAAATCGAAAAAAGGGTAGCCTAACAGCGCTCCCCAAGCAAAATTTGGAGTTAAAAATCTACCCAAAGTATTTCATGATCCTATTGTGCTACGGAGTGTGTGCACTGCGCTGCCATCTTCTTTGAGTTAGAAGTAGAACGGAGCACTTATGGGTTTTACTTTGTGCCATGGTGTGATCCGTTGCATAAACATAAATGTGTCCCAGTCAGTTTATTGTTGACTTGTTCGTATGATTTGTCACTATAGCTGTTTACTGGAAAGACAATAACCCCAGCTGCTTGCCCCTGTTAATAACGACAGGTGAATATTTGTCTCAGAAAGAAAAAGATATGAATGAACAATGTGAACCTCAGAGTAAAGAGTTAAAAACCTAGTCTTTCATCCGATTTATAACCGAGAACATGGCAGGGGCATCGACACACAGAAAACATGGGAGTTGGGGGGGGGGGAGAGAAACCTCTAGAGGGGTGGATGGAAGCGGTGGAGGGAGACCGCAGAACACCTACAGATTTTCTAAGATGAGCTTCAACGGGCTTAAGCCTTGTTTAAATTTGTAATGATATTAATGATGGCAAAGATAATGGCGGTAATCATTTTAATTAATATTATAGCAAATGAATAAGATTTATTTGAAATAATATGGAATGTATACACAAATATTTGAAAAGGAACTTCTATACATGCTAGAAATGGATTGGGGGGGGGGGGGGAGCACCTAATAAATTTTCTAATAGGGAGGGGGCGCTAACCACTCAACCCCCTTCTATGCATGTAAGGAGGGGGCAAGGTGCTTAAACTCCCAGAAAACGGTGTCCTTCAATGATAACAACTAATCCTAAGACGTGTTCCCTGGCGCTCACAGTTACTATTTCTGAATGAGCCAGATATTCAAAACGGAATGTTATCGGTAATAATAATATTGATTGTGGACAGACAGTATTGACAAAGATCTTTTGTGAATATATACCAGATGAATTAAACACGGGTGTAATGAGGGCGTATTTGCGTGGTGCTATATGACACCGTGGCTGCGTAATTAAAACCGAACAAGTATGTGTTTCCGTCAGGTGTTGAATACATAATGATACGGATCAATATTTATACGGCAGATTATGAATGGTGGCGGGAGGATGATATGATGACGTAAACAGTCATTAGGCAATTGTGAGGATGTCAGACGAATGCTAGGAAAAAAGCCAGTCTTACAGGTCGTCAAAAAACAACAAATAAAGTGGTTTGAACATCTAACAAGAATGCCACAGTGAGCAACACTAAAACGTTACAACGGGCATAGAACGAGTGGAAGACCTCGGAAAATATGGAGGGAGGCATTAAGAACAGCCTTACAGAAATTAACATCAGTCTTAATAGTGCTCTTGACAGAGCTCATCGAAGAATGTTACATCAACCCCCGACACTTCGATGAGGTACGAGGTGGAAGAGAAGAAGAAGAAGAAGAAGAAGAAGAAGAAGAAGAAGAAGAAGAAGAAGAAGAAGAAGAAGAAGAAGAAGAAGGAAGAAGAAGAAGAAGAAAAAGAAGAAGAAGAAGAAGAAGAAGAAGAAGAAGAAGAAGAAGAAGAAGAAGAAGAAGAAGAAGAAGAAAAAAAGAAGAAGAAGAAGAACAAGAACAAGAACAAGAAGAAGACGATATCATGATGGAAATGAGATGTCTGAGAAAGGCTGCAGGAGTGACCAGAAGAGATAAAATCAGGAATGAGGTCATAAAGTCGGCCCTAAGCCCATTCCAGTTTACAAAGACAGCAAATCAAATGGTTTGCCCGCTTACAGAGAATGACTCTATAAAAGAGAAGGACGTAGACTACAAGACAGGTTAAGACAAATTTGGCAACATAACATCAGAGAAACTCTACAAAAGCTCAGTGTCTATCGTCGAGGCGGCCGGAAAAAAAAACGAGTAACTGACCTAGTACCAGGACCTTTCTGCGCTATGATATGGAGATTCGGCCGCATCAGGCGGCACCACAGGGGTGGGGCGGTATAAACAGCGAAACCAAAATACAATTTAACTGTTGATCTAACAGTGCGACGCTATATACAGCACGGGACTGCTTAGTACTATTAATTTATACATGTATTACAGTAGAGAATAATCATTTGTTAACGATTTGCACTAAATAGCTTTTAGAAACATTGATTCCCACCTCATTTGACAAATGCAATACTGCAATATAGCTTGTGAAATGCTGTTTACCTTTATCTGAGCTTTTCTAAATTAGCTTCCATAATATATCTTCCATCTGCTGTTATCTACGTACACGAGGACTTAAACATGTCGACTTGCTTCAAAATAAAGATCAGTGGCACTTAAAGAAACAAACGCGTCTGTCAGGTCAAGTTAAGCCTCAACTATAAACATATTTCAGCTTTAAAACAATAACCCGGTGACATTTACATCACATTTTACATCAGCATTCACCCATTGTTCCCTCGTCTTTCCCCGCGCTAAAGAGATTATAAGATTCGCGCCAACCTGTACCTTTACACACGTCTTTACTGTGTTTTCGATAAAAGACGCCATTGAAAATACATTCCGTGTTATGTTATTACTGTAAAGCTCGCCAAAGTGCGTGAACGTGAGCATGTTAGTTGCAAATCTATACATATAAATTATTGAGCCGTGCAAGATAATTCAGTTAATCCTGGGTTTCTAGGTTGTTATGGAGGTTCTTTGTCAACATTATTAAACATTTAATCTTCCTGTTTCCGAGCGGTAATTGTCTCCAACTTGTTTCTGCACACCCCATTATGTCTCCCAGATTATTACCGCCCGTGGTTTGCAAATTTTAACAATTGTCTTGACTGAGAATAAGTTTGAACCCCCTAAAGTCTCATAAATTATTTAGGCCAAAAATATCAGAATGGTGTTGTTAAATCTTTAATATCTTGTGTCCGATAGGTAATTATTTCAGCAGGACAGCAACACGATTCGTTGTCCCTTTCAACTAATTATCCCCCTTTGTTGCAACACTGACTGAACAATCGAACAAAAGTTGTATAATGTTATCAGCTATATTTATCAGACAGTGAAAAAAAAAAAAAAGGGAATATGAATGGTGATACAGCAATATATGAAAATTATAGACAGAGAGATAAACAACACATTGAGAATTAGAATGTTCATATGTTATGAATACTTAAACATACTGTGTATTACAATAATCTGTACAATGCACAATAAACCGAATTGACTCCCTGTACATATTGGGGATAATGTCACCCAGTTTCGTCCTTTTCAGGACGAAATTTTTTGTCATTTGAAGCCCTACTCTGGCTTTTGCCAGGGGCCGCAATATAGGCAGGCCATGAATATGGCCGGATGTCTGAACGCGGTTTCTGGGGCCTCTCCACGGCGATCCTCATCCGCATGGTGGCACTTTGTGTCATCGGGTGTTTGTCGCTTGTGTGATGTCCTGGTGGGGTGGAAAGTCAGTCAGTCCTGTACATATAGATACACAGAAAAAGAAGTCGTACTGCACAGAAATATAAACATACATAAGTTATGGAGAGACTAGGAATTAATTTTTCTTTAAGAAGCTCTCATCATATAACAGGTCCTTTGCAGAACGTCGCTCTCATCACAGCCTGACTGAAAGAAACGCGATATCTCGCCATATCCCTCCCTTCGTGCACCTTCCTACACAAGGTGTCATTTATATACTTTGCCCACTTGTGTAATGGTCGGTCCCTGCTTTTATTTCCCTGGGAGAAAAGAGAGTTAATGAAAGACATACAAATATGAAGACAATTGAAATATCTCGTTCACATTGAAAGATAAAGTTTTTAAAATTTATATTGGAGTAGAAAAGTCGAGAGCAAGAGGTAGACAACGCAGCTATGGGATGTCAATGTCAAGAGATGGACGAACTGTAGTCTGACAGAGTGTACAGCCAAGATGGAAAGAGAATGATGGACACCCAGTGCATCCAATCTTCATTATGGAGACGTAACCTGATTGATTGATTGATCAACTATACCCCAGTTAGAGTCCGCATTGGTACTCTGGTTAGTTAGCTTGCTTGTCATCCCCAGCAGGGTAGGATTATTGTCTTTTACTGATCAGTGTCATTATATGGTAGGTAGAACGTTGCTGTCATCGCAACTGCCTAAAAGAAACTCGGTCTCTCGTCAGCTCTCCAGCCACGTTCACTTTTCTTATCAACATGCAATTTATATTCTGTGCCCATTTTCCGGCTGGTCGGTCCCTGGACCCCCCCCCCCCCCCCACTCCTTTCCTGGTATCATACCTTCTGCTATTATTCTTTCCATTCCACAATGGCAGTTGATCTGGCCAATGTTTTGTTTTTTAAGTTTCCGAGACAAGATACTTCTTCTTCTTCTTCTTCTTCTCCTCCTTCTCCTCCTCCTCCTCCTCCTTCTTCTTCTTCTTCTTCTTCTTCTTCTTCTTCTTCTTCTTCTTCTTCTTCTTCTTCTTCTTCTTCTTCTTCTTCTCCTCCTCCTCCTCCTCCTTCTTCTTCTTCTTCTTCTTCTTCTTCTTCTTCTTCTTCTTCTTCTTCTTCTTCTTCTTCTTCTTCTTCTTATTATTATTATTATTATTATTATTATTATTATTATTATTATTATTATTATTATTATTATTATTCTCAATCACTGGCTGTAAACTCCGGCGGAAAGTTTTGGTTATTCGTCCACTTCTGGACTGTAGTCTCCTGTTTTCACTACGGGTGGAAATTGTATTACGGCACACATAACATCTAAATAAACTCTGAAACAAAAACTAATTTAGATGGCAGTTTAGTTTAATCCGTTGTTATAAAATTACAATTTGCAGCTAATGCCACATCTGGTGTATAGAGGTTAGAAGATACATGATTCACGTGGCTAGAGCGTTGTTTCTGATAGACAAAACGCTGCAAAAACAAATAATAGATTTCTCATTTTACTTTTATTACTGACATGGTTCAATTAGGAAGTCGGGAAAAAACGACCAACAGTCTGATAGCTCTATAACTCAGAGGTGACTATTCTTTTCTTGTTACATAAGTCAGAAATCTTCGATGGCCCATCTGGTTTTTCCACGGCTACAAGTGGGCCGCGGCCCATGGGTCGAAGAACACTGGCCTAGAGTATGTAACTGTCTCGCTTTTCACACCTTAGCGACACATCAGCAGCTCTTTGTCCTGTTTGAGCATAGACATTCAAGCAACTGAGTTAGGTTATCTTCACAGCACTCTGGACACAGCCATCAAAGAGAACTTACCCTATAAAGAAGTACAAAGATCTCAAGGCTATCTGAAGAATAATATCCAGAACCTAAGAGAGGAGCAAGCAACGGCAGATATCCTACACGCGCAAATACAGAGGGAGATGGAGGAGATAAGAGACATCTTAAAAACTGCATTAGAAGTTCAAAGACAAATTTCTACCGAGGCAACATCATTGGAGGAGTTCAAGGGAGGGACTGTAGCAATGCTTATGGATTTCTAAAAGAAACGACACCACGAGAACCAGTTCCAGTGCAACCAGTTCCAGCACAAGGAAAATCAGTCAACACCATGGCTGACAGACCTCCTAAGCCAGACTTGAAAACTAAAAAGATACAAACAGCAAAGCCAAGAGTAAGACCGGGTGAGAGAGGCAGGGCAACTGTTCCAAAGATAGTTATAAAAGAGCTAGTAAAACGATTAAGAGAAACGCTGAATGAGTGGCATGAAAAACAGGTTCTTCCAAACAGCAGTAATTTACCAGCAGTCCAAAAGAATCCACCTAGTTCAAAGAAAATCATATCATGCCAGCAACAGAATAACGGCCTGGAACATGTTATACGGCGAAATAGATGATGACACAATAGAGAAAACTTTGCAAAGGCTTGAAAAAGATCGCGACAGCAATTAAGGTGACGACATTTACAACAACAGACAGGAGGACTGCTACAGCAGTGGATCTCATGTTTGCCATACTGGATATCACCGACTTACTTCAATAGAACTACCGCAATAGCAGTAACATCATGAAAATTGCGCAGAAGACAACCAACTAATGGCAGAGATAATATTATTCGGCAACATGGCAAGCTCCAGTCTAAAACGATGACCCTACTCAATACACAGAAGACCCGACTCGATAGACGTGGAAAGCAAGAACCACCAAGACCAAGAAATACACAGTGAAACAACAGCACGATAAGTAACCATAATTATAACCATTGATTTCTAGAAGACGCTAGCTGCCTAGGTAACGTCTGAACCTGGCTAATCAAACTAAGCCATTCTTAGCAGCGATGAGGACACGATGCTCAAAAATTATCCGATCATTCTACTACTCTAAGGGCAAGAAACAATGTCTGCGCGATCCATAGGCTGGCCATCTGCAACTAACGCAGAACCGGCCATTCTATCAGTTCTCTCATCGCCAAAAACACCCACATGACCTAAGCTTTGCCATTCCATGCAGCTCTCCCATGTCCTCCTGATCTGTTTCACTTCACTAAGCCAATGGGTCCCAGTTTGCTAAATCCTGCAGACCTTATTTCCGAAGGTCTGCTACGACCCCATCCACCTTTCTTTCAACATTGTTTCCCTTATTTGTTAACTTACTTTACTTTACTTTTTCCTTCCACGTATGCCGCTAAGCGTTGTGGGGAGATGCATGTTCCTGTCATAAGCAAGGCGGGCAGCATCTGATGTTCTGAGGTCATGCTTTTGGCAGGTTTCGGAGACCCCGTCAATCCACCGTTTCCTTGGTCTTCCTCTTGCCTTATATCCTGAGCTTCTTTGGTTGAAAATTTGTGATGTTATTTGATCATTTTTCATCCTGGTTAGATGTCCAAACCATTTCATTCTTTGATGTTCTATGTAGTCTAAACATGGCGTAGTTTTGACAGTGTTTCTAATGTCTATATTCTTTATCCTGTCTAGTCTGGTCTTGCTCGCTGCTTTTCTTAGAAATTTCATTTCACAGGCTTCTATTTTTCTTTCATGGGTCTTGTTGATTGTCCATGTTTGGCACTGGTAGCAGAGTGTTGGAATGAAGATGGTGTTTATTAATTGTCTTTTGGTCTTCATGGTTATATCTGGATGTTTAAGCAGAGGTGATAGTTGGTATGTGACAGCATTTGCTTTCTGTATTCTTGTTTCTATCTCTCTGTCCATTCTTCCATCCTCTGTAAATATACTGCCCAAGTATTTGAACTCTTTGGTTTGCTTGATTTTGGCACTTCCAACATTTATATTCAGTGGCCTGTGTGTTCTGCTGATCTTCATAACTTCTGTTTTTTCTGTACTGATTCTCATATTATGTTGTAAACAGCTGTTGTTGAGAGTAGTCAGATGTTCCTGTAGATCATATTCATTTTGATACAGTATGCTTTGATCATCAGCAAAAAGTAATTCGTTTATAGCATACACGTCTGGGTTTGCTTCTACAGTGATCTTATCCATGTATGTTATGAAAAGTAATGGTGACAGTACACATCCTTGTCTGACACCAGTTGTGACTTTGAACCATTCAGAAAGACCACTAGATGTTCTTACTGCACTTTCACTTTTTTCATAGAGGGCTCTGATGTTGTCTAATAATTGACCCTGCACTCCGTAATCGTCAAGAATTCTCCACAGCACATCTCTGTCTACACGGTCGAATGCCTTCTCTTGATCTACAAAGACCACGTTCAGCTCTTTATCGTATTCGAGTGTCTTTTCACAGGCTTGTCTTAGTGCAAATATGGCATCAGTGCAACCTCGCCCTTTCCTGAAACCGAATTGTGCTTTACTCAGTAGAGGTTCAACCTTTGCTCTTATCCTACCTTCTAAGATCTTTGCATACATTTTCCCCACTATTTGTTAACAGTCACACAAAAGAACCTCCCCTGTGTGGGTTCATGGGTCCCATTGTGGGGAAAACAAGAACTGACCCACTGCCTCCCCAACAAGCATGTCGTAACAGTCAACTAACTGGGAGCTTCCTTTGAAGTCGGAGTATATATGCCCGAGAGGCAAGGAACAACCAGCTGCACACAAACAAGCCAAAAAACCGGACGGGTACGCAAAACCCAGACACTGGCAGAAAAGCCAAAGTCCTAACTAACGAACAACCAGGACTTTATGTCTGAACTTACAACCGGTGGACAAAGAAGAAAAAGATACAGAAGAACTTGTGATAATTTATAAATACTGGAATCAGGGGGAAAAGGGACACCGTGGACCCCTTAATCTGAAGATCAAGGAAATTGGCTAATAAACAGAATCTTGTCTCGGAAGGTGAATTATTTTTGTCATGTCAAGCGGATGGTAAAAAAAAAAAAAAATTAATAGTAGAAGTCATGGTACCAGGCATGGGCGCCCGCAGGGAGGGGCAAGGGGGGAACTTGCCCCTCCCCCCCCCCCCCCCGGATGGACTGAAAATAGTGATTCTTTCCCTGCCGTCTGAAGCAAGTGCCGCGTCTCGTAAACTCCGCGCGTCGTATTGTATTTACCTAAGCAAATACTCCTGTAACCTTTATATAAATAAACTTGGGAATCGAGCCGTGAGTATTACTAGACCTTACCATACATTAACTATATTACATGCTCTCCTTAATATCAACCACAAAAGCGAAAATTGGCCGACGGGCGTGGGACCTTCTGATGCCAAAATCCTAGTCAATTCCATCTTCCACGCAGGTCGCCGCCACTTAAGTATTAGAAAAATATAAATCATCTATTTTAATTTCATATGATTTTGAAGGCGACATGTCAGGAAGTGGAAAACGTTGTTTCAGGGAATCTTGGTTAACCCAGTATACTCCATGGTTATCATATTCACCTAGGTTAAAAGGTACTTTTTGCATTTTCTGTGTTTTATTTTCGCAACCAGTTCAAAGAGGAATTCGAGGTGCCTTCATTACTATTCCTTGTACAAAGCACAAATATTTTAATGAATGTGCCAGAAACAAACAAGATGCTGAACACTTCGCGTCAACCATTAGAGATCCAAATAAGGATATTATTTGTCAGATATATAATTATGTAAAACGAACTATTGAAGAAAACAGAAAGAGACTGTATCGTATTATTTCAACAATCTTATTTTGCGGAACAAATGATTTGGCAATTCGTGGGAAAGATAGCACCAAAAGAAATGTCGAGCAACTTTATGCGTATCGAATTGAGGGAGGAGACAGTATTTAAAAAAAAATATTTTGATACAGCTGCTGGAAATGCACGTTACGCATCACACCGAACGCAGAATGATTTGATCAATTTGTCTGAACAAGCTCTGCGAGAAGACATTGTAAAAGCTGCTAACAATGCTGTTGGATTCTCGATCATAGCCATGAAACAGCAGATATCTTAGGAACAGAACAGTTATCACTGGAAGTCCGGTTTGTAGATACGTCTAGTGAGAAGGCTATGATTCGTGAGGAATTCCTTGGATTTTCTCCGCTGAAAGGTATGGACACCGCCACGATATCTGATGGTATTATTCAACATTGCAAGACATTTGGTCTTCTCCTTAATAATCTGCTGGGCCAAGGTTATGATGGGTGCTCGACAATGACCGGAAAAGAAATTGATGTTCAGGCAAAAATTATAAGTATTTACCCCAAGGCTGAATTTGTTCACTGTGCCTCGCATAGACTAAATCTCGTAGTAAATGATCTTAATAATGTTGCAGTGATACGAAATACTAGTGGTACTATCAAAGCAATTATTACATTTTTTTTCGTGAAAGTCCAAAAAAAAAAAGAGCTCCTCTGTCCCAAATATTCCTCTTCTGTGTGAGACAAGATGGACAAGCAAGTATAAAAGTATTCGGATTTTTTCTAGTAAATTTGAAGATATTTATTCTCAACTGGAAGAATTTTCATTGCATGCAAGTGAAAATACACGACAGCTGCACATCAGTTATATTGTTCATCAAAGTCCAGCACATTTTTATTTTGTCTCAATATTATTTCGCAGTACTCTGCCATACTGGAACCAGTTAGTCAGGCTCTTCAAGCTGTTTAAGTTGATCTTCCAGAAGTCCAACTGCAAGTTCAAAACCTGCTCAGTGTAGTAAAACTTCACCGAAGTGATTCCGATAACTATATCAGGGATATTTTTGAGAAAACACTACAACTCGCGCAGAAAGTGGATATTGAACTGATTATCCCAAGACAGTGTGGAAGACAAAAGCATCGAATTAATCCGGGAACTATAAGTGTTGAAGAGTATTTCAGACAAACAGTTTACATTCCATACTTAGAGTCTCTAATTAACTCAAAGGAGAGTCGATTTTGTGAAGCCAACAGTGCACAATTTAACTTAGCTTTGCTACATCCTTCGAAATTGTGCAAACTGAATCGTCAACAGTTTAAGGATATAATGTCTACTATTAATCAGGTATACCACATTGATAATTTTGAAACTTAAGCCTTGAGTTGATTTGATTTTTGGAAAACGCGAGAATACAAAAGTTGCCAAGATTTCATCGACTTGTTACCTTTTACAAAGTGTTATCCGAGTGTCAGGTATGCCTTACTAGTTTTGCTAACATTACCAGCAACAGCATGTACGGTGGAGCGATCGTTCAGCACATTACGTCGTGTTAAAACATGGCTTAGATCTACAATGTCAGATGAACGTCTGTCTGGATTGTGCATGTTAAGCATACACACAGACAAAGTGAACTGCAACAAAAAAGACTTTATGGACAAAATTGTAGATACGTTTGGTAGCAGACGACTCCAGTTCCTGTATAAAGAATAAATTTTATTTTAAATTTATGTTGTAATATTTTTTGTTATATACATATATTGTGTTAATAAAATATTTATTGCTACAGTATGCCATTCGTTACTACAGTGTCCTGTCCGTTCGTTCACCATACAAATACGCTACAGTAAATTAAAAACTACATTAAAACATGACCAAAAATATTTTGCACCCCCCCCCCCTCTAGAAAATTTTCTGCGGGCGCCCATGGTACCAGGAAAGAGGGACAGTGGCCGGTCGACCAACACGAGGAGGGGCACAGGATAAAAGTGACGCCTTGAGTATAAAAAAACATAAAACGGGAAAGCTGGCGAGAGACTGAGTTTATTACTGACACACCACGATGAGAGCGGTTTGTCATAGGGATCATATAACGCAGCCGCTGGCTCTGTGCTAGCTAAGTCCAAGTCTAAATACAGAAAGAAAAAAAAAAGACCACGCTCAACCTACTGTTAGCCAACTGAAGCCGCTAACAGTCTCCGGTTATATTTATGGTCTGGTTTATTTGAGCCACTTTCGTAGATAAAGTTCTAGTATCTGCGCCAGCTCTCTGGCTAAGTCCTTCTTCCCTCAAAGTCAGACCACTCGATCCTTTCCTGTGTCTGAATGTGTTATTCCTGCCCTTCTATTTCTGATGTTTTCCATTTTGTTCATGTTCCTTCTAATTTGGCCAGGATTGCCCGCCTTCACATTTGCTTTTTTCTGCAGGGGTATTTTCTGCCTTTTATTACGACACAAATGTTTTCTTCTCTAAGCCATGTCCAGCAAATCCTTCCATGAGAATAGGTCTCTTTTAACATACCACATAAGTGAAATTAAATTACTTAAAATGGGTGTCCCAATAATACAATTCACCCTCTTCTTCTCTTCCTCCATTTGCTGAATGAACCTATCTAGAGATTTTTTTATGTTGAGAGAGAGAGAGAGAGAGAGAGAGAGAGAGAGAGAGAGAGAGAGAGAGAGAGAGAGAGAGAGAGAGAGAGAGAGAGAGAGAAAGAGAGAGAGAGGGGGGGAGGAGGTGTGTGTAAGGATCTCTTGTCTTATCCAGCGTGTTCTGTAAGTTGGTCTTGATTTCTTCGTGTTGAATTCTCATCCCAATAGTGTCTCCTCTTACTGGTTCATGTTAAATGAGACGAGAAAGATCATTCTTAAAAACTATAAAAAATACTATACTGACATACGGGTGTGAATCATGGAAAGTTAGTAAATTAGTGAAAACTTATTTGGAAGTTGCGGAGATGTGGTTCTATAGACGAATGACGAGAACACTCTGGACAGATAAAAAGAGTAATGAAGATGTCTTGAAAGAAACTGGCTTGCGAAAAAAATTGATTGCCCACATCAGAGACAGTCTGTTTTCTTTGGTCGTGTGATGAGATGGAGAAAACTGGAGTACATCGTGGCGGTAGGAAAGTTTGAGAGGAGGAGAGACAGAGGGAGACTGAGAGAAAAGAAGCTGGACGGTTTGACATCATGGCATGGAAGAACATCTGTGTCAGAGTGGATTGAAAGTACACGAATGTTGAATGTTGAATTCATAATCGACATCACAGCACTCGGGGCACTCCCATAAGTGCTCAGTCTCCATCTTCAGCAGCAAGCGAAGATTTCCAATTCGCATGGTACCAGTAACCGTCTGATTGCATATCCGTCTCATCCTTCCCCTGAGTGTTGAGAGACGCTCAGATCCCCTTGTAACTTCTCGCAGCCCCATTTTCCTTAGGCTGTAATGATCTATCTGCACCTTCGCACTGTTACTCGCTCCCAAAGGGCCCTGACAATATCAAACTTGTCATACATCAATTCACCACCAAGTGGTGCAGAACCAGCTAGTCTATCTGCCTGTTCGTTTCCCGCCACAACGGCAAGACCTGGAGTATATATCCAAAGGATGCTTACCCGGGACCTCTGAAGTGATGCTTGCCTCTCTGCACGAAGCATGCCTGTTTTCACCTTTCTAAGCATGCTCTGTGAATTAGTTACAATTACGACGTGTAGGTACAGCTGATTCTCAATCCAGCGGAAGGAAGCAGAGACTGCCTCCACCTCCATTCTCAAACTAGACGTTGTGATATCATATTCAAGGCTTTGTTGCACTAGGCGACATCCATTCGCCTTTGCTATGAAACCTTGTGTATTTCGTCTGCCCCTCAACACAAAGCCATCTGTATAGATAATCACATCACCTGGTGTTGGAATTTTCATGAATCATCTATTGAACTTCTGATTCTGCAGCACCAGCTGGCCAGTCTCTACACTCTCGACCTAACGTGATTAGAACCCTACACAAGTCTGAATCTTGTTCGGACACCTTAACCTACTCCTCTCCTCGCTCAAAATTATCAAGCCTGCACACATGTCTGATTGTGTCTTCAGCTTGCGCCATCCAAGACCTTCCTCTTTTCAGTCAGTGAACATTAGCTCTACCCAGGGCTTCATGCAGGAGGTGCTTCTTGTCTGCAGCTAATCTGAGATATGAATTTGCCTGCAAAACTGTTACCCTATCTGCAATAGTCGGCAGTGCAAGTATATGTCGCGTACATACTACCGGGGTATCTCTTGTACATCCCAGAATTACCCCGTGGCATCATTCTGTATGCGTTCGAGTTTTATCAGCTGACTCTTTGATATGGTAAGCATGCCAAGTTCATAATCTATTACCGACCGGATCACATGCTGGAACATTGTGAACAACATTCTTTGTTCCATGTTCATTGCTGCCATAATCTTGAGAGCATTGAGTCCTTTTTGGCATTTCCCCACAACTGTCTCCGCGTGATCCATATAGGACAAGCTTCTATCAAAAGTGATACCTAGGTACCCCATTTCGTTTTCTCTTTTGATGTTACTGTTATTAACTGTGAGGCTTGGAACATAAGCTCTTACAATTCTGTTGTCCTGAGAACACACACATACAAAAACAGCCGACTTTTCTGAGTTGATGACAGCTCCTATTTTTGCACACCAGTCAGTCACTTTGTCTACAGTTGCCTGCAGCTCTTGGACTATCCGTTGTCTATCATTTCCTTGCCTATATGCAAGAACATCATCAGCAAATGCCAATATCCTTCACAAACCTGGTGCTTCAAGGCATGCAATCTTGCTTGTATACACATTAAAGAGCACTGGTGAAATTGCAGAACCCTGGCGTAGTCCCGGGGCTACATTACATGGTTCTGAGGTCCATGTGCCCAGGCGACGGGCAACCATACGTGAATGCAAGACAACTGCTATCCAGTTCACAAGCCAGGGACACACACACACACACACACACACACACACACACACACACACACACACACACACACACACAAACTTCTCCGTGACTGCAGATGTCAAAGTGCTAGAGTTCTTCAGAGTGGCTCGCTAAACATATCTTATTCTATTGTAGGCATCCTCAAGATCACGTGCTGCCACAACTATCTCCAGTCTGTTCTGGAACCCTTCATAAACATCAAAAGCAAAAGTAGCTGCATTAAACTGTATCTTTCCGTGGGCGGTAACTACCCAAACCTTTAGGCAGCAGCTCTTCCCTTTCCAAAAATATTTGTAGTTTAACAGCAATAAACTTCTCTAGGCCTTTGCCAAAAGCATTGTGTAGGGTGATAATCCCGAAACCACTGAGTCTGGAGTGTCCTAGGCGATCATGGGAGTGACCATATGCCATGCTCAGTCTTGATTCCTAAAGCAAGCAAGGTCAGGACTGTGAGGACGCGCAAGACATTTAAGTATGAGAGGGCCAGTACCCTTCTAGAACGCCTTCAATAGAAGGTATGCAGCAGAACAACCACCTCTGCTTTTGAGCAGCTTCCGTGGTGGACCCAAATGCCAATGACAACAGGCAAAGAGAAAGGGGAAGCATTTTTGAAGAGATGTATATCCCAAACCGAACTTAATGATAGGGAGCTTAGAAATTCAGTTAGAGGTAATCTGTCTAATAGTATAAATAATAATTATTTTCAGGATATCATTAGGGTGGAGGATATAAAATAGGTATTGCAAAAACAAAAGACTGCGCCGGGGTCAGACGGAGTGAAGTATGCCCATATATAGAGCATGAATGATGGAGACTTGAGGGGGATGGCATTTCACTTTAACCAGAGCACCAGGACAGCGTCAATGCCCCAGGACCCCAGGATTGGGAACACAGCTACCACGCCTCTTCCCAGCCCAATCCCTTTACCCCCCCCCCCCCCCAGGCAAAGATGAAAGTACACGAGGCAGAAGGTTGTGGATAGACATTACTATCAATGCCACACGGCATGGACTCTAAAAAAAAAAAAAAAGATGCCTTCATAGAGGGGGTGAGTTCTAAAAAGTGGGGACTGATCGTTGTGTTCACAATGACCTGTAGGGGACTACCGCCCCTACTCCCGACAGGCAACCTCTGGTAAATTTAAAACAGCAGTCACAAATATGAAGTTAACTCCCTTCTTTTATCTATTCAACATAACATTGTTACGGTGACTGTGAATTTAATTGTTTAAATAGTAATTAAAACATATAGTTACATTATTATCTCTATTAAAACTATTTGTGTGTCAATAATGCAAACGTAAAGTGTGTAAGTAAAATGACAGCAGAAGGTTTTGAACATGTCTGAGACTTGTCTGGAATCTGGATCGTTTGGCGTTGTTGTTCGATTTTTGAGTGGATGATGTAGTTGTGATTTTCTCATGGCTGGAGTTTAGCTGGTCAGTGTGCGTGTGGTGAGGTAAGCCCTTTACGGAATTGTGTTTCTTATCTCTACTCCTGTTGAAATGTACTAAATTTCACTAAATCACAGCGTCCAGGGCAGCAAGAGATCTCTCTCTCTCTCTCTGAACAGACCTTTGGTACTTTTCAGTGAATGATGAATCTGATATTTTTATGGTCTATTTTCTGCGTGGTCGACCTCTCGCAGGCACTGTTACCGCTGAATACTGTTATGTATAACATTGCTCTCTATGGTGCTTCCATATTTGACTTGAATGTATTAGTATTATGTTACAAGGCCAAACCATCTGATCTGATTATTCTGTAACTAATCTAATGACTAATTACGACCAGCTCCAGATATATTTCAAATATTAATTATTATTCAATAATTATTTGAATAATGAATTTTGAGCTGGCCGTCTCTCTCTAAATGATTAACTTAATGATTAATCATTAAGTTTAGTCTGTGCCGACTGTCCTCGCCTCAATTAAATTATTATTCATCGTTGAACTAAGTCGATATATATTTCCTCGGTATTATAGGTTACTAAAAACCGTTTCTGCCGTGACTATTAGTATTTTGCTTCTCTTTCTGACTTCTGAAGACAGTGTCCATGTCTGGCAATTTTAGCAAATATATCGTTGGTAAGAATATTGTGTTAATGTTAGTTGAACAGGTCTTTTTTAGTGTTCATTCATATTCATGTGCTTGAATTTAAGAATTGAAACTCTCAGCAGCGCGTTTAACTCAGCGGTTTGTTGCATTTCGCAACATCATCGCCAAAATTGTATCCCACTTTTGCCGCGTGTGTTGTTGCGTTTCGCGACATCAACCCCGGAAATTTATCCTACTTTTGCTGCGGTGTATTCGCCGGAAAGAAGTCCGCAATTTACTTGTGATTGAGACCCTGTCAGGGTGTTGTTTTTTTTTTTTGGCGGCATAATATGTGGCCTTTATTCTGAGGATAGCCGAGTGGCCAAATGTAAAGTCTTTGCAGGAAACAAAGATGTTGCCAGAGTTCTTCAGAGTGGCTCGCTAAACATAAGATGTAAAAGCATAAATAATGTGTTGACTGGTACACGTGAATAATACCCAGTCATGCAAAATGTGTTAAGACAGAAAGAGTTAATGACCTGTGTACACCCATTAACTGTTGGTCTACCCTTGCCTGGTCCTAGTCCGAGCCTTCCAGAAACTGTGCAGTGCATTACATTCACTTATGTTGTATTTACTAATCAAACCACTGATATTTGATGTGACATGTTATAGTTGATCCCAAAACTACCGTATTCAGTTCAATATTTTTTTAACCACTTTCCGCTATCAAAGCCCAACATAGATGTCAAAAAAAAAACAACAACAAAAACTAAGAACAATCAAAAGATCAGAAATGAAATGTCTGTGAGGAAGACTAAATGTAGCAAGAGGAGACAGGACTATAAATAACTATATCAGGAAGCATGTTTGGATGCAGCTAGTGCTAAACTAAATCAAGAGAAAACAGATAAAATTGTTTGGTCATGTGTCAAGACTACCACAAAACTTATTGGCACCCATGGCTTTTTCCTAGAAAGGGGCATACATCAAGGCTCGCACTACATGTTACTTCCAAATGACACTAACAGGCAGAATAAGGTCTACAGGAAAAGAAAAAAAAAGATATGTGATATGGTTAAAGTATTTTAGTTTCTAAGACATAATACTGTTTTCAAGTCAATTTTCTATGATGTTCATATGTTAGATATTAGATACATTTTAACTGTTTCAGTACGTCGGGGGTGGGAACTGACTTGCTTGAGATGTCCCATTTTCAGCACACAATATTGGTGGGATGTTCCGTTTTAGCACAAGATATTATGGTCACCTTAAATAATAGTAACAGTAGCAGCAGCAGCAGTTTAAACAAAAATATCCTGTTCAATATATCTGGTTTATAAGTGGGATGTACATAATTGTTTTTTTCCTAGCTCATGTTTAAACATTTATGGTTCTGAATTTTTGGTTATTCAATATTGCATAAATTATGTATTAATTTGAAAGGATTGTTGCCACATAGATTGTTTTTTTTAAAGATACTTCAGCATGCTATTTAAATATTTATAATAATCATATTGTGTAATCTATCTTTGGAAATATTTAAAGTATCTGGGATATGATCATTATGTCTTAAAATACAGTAACATCTTTGTTGGTGTGATATATTGTTCAAACGTTCCCTGTAGTTATGTAGGTTCTGGGTTCATCTGGGAAAAAATTTGACATTACAGCATTCAGGGCAAGCCCATATTAGCCCTGCCCTCCTCAACGACCATCAAAGAATCTCAGTACTGATGGTACCCGTTGTCATCTGGTTAACTATTTATCTTGCTTTTCCTTCAAATTTTGAGTGGAACCCGCAGATACTCCCTGCAGTACTATTCTCTCTAGGTAGGAGTTTTCAATATCTTCCAATTTTTTTATCGCCCCAACCCACAGGTGAAAGATCCCCTCTGCCTTGTACAGTTGCAGTACACCATTAAGTGGGACCAATCCAGCCAACCTACCTACCTCTTTATTCACAAACACGCCTGTTTGGTCCAGACAAAACATCCATGTGACTCTTTCCACCTGCGACATCTGGATTGATGCGAACCTATTCTATAAGAAGAAACCCTGGTTCCACCTTTCTGTGCATAGTTTGTGAATTTGATACTATGATATGTGTGGCTGAGATTTTCTCCACTTATCTGAATCTCAGTTAGCGCCTCAGCCTCCATTCTCATGCTGGATGTGGTCAAGTTATATACCAAGCTCTAGTCAGTCATCCTTTTCCCCCATGCTTTTGCGACGAAGCCCCCATCCCCTCTTTTTGTCCATGGCCACTGACCCATCAGCGTATACAATTATATCTCCTGGCCTAGAGTTGTCTTCTATCAGCTGTTGCACCTCTGTATCTGCACGTTTAATCACCCAGTTCCTATATTCTCATCCCACAATAATTACCACTGTGTGCAGCTCTTCTCTTCCATCTGGTACCTTTACCCATTCTTCTCCTCGGACACTGTTTATTGTCTTCTCAGCCTGGCCCATCCAGGTTCTGTCCCTCTTTAGCCCCTGTAGATATCTACAGCTATCTATTCCCAGCTTTTTTTCTACTGTCAACAGCTTTTTGAAGCAGGTCATATATTCATAAAGGGGAATCCTTTGGAGTTCATGTCTTGTTGTGCAGTCTGTTGTTCCTTTTCTATGTTAAAATAACTGGGTTACTTTTTCCCAGTATAACCTTAAATTTAATATTTTCTATGTTCGAATAACTGGGTTACTTTTTCCCAGTATAACCTTAAATTCAAAAGGAAAGATTCTCTGCGTATCTACTTTCAGTGATACATTCTACCATGGAGCCAGAGCAACGTGAGATACTTCGGATATGGCGAGTAGAACTGGTTGAAAACATCAACGTGAAAGATGGACTCTACACCCAGCTGTTATCTAAAAATATTCTCACTAGTAGAACAATCAACAGAATCAAGGTTTGTAGTGTTCTGAGAGTTTACAACAATGTATAATGAAGCTCAAAAATGAATCCTTTTGACTAAAAACTTGCCGATCACTGAGTCCATTATAGGTCTTACTGTACATCTCAATGCAGAAGTCTTGGATTGCTTCTTATCATTTGTACTAGTTTTATTTTCTGCATGATTTGAGAATACTTCTTCTTCAGCATTCACCTTTACAAGTGCATTTGGCACATTTTGGCATTTGTGTTGTGGTTTACAACTAGGCTGCGATATCCGCACCTTCTGGCCCAGTAATCTGATTTCAACAAACCCCAGATTAGTCGCCTTGAACGACATGCTTCTTACAGGGGAAGTAGGTCTGTTCTGCTCCCCCTTTCCCCACCACAATTGGACCCAACCACCAACATGGGGATTTGGCAGTCTAAAACTGTTATAGACATGTATACTGGTGAATTCTTCTATTTGGTGTTGAATCAGATGCAGAGTTAAGGTTTGTGGTGTTTGTAGAATTTACACCAATAAAGCACAAAAATGAACCCTTTCAAGTAAAATACTGAAATCGCATGGTTTATTGCTTCACTGTTCCTATCATTATGGAAGTCTTGGATTATTTCTCCACATTATGTGGGTAGTTTCTGTATGACTCTTTGAAAGTAGGACCATGTGAGGTGGTACTCTTCTGTGAGATTCTGTCAGTAAAGCTGATTAGAGTCTACGCTGACTTCTAAGTCTTAGAATGAATGGTCTTAGCATATTTTGAGGGTAAAACAAGTATAGCCATGAAAAAAAAAATAGCCTTTGTTCTTTTAAAGGCTGACGAACTCCTTGTGGGTCCGGGTTCACTCCCGGGGGTAGGCAGAAAAGCCACATTTCTCCCAGATTAACGGTACCTAAAATGGAATCAATGCCGAAGGGTTGCGATATCCATAGTACCGAGCCAAAGGGTTTACAACTCATGGTTTCTGGATACGTTAAAAAAAAAAGGCTGAGTTGAACTGAATCAAGAACTTACATCACTGCATTTGGGAAATTTCCGTTAACCCTGTATCCTCATCTTAAGCAGTAGCGATGAGTTCCAGTTGTGTGTTTTATCCCCCCCCCCCCCCCCCAACCTTCCTAAAAAAAAAATTTACTGTCAAAATTGTGTTTATTTTCTTTGATAAGGGAGATGGTACTGAAGTTAAAACTCTCAGAAACTCTGTTCCACCAGTTCTGTTGATTCTTTTTTTTTCAAAAGATGGAAATTAACAATAAACAATACGCAATTGAAGTGGAGATAAGTATGTTTAAGAAAAAGTGTGTTACAATGTTTTATAGTCTGTATACTGTGATATAAGCGGCGTCCGTGGCTAAGGCGTTGCAAGTCCGACTCGTAAGCCAGCATACCGCGATCGAAACCCACTGCAGGCTGAGTGGATTTTTATCGTGGTATGGGACGTCGCAGGTCGACCCAGCCTAAAATGGGTACCAGGATGGGCTGTCCTGGGAAAGTAAAGACAGCCGGTGTAATGCTGACCACATTACCCACAGAGTGCTGATGGTCTGTAAAAATATGGGACGCTCTGCCCATATGCCCGATGCGCCGTAAGGCGTGAAAAGGGAACTTTACTTTACTTTACTTATACTGTGATATGCATGTAAAAATAATTGACGACTAGCATGACCCCTTTCATCTATTGATGTTTGACAGCTTGTCTGTCTGTCAGTTTATCTCTGGTATGAAGTTTTAAAGACAGTGCTACAAGATTTGTATGGCTGGCCGAATGGATAAGAACACAGGCAAGAGACCAGGGTTCGAATCCTGGGTAATGTTGGTGATTTTTTTTTTGTCAGGGCAAAAATAAAATCCTAAACTGCACAATCTGTGGAAACATCGCTAGCCATGCGATCTTATATCCCTGGCCTAAATATCCCCTCCCTCCATTGCAGAAGTGATAAAAACCAGCAGTATTTGCATTTTTTGGTTTTATTTTGGGTACAAGAGTCACACAGAAGGGATTGGGGCCTTAGCACATAATATTTTTTGAAGACGGCACTGCGCACACTGTAGTCAACCTTGTGGAGATAGCCCACAGTTCAATTTTAAATCATTTATTCTGGTGTAACTCTTTTTGCCTGTACAAATCTTTTTCAAAATGACCTTTTTTAAAATTTCCCTAACAAGAGAACACATGGTTAAATTCTCTGAAATGCTTCCCTAAGACACTAGAGGAAGAAAAGAAGTGGCAGAAGAAATTTGTAATCTCTGTCAGTTTTTATAAAAATCCAGGGGGGTCAAAACCTGTAATCTCTGAGCAGACAGGCCGCTAGACATCGTCGCGACCCTCAAGTCACTACAAAAATATTAGTTTAGTCATTGTTTTGCACAAACATGATTATTTTCTCCATTATTTAATATATGAATTAGAATAATCATTAAATACAAATCGAGCAAAGAAAAAACTGCTTTCTTTCGCTTTGACCAAGAAAAGGGGTTTTGACACAGTTACAGAAAGCAAAGTGGCATCATCAAAGTTCATTATAGTGTTACAGCGACAGACAAATAGATTTTTTTGCCACAGATAATATGTCAAAATTTGTTTTTGAAATATAATCATACACACTTCATCTACACATTATGCAGTTGCTACAAGTACCAAAGTTGTTATACAGGCAAATTGGTCACTTGCACTGTCCATAGATGTCATGTCATCCAAAATCCCTCAAAGTTGGAAAACTTTCTCGTGGCAACAGGTTAAACTCTTTGGGTACCGAGCAACACACATCATGCATTGATTTATAACTGATTTAAAGAGAAGAGAAGTAAAAAGAAGTATTTCAGTGTTTGTTTACCCAGATATGTCACCTGAAAGAAAACCGCAGTAGCATAGCATCGGACACTTACCTGTCGACCTAAAGTGTTGGGTCCGAATCTGCTTCTGGTCATATATTTGAATGGCCTTGGCTCCTACATTGACCCAGTCTAAAATGAGTACCATGTGAAGTCCTGGAAAGTAACGTTAGGCAGCACTGTGTTGACCACATCACCGACTGCATGCCGGTTTGTCTGAAAAAATGTGGGTCTAGCATCATTTGCCCAATGCGCCATTGACGTCAAAGGGTCTTTTGCTTACTTAACCTTATACTTAACCTTGAATGTGTAAAATCTACTCGTGATTCATTTTTAAAAATAACTGTTGAAAAATGTGTGAAACATTTTCAAAATAACTTGTTAATTTGCTCGTGGTTTCTTATTGTGTCTCTAACAGAATAACAGAACAGCAGAAGAACAGGTGGAGGAGTTGCTCGATGAACTACAGAAAAAGGATTGTTTCAGCTTATTTTGTGAGGCTCTCATTGCTGATGGCCAGCAGCACATTGTTAAGAAGTTCCTAAAACAAACTAAATCATCTATAGATAGCAGCAAGACTGAAACCCCCACAGCCACCACATCTTCATCTTCTGTTCAAACAAATGACAGTCCATCAGTTCCATCTGAAAGTACTGATTCCCTTGAAAGAACTAGTCAGTCCTGGGCACCCTCAATTGTTATACGTGAGTCTGATAACAAACATGTCTACATTCGGATTAGTAATGACGAAGCGTCTCCAAGTAAACGACTTCGAAGTGTGGAGACTGATAAATCTCTAGTAGTGTTTGAACCTGGCGAGACCAGGTATGCCATGAAGCACTATGTTAGTGATTCAGTTGACCTCAGTGGAAAAGATATTGTTCTTCATTCTGCAGCGAAAGTCTCCCACCCAACTGTCGTGTTGGATAATCCTCAGTCTCTCATAAACTGCCACATCTCTGACCCTGCTCGTTATGTGGCAGCTTTCACGCCACAGTCATCGTCAAGTTCATTCCACTCTGAAAAGCTGAGACAGGAAGGCGATGTATATCATTCCATGTTGTCCACTGCCTCTGTGGCTTTCACAGACTTACCATCCACAAAAAGTGACCCAAATAATTTGTCACGGCAGGAACTACAAAACCTACTCCGTCCAAACAGTAAAAACACACATCCGAATTTGGTGAACCATGCTGATGTTCAAAGCTACGGAAAGTTTGTTACGTAAGTCCAGAATGTTAGATCATGTATCATTGAAACAAATTCTCTGTTCTGTGTTCTGGGGTGGGGGGCAGTGGGGTGTCGACTAATTAGGGATATTTCTTTATGAAGTCACAGGTGAGGAACCAACAGTCTGCATACAAATAAGCCAGATCTGTAAAACGGATATGCGTGCAAAACTCAAGATCTGTAACAAGTTCAAAGTCCATGTGAGCGAACAACCAGAACTTTCTGCTGTAGTTTACAGGCGGTGAATGCTAAGAATAAGATTGAATCAAAACAACTGTGTTTCTTTTGAAGAAATGTTTGTTTGAAATCAGCTGACTGCAGTAAAGCTATGGAACTCTCAAAAAGGTCAGAAAATAAGAATGTTTCAGCTTTACCAAATCATTTACAGTTAACAGACAAAAAGTGTTTTGGTGATTAGCCTTCATCTGCAAAATGACGATAAGAAATAAAAAGTACATAAAAAAAACTAATACTAAAACAAAAACATTACGATATTCAAATTTTATTTTGTAGTTATTTTAGAGTCAGTTTATTCTGAAAAGTTGGCATTTACGTTATGTTTTTCCTATTATTTTGTTTGTTCGAAGCATGTTTTAACTTTTTTGTGTTATTATTCCTGAATAGGCCACATTTTCACACATAGGTTATTTATCTTTTGTTTTTTTCAGTCAGTTATTAGACCTACATTTCATAGACCAATGGCACGAGATGAGTGATGTGGTCAGCATCACACCTTCCGTCTGTACTTTTCAGGACTGCACCTGTACCCACTCAAGGCTGGGCCGACCTGCAAGCCAAGGTTATTTTTGAAAAAATCTGGCTCTGCCAGCGGGGGAACTCACAACCTTCTGATCCGCTGGCGAGCGCCTAGCCGCTACGCCAAGGCTACTCCCACTTATGATTAGTAGTATTTAATTATTAATGATCCTTTCAGTAAGCATTATTAAATTGGCAGTTGAGACATTGTGTTAATGTTCACAGCTAAGTTTCTGTACATTTCTGCCCAACACAGATGATTTCAACAAACCCTTAATTAGTTGCTTTTTATTACATGCTTGTTATGGGGGCAGTTGATCTATTTTTTCATTATCATCACATCAGTTTCCACTTCTGCAGTTAAGCTTCGTGGGGATAACAGTTTGCGATCCATTGCTTGATCTGTAGCAAATCCTGTTGTCATTCTGTGTCGATGTAGAAGGTCTTTAATGTCCTCAGTCCATGTCCTCCTTAACAACCTCTTGCTTTCACATCAGATATTTTCATGTGTAGCACCTGTGTTGGTAGTTGTGGCTACATTCTAATGAGATAAAACCATTTGATCTTCTATTGATCAGTTAATTTGGTGCAAGGTGTTATTTCCACACTTTCTTTGATATCATTTCTCACTTTGTCTTGGATGATTATGTTAGCAGCTTTCCTTGGGCATCTTATTTCTCCGTCTTCTTCTTTTCTCAAATCCTGGAATACCCTGCGGCATCAGGGCAGGAAGAGATCTCTGTAACAGGCCCTTCTGTTTGCTTCGTATAAAGTTCTTCTTCTGAGATCTCTTTATTTCTACGAGCACTAAAGCAAGCCACAGTCGGTTTGCTGGAGCAGTCAGAGTGTTTTCGAAATTCCTAGAAGATCACACTTGAACTAGACTATCACATTCAGACTAGCTTAACACAGCTTCCACTTTAGGATATCCGTAACTGACCCTGGTTAGATATAATTTTACAGGTGTCAATGTTAAGTAGGTTAGTTAGCCTTTGATAATGTTAGTCTATTCTTTATGTCCCCTAAAATGGAATCCCTGAATCTACACAGTAAGTGAAATTTTTTTTTTTTTTTTTACAGATTGTCTCAAAATACCACAGCCAGCAATCTCAAAGTCAGCCACTACAGCAGTCCACTCAAGTGTTCAAGTCAGTCGGAGGTGCTGACACCTTCCAAAGGGCCTGGGCCCATCATGTCTACTTCCCCACCTGTGCGTGACCCGGGATTCATGGAGCAGTTTGGTCTATCCCGATCTGATGCTGTGGGTTAGTATATCCTGTTGTCCTGTTCTGATGCTCTGGGAAGTATTAATTGTCCTCTTCTGATGCTGTGGGAAGTATGAAATGTCCTGTTCTGATGCTGTGGGAAGTATGGAATGTCCTGTTCTGATGCTGTGGGAAGTATTTAATGTCCTGTTCTGATTCTGTGGGAAGTATGGAATGTCCTGTTATGATGCTGTGGGAAGTATGAAATGTCTTTTTCTGATGCTTTAGGAAGTATGGAATGTCCTGTTCTGAGTCTGTGGGAAGTATGGAATGTCCTGTTCTGATGCTCTGGGAAGTATGGAATGTCCTATTCTGCTGCAGTGGAAAGTATGAAATGTCCTATTCTGATGTTGTGGGAAGTATGGAATGTATCGTTCTGATGCTGTGAGAAGTATGGAATGTTCTGTCTGATGCTGTGGGAAGTATTGAATGTCCTCTTCTGATGCTGTGGGAAGTATGAAATGTCCTCTTCTGATGCTGTGGGAAGTATGGAATGTCTTGTTCTGATGCTGTGGGAAGTATGGAATGTATCGTTCTGATGCTGTGAGAAGTATGGAATGTCCTGTTCTGATGCTGTCTTCCTTATATGTTTCTTCATTTATCTCGCAGAATATATTAACCATAAATTGGCTAATAAATATATATATATGCCCGGCTCTCTAGCGAAGTTGGTTAAACCTGACTTTCGCGGCGGCCGGGTGACGAACTCCTTGTGGTCCGGGTTCACTCCCGGGGGTAGGCAGAAAAGCCACATTTCTCCCAGATTAACGGTACCTATAATGGAATCAATGCCGAAGGGTTGCGATATCCATAGTACCGAGCCAAAGGGTTTACAACTCATGGTTTCTGGATACGTAAAATAAAAAAAAAAATATATCTTTTCTTTTAAAGATACAATGGCAGTGAAAGATTCCACCAGTATGAGACGGCAAGATTTTGGCATTAATAAGATGACATATTTTGATGAAGGTAAGGAGTCAGCAGTTAATGAGTATAATCATGCATTCATAATCCTGTTGTATCACTATATGTTACCCAGTGCTTGCAGTCAGTTTCTCCATTGTGTTCTGTTTTTGTGCAGTTTTTCAATATTGTTTGTGGAGTCTGTTCAGCCACCTTTGGTTGCCCTCGTTAAAATTTATCATAGGTTTTTTTTTGGACATCCTCACTTTCTCAATTCAATTCAGTGCCTCCTTTGTGATTCTTTGATCATCACTTTCTCAGTTCAATTCAGTGCCTCCTTTGTGATTCTTTGATCATCACTTTCTCAGTTCAATTCAGTGCCTCCTTTGTGATTCTTTGATTGCTTTATCTTAGAATATGCGCAAGATGTGTCATCTTCTTTTTTCAAGTAACTGTTGGTACCATTGGTTGTCCAGACAGTTGTCTTATTGATTTCATTTTGATATTTAAATAATATTATTGTCCGTCAGTCATCGTTTCCTGCCTAGATTTATTAACTATTATAATCTGTCTGTTTACAAACTATGATAATTAATAATGGAAAGGCGCGACCAAAAGTGAACACCATAGTAAAAAGGGATATTTTAGAACAAGTAACAAGTTTCTCCTATCTTGTAATAACAGATGGTGGCAGCAGTGAAGCAGAAATCAAAAAAAGAATAGGAATAGCTAAAACTGTTTTCAATAAGATGCAAAAATTATTGACAGCTAGAGCGATAAAATTAGTTGCTTATATTATTTACAGGACATTTCAGAACCAACTCTCGCATGTTTTGGCTGTTGTGGTTTTTTTAAAGGCAGATTTTACGTTCAGTAGTTTGCCATTGCTCAGCTCTTTATTACCACTGTCAGTACCAATGCAAGATGTTCTGCTGCCAAATCGCCAGCAGCTAGGATTGAACCCTGCATTACGAAGCGTGTTCACAACACATAAGCCACAGACGCTGACAGAGAGATGAAAACACATTAAAAATGAGAATCATCAAATGTTGGGTAGACTCAACCCTGCTGTAGGGTGCAGAAACCTGCACAGTAAACAAGCAGCTATAAATTCAAACTGAGTCTCTGGAGATGTGGAGGTACAGAAGAATAGGTGGTATTTCATGGGAACAGTGGTATTTCATGGGAACCAAAACAGTCCGATACACAATAAACCATATTGTTCTTTCCTTTAGTTGGACCAAAAAAATTTGCTAATGTATTATACAAAATTCTAAATTTAAGGCTTTGTTGTCCTCCACATCTGTGTGCCAGTCCTGACCTACGGGTGTGAGCCGTGGGCAGTGATAACAGCTCACAGAGGCCAGCTTCAGGCCTCAGAGATGAGGTATCTGAGAAAGGTGGTCCAAGTGACAGTAAGGGATAAAGTTCTCAGCCAGACAGTTCCTCATTATGTTGAAACTCTGACCTTACAAATGTAAGTGGATCAGTCGCAGTTACGGTGGTTTGGAAATGCAGAATGGGAGAGAATCGGCCTCACGGTAAGCTTAGTGAGGCCAAGAACCAGACCTCCAGGATGACCCAGGGTTTGCTGAGAGGACATCCAGCAGTTCTTGATTGATAGAGGGACAAACACTATCATACTTCAACTGGCTATAAGCCTCTGTGGGCAGGATTTGGTCCACAGACTGCCAGTTGAATAGCCCCAAGAAGAAGAAGAAGAAGAAGAAGAAAGAAGAAGAAAGCCAGAAAGAAAAATGCTGATAGAGAAGTCTGATGATTTCTTGTGCAAACCTCTACACCCCAGGGCAGAAGAGGATCGACAAACTAAGTAAGTGATCCTCCACTACCCCGGGGCCTCCTGATAGCAGCATGACTTAAATATCCTTACACTGGAACACACTGGGTCAAAGGGATAATAAATACAGAAACACACTGAGAAAATAATTAGACAGCGAAGTTTAAAAAAAAAAGAGGGGTGGGAAAGACACAGAGTGAGCTGTGTGTGATGTCACTGGATAGAATAATTTGGTGCAAATGGGTTGAGGGCTTATGCTCCATTGGGGGATAAAGGGCAGAAGGGCAACCATGCTTAAGCTGGGCCGGGGGTGCCAACACAAAGAAAACATTGGTGGTGGGAAAGGGGGTGGGGGGTAGACTTACGTGCGTATTCTCTACTAATGTTCTTTTGGGGCGCTCGCTCAAGGAGCCGGATCCTAGTTTAAGGGCATAATAATAATAAATACTGTGCTGGAAATATAATACTATATTTGAAATAATATGGTATATGTGAAGGTATATTTCTAAAGAGTTATTCTATACATGGTTAAAGGGAGCTGCTTAGCCCCCTAACATTTTTAGGGCTTTCTAAACTTGGGGGGGGGGGGGGGGGATTCAAGGGGCCAGGGCCCTCATGTTCCACCATCTATGAACTGGGTCAGCTTGGGAGACTAGGTTACATTTACAAGTCTGCTTCACTGGGGGGTCAAGCTTATGACCAGCAGACTTGCAGTTCTATTTATAACTTGTTTAATTTGGAATTGCATTTCTTTGGTCAAGTTTCACAAACTTCTCTGTTGTATATTTCCCTGTTCGCACCAACAACCACAGACTTGAGGTCAAAGTTCAACCCCTTACTGTCCTACACGGAAGTTAGCTGCCCAGCTTTCACATCTGATGAAATAGACAACATTGACCTTCCTGATGGCTGTGTGAATGTCAAGGTTGACCATTGCTCGGAAGAATTCTTTCACAGTAATTATAAAAAGGTCAGTGGTATTTGTGTGTGTGTGTGTGACATTTTTCATGTCAGCGAGTTGGAATCTATGGCTTAGGCCTTGCGAATGCGCCTCATAGTGCTGGGGTGCTGGGTTCGATCCCAGCTGCAGACAGTTTGTCTTGCATTGGTTTCGACAGTGGTACCAAGAGCTGACCGTTCAGAAAGCAATGGCAAACTACTGAACTTAAAAATGTGCCTAGAAAAACCGCAACAGCCAACAGATGCTGGGGTTGGTTCTGAATCCTCCTGTTAAGGATAGGCAACTAACTTCATGTCAGATATTATTATGCAGCGTCCGTGGCTTAGGCGTTTTCGACTCATAATTCCGCGATCGAAACCCACTGCTGGCTGCGTTGATTTTTATCATGGTATGGGGCGTCACAGGTCAACCCAGCCTAAAATGGGTACCAGGATGGATGTCCTGGGGAAGTAAAGATGGCTGGCGTAATGCTGACCACATTACCCACCTAGTGCCAATTGGTCTGTAAAAATATGGGTGCTCTTCTCATATGCCAGATACTCCTAAAGGTGTGAAAAGGGATCTTTACTATTTATTATTGGCCTAAAAGGCAACTGTAGTCCCTAGGGATCATGGAGCTGTGTCACTTGTTTTTAGAACAGCATCAGCTATTACTGTATTTTACTGAAGCTTTTTCTCTCTCAGTTGTCTCCACTCTATAGCTTGCAGCGTTTGGCCTGTTGCAGACTGTGACAATCTGTCTTTCACTGTTTGCCTCCGTAAGAGTCAGTCTGCAGCTGATCTCTCACAGATGTCTGTGTCAGTGTTGGTATATTTGATATAACATTATTGGCTTGCAATTGTTAAAAGACATGGTTAGGCTCCAGCTATTCAGAAATGGGAAAGGATATAAAGTCTCTAAACAAAATTAGATGACACTGAAGTTGAGTTAATATCAGGTGTTTGCCCCTGTAGAATCCGTCCAGGGCAGCCACAGGTAGACTGATCGGCCCTTAATTTTTTTTTCATTTTTACATATATTATTTCAAATATATCCTTAAATTTATTCGCCATCCCATCACAGTATTATTAATATGCTCTTAAACAAGGATTAAACCACTTGAGCGACCGCCCCAACAATTTTATTTAGTCAGCAGCCAAAGCCAGAAGTAAGATGGCTGTCCTAAGAAAACTAAGTGGTACAACATGTGGTGCAAATGGGAAAATACTAAGGAAAGTTTATCAACAAAGTATACGACCACACACTGAACATGGGTCAACTACATGGAGTTCAGCATCCATAACCACACTACAAAAGTAAGACAAGGTGCAAAATCAAGCGATCAGAGTTATAACATGTTGAATGAAATCAACACCTATAGGTGTGATGGAGAAGATGGTGATGACTTAAACACTGACAGAACGAAGAGAAACACTGACAGAACGAAGAGACACTAAGATACTAATATAAGCAGAAAGGTTTCTTAGCATACCTGAACACCCTATGAAAGAAAGATTCCAAAATCTAGCAATGTGGTGACTAAAAAGAAGCATTTTTATCCACCAGGCACAACGACTCTGCAGGCAAACCAATGATCTGCCTGCAAATGATAGCACCTTAAATGCAATTCCAGATCAGATCCCTTGGAAAGAGGATTATAAGTTGCCAGTACACATCCAGACAGAAGTGAAAGGATTATTCAACAAGAAAGAACAAAACAGTGTGCAACGTAAAACCGCCACCCTCGCTCTACTTGATGATGAATACCCACATAATCTTTGGGTTCATGTCTATACGGATGGGTCAGCACAAACCGCAAGCAGAAAGGAAGGAGCAGGAGTGTATATTGAGCATCCAAATAATATCGTACAGCCAAAATACCTACAGGAAAACATGTCACAACTATGATGCAGAAGTTCAAGCTGTCAAAATAGCAGCAGAGGAACTGTTAAATATACATAATTTTTCACAACCTGTGGTGTTTCTGACAGATGCAAAGAATGCTTCAGGCACTCCAATCTGGAAAACTACCTGGCATACGAACACTACTCTCCAAACTAGACAGCTGGTGTAAGGTAACTATGCAGTGGATGCCATCCCACTGTGGAGTTCCTGGAAATAAAAGAGCTGATAAACTAGCTAAGGAAGCTGCAAATAAAGAACAACCGGACATACCAGTCTCTTATCAACAAAAGAAGAGAAAAATCAAATCTATCAGAAAGCCACCAAAACAGGCACAAGACGATTACCATTTTATGGACAGACCAGAGCGGGTTATTATTCTACGCTTTAGAACAGGGCACAGTCGACTTTGAGGCCACATGTACACAAAATTTAAAATCTGCGAATCAGCCTTATGCACATGGGGATTGGCACCTGAGACAACAGATCATGTCCTCCAAGACTGTCCCAAATACAGTATATCAAGGCAAGTCAAACTTTACTGGTTGCTGAGTGAATTACAAAAGACAGTAAAGTTCATACTAGAGACAACATTGCAGGTATAGATAATCTATTTCAAGCAAATGAAAGAAGAATAATTTTATGTTCATATTACTTTAATCTATCTCTACCAGTACCATTTATGGATCTTAAACAGTTGTATTTCTACTACTCTTTTATTCCTACTATTTTTATATATTATCACTATTACTTTTGCGACTAATTTTCAAGCCTTACTTTATTTTATTTTATTCATTCCACATTACCTTTTTTTTTAAATAGTTTCTCATTCTCCACCTTGTTATAGTTTCTCATTCTTCACCTTGTTATTGTTGTAGAGTTCAGTTCTTGTCGAGAAAGGCCCCGGCCGAAACATCCGTTTGTGTTGTGTTTTGTGCACGTTGTTCTGTTTCCCCATTACTTTAAACTTTTTTAGTCACAGTTCACTGGATTAATTTCTCAGGGGAAGGCAGATCATGGGCATTCTCCGCCATCCAGAGTGGCTTCCATGAATGCAGAGCCAACTTATGACGCTCTGTTCTGGGTACTAGAATTTGGTTTCCGTAGCAGATGGATTATTTTTAAAAGCTTTTCTTGTGGTTTTTGGGCAATGGTACTAGAGTCACATCACGGAAGATGATTGTTTTATAGCCTAACTAAAGATGGCTGTCTTGTTTTTTTCCAGTCCTACCCTATGCAGAGGTTGCCGAGAGGTTATGCCTTGATTATCAACGTAAATGAAGTTGTCGGGAAGCCAGCTAGGACAGGCACTAACTTTGATCGAGATAATTTATGCAACCTTCTGTCGCAGCTACACTTCAATATCATTGTCTATAATGATAAAGATGGACTCTCAGCTCAAGTGAGTGGAGTTTTTTGTTTGTTTCTAGGTCGTCCGTGCTGTTTTTACTTTATATCACTGCCACTCTTAGCATCAGTGAAAATGAATGTAAAAGTTGTTTGTCAACCCAGAAGATTATCTTGTTGATTGTAAACTGTTGTAGGTCTACCAAGCCATCATCATCATCAATCAGCATGTCCTTTACTTAAGAGTCTTTCTTTAGCCAGTTCTCCAACCCTGTGTGCTTTCATAGCCAATACATCTTCAGTGTCATGTATTCACGGAAGTGGGCCTCTGCCTCGCTTTCTGGAAACTGCAGCCTTCATCATCATTTTCTGCTGACCACCATGGGCTCAACATGTCCAGATTACTTCATTTTCTAGGGATATATAATGTGGTAGTTAGTCTTCCCCTGCTTCCCGCATCCACATTGCTGAGCATCTCAACCTTAGCAATATTTTAGAATCCAATGTAAGTGGGTTCCCTGCTCTGTGATGTTGTTGCTGTCAAGCCACTTAAAGTGTATGCCGGAATAAACAAACATATTGTAGTAATAATATTCCATCATCCCAAGCTGTTGCATTCCCATTATATAAGACAAGAAGTATTGTCAATGAACAGTTAGATTTTCTTATTCTACTTCTAAGAAAATACCATAATATAAGAAATAATTTCTTTATCTTTTTCTATTCCTACAATTACCTGATCAAAGTTAGGGGAGGGGGGGGGGGGGGTGTAAGGGTCTTTTGTGTGCTCTTTCAAATGCTTTGTATAAGTTGTTTTTTATTTCTCAAATTCTTTTCTTGATGCCATTGTTCATATTTTGCATGGTCTTCCCCTTGCCCTATGTTCATTATCTTTCTTCGGCATAGCTCTCTGTGGCAGTTGTTACCATGGTATTTTTGTCAAATGGCCAAACCATTTTATCTCTTGCTCTTTAATTAACTGTGTGACTAGTTTCATTACTAGTCTTTTTATCATTTCTTGATTTATATTTTTGTCTCTTCTTGTTACTCTGGAGTCTGTTCTGTCACATCTCATCCATGTTGTTAAGAGATTAGATGTCTCAAAACAGCTGCTGGATTAACAAGAAAATATGAATTGGAATGAATGTCAGGTCAAATTCCATTTTGTGTGAAAGGGATGGCTGTCCAAGATAGAAAACAGCTCTAAACCACTTATGTTTCTTTTATAAAGATGTTACAGAAGTTGCAGCTCTCATGAGCTTGATATCTTTTCTTTAATAAAGAAGATAATACAAAATTTGCAGCTTTTATTATGTTGGTGGTTTCTTTCATAAATGAGATGTTACAGATGTTGCAACTGTATGTTTTCTTTAAAAAAAAAAAGAATGTACAGAAGTTGCAACTGTCAACAAATTTGTATGTTTTATTTTATAAAGGAGATAGTACTGAATTTGCGACTCTGAAAAACTTTTTTTTTTGCTTTTAAAGGAGATGGTAATGAAGTTGAAGTCATTTGCTAAACTGGAGCACCATCACCAAGCAGATGCCTGTTTTATATGTCTGTTGAGCCATGGGGAGGAGGAGTACATCTTCGGCACTGATGGGAAAAGGATCCCACTCAATGAGATCTTCATGCTGTTTGACAACACTAACTGCAAGGGGCTCCTTGGCAAACCCAAAGTATTCATAATCCAGGCATGCCGAGGAGGTAAGTCTTGATGTCACAGTTTGGTGGGTCTGGGTTTCTGTCTGTTGTCTGTCTTTATGTGTCTGTCTGAATCTTGAGCTTTACATCTGGTGTTTTCATTATCTAGGCTTGCCGAGGAGTTAAGTCTTGCCATCACTGTTTGGTGGGTCTAGGTGTCTGTCTGTTGTCTGTCTTCCTGTGTCTGTCTGAATGTTGAGATTTACATCAGGTGTGTTCATTATTTAGGCTTGCCGTGGGTGTAAAGTCTTAGCATCACAGTTTGGTGGGTCTAGATTTCTGTCTGTTATCTGTCTTTCTGTATCTGTCTGTGTGTTAAGAAATTATGTTTTGTATGCCTTCATTATCCAGTCCTTCAGAGGGAGTGAATCTTGGTGTCACAGTTTGGTGGATTTTATGTTTCTGTCTGTATGTCTGATTTTCTGTCTGTATGCTGAGCTTTACATATTGTGTGTTTATCATCGAACTAACTCGATTGTGTGACATAGGAGTAAAGCATGATGAAGCACGTCTGAGCCACCTTTGAAGCCGAAATAAGAGACATTATAACCAACTTCTCATGGGAACAGTTAGAAGTACCTTGGAGTGGCTGCTGCATCAGAGGACTGAGCACGCATGGGAATGCCCAATGTGCATTGACATTGATTGTGATAACATAACATCATTATCGAACAGTTGAACGAACAAACTTCATTCCCAAGGGGTTTACAAATTGGGTATGCTGAATTTGGCACCTCCATCTTTTACACAGCAGTTGTATTTTATAAACAAAGCGTGTTATATTCATACATCTCAAAGTTTATAGTATGAATATGAGGTAAAAATAAAAAAGCATGAATGGCAAACGCACACTTTCTAGACATGGCTGGGAAATGAGTCTTGGTCTCACAGTTTGGTGGGTCCATATTTCTGTCTGTCTATCTGTCTGCAGGCCTGTTTGTTGATCTTTTTATCTGAATGTGTTAAGTTTTTATTAAATTCTCACCCCACTGTTTCTTTCTCTGTGTAAAGCATACGCGCACTTGCTTGCACACACACACACACACACACACACACACACACACACACACACCTGTTTGCTGTTAAAGAATTATTATTTTCTCTGCTTTTTTAAGGGTTATTGCCCTTGCATTAGTGGAGGCCAGCAATTCTAATTCATTGTACTTGATTAGTTTCCCTCCATCTCTTTCTGTCCGTCTCTCTCTCTCTCTCTCTCTATCTCTTATCTCTCTCTCCTTTTCTTGTATTGTATTGTTCCCTCCCCCTTTTTATCTCACTCTCCCTCTTTTATATCCGCTCTCTTTTATTTCTCTCCCCCGCTCCACTCTCTTCTCTCTCTTTTCTCTCTCTCTCTCCAATAAATAATTGTAATGATCAAGGTTTGATTAACCATCAAGAAAGAGCTCACACTTATGGCATCCATTAAAATCATGTAATGCATGATGGAACTAGGTAAAAGTAATACATCACAGAACTAGGTAAAAATAGTGTGTCACAGCACTTGGTAAAAGTAGTGCATCACAGCACTAGGTGAAAGTAGTGCATCACAGCACTAGGTGAAAGTAGTGCATCACAGCACTAGGTAAAAGTAGTGCATCACAGCACTATGTGAAAGTAGTGCATCACAGCACTAGGTAAAAGTAATGCATCACAGCACTAGGTAAAAGTAGTGCATCACAGCACTAGGTAAAAGTAGTGCATCACAGCACTAGGTGAAAGTAGTTTATCACAGCACTAGGTAAAAGTAGTGCATCACAGCACTAGGTAAAAGTAATGCATCACAGCACTAGGTAAAAGTAATGCATCACAGCACTAGGTAAAAGTAGTGCATCACAGCACTAGGTGAAAGTAGTGCATCACAGCACTAGGTAAAAGTAGTGCATCACAGCACTAGGTAAAAGTAGTGTATCACAGCACTAGGTGAAAGTAGTGCATCTCAGCACTAGGTAAAAGTAGTGCATCACAGCACTAGGTAAAAGTAGTGCATCACATCACTAGGTAAAAGTAGTGCATCACAGCACTAGGTAAAAGTAGTGCATCACAGCACTAGGTAAAAGTAGTGCATCACAGCACTAGGTGAAAGTAGTGCACTCAAAAAAGTTCACACACAATTTAAGACACAGACAGCATGCTACAATGTTAACCTTTTAAGAGAAAAAGACATTGCAACTAAATTTATAGTAGAACTTAAAAATAGATTTTAAACCCTATCAAGTGACCCAGACACTCAAAATGCAATCAGCATTCAAGACAGTTGGAACCAGATCAAAGAAACATACAAATCAACTAGCAACAACATATTAGGAACCAGGAAACAACATCACAAAGAATGGATAAGCAGTAAAACCATGGACTATATTGCCAAGCGAAAAAGAATAAAGAGCCTTATAAATCACACTAAATCAGAACGTCAGAAAGACAAACTAATGTTAGAATATAGCGAACTAAATAAAATGACAAAGAAAAGTGCCAGAGCTGACAAAAGAAGATTTATGGAAAATCTAGCAGAAACAGCAGAAAATGCTGCTAAAGCACATGATCTGCAAACCCTACACAAAATTACCCAGCAAATTTGCAAAAACAGAAACAATTATTACTGCATACCCGTCAGAGATAACCAGGGCAGACTGCTCACCACAGAACAAAAACAAGACATGCAGTGGACTAAACACTTCTCCGACCTCTTGAACAGACCTGATCCTGAAAATCCCCCAGATATTCAACCAGCCTCTCAGGACATTGACATTATTACTGAACCACCAAGCAAACAAGAAATTCTTTAAGCTATCCACACTTTAAAGAACAACAAAGCACCAGGCAAAGACGAACTACCAGCAGAACTTCTCAAAGTAGATCCCAACACAACTGCTAGCATTCTAGAACCATTGTTCAAGGATATTTGGGAAAAAGAAGTGTTGCCTGATGACTGGAAAGAAGTGTTGCCTGATGACTGGACTGAGGGAACAATAGTCCAAATTCCCAAAAAAAAGAGACTTAACAGACTGCAATAATTGGAGGGGAATTACTCTACTCTCAGTACCAAGCAAAATATTTTCCTACGAGTAGAACAAGCTGGATTCAGAAAGGGCAGAGGAACAGCTGAGCACATCTTCGCCATATGTAACTTTTTTGGACCATGCAATGAATGGCAGAGAAGTTTATATATAAATTTTGTGGACTTTGAGAAAGCTTTTGACAGCGTCCATAGAGACAGTCTATGAAAAATTTTACGACATTATGGAATTCCAGAAAAAAATAGTCAACATAATTGCTCTTTTCTATAAAGACTTTTCCTGCAGTATAAAAAATTACAATACATCTTTCCCAGTAAAGACAGGTGTAAGACGGGGATGTGTTATGTCATCTCTCCTCTTCAATCTTGTGATTGATTGGATACTAAAGAACACAATAGACAGGACATTGAGAGGCATACAATGGACTCCATTCACCATGTTTGAGGACCCTTGATTTTGCAGATGATATAGCAATCCTATCACATAAACATGAACATATACAAGAAAAAAGTAACAGACTACACAGCAAAGCAGAAATGGTGAGACTGAGAATAAATACAAAGAAAACTAAGATCATGACAAGCAGTCCAAACCAACAACCAGTGGCCATAAATAACCAAACTCTTGAAAACGTAGAATATTTCACATATCTTGGCAGTGTGGTGTCCCTGCCAGGAGGGACCGAAGAGGACATACAGTCACGTCTGAACAAAGCTAGAGCTGCTTTTGGAAGGATGAGGCAAATCTGGAAATCCAACATTTACTACAGAGGAACGAAACTCCGACTCTACAAGAGCATCATTTTGCCAGTTCTTCTTTATGGAGCGGAATGCTGGAGAATGACAAAAAAGGATGCACACAAACTGTCCACCTTCCACCACACATGTCTACGTAGAATTATTAAAACTTTCTGGCCAGATACAATCTCAAACACTAAACTACTTCACGTCACAAACCAAGAAACTTTAGACAGTATGATAACTAAGAGAAGATGGAAATGGCTTAGCCACATTATGAGAATGAATCCTAATATACCTGCCAAAGCAGCTCTCACATGGACACCAGAGGGAAAGAGAAAACAGGGGCGCCCAAAAACAACATGGAGACGAACGATGGAAAGTGACCTGAGTGCAGCATCTTTGACATGGAAAACTGCACTGAAGATTGCACAGGACAGGAAAGTATGGAAAGTCCTCTCTAAAGCCTCATGTGCCACTAGGCACAATGAGAACTGATGATGATGATCACAGCACTAGGTGAAAGTAGTGCATCACAGCACTAGGTGAAAGTAGTTCATCACAGCACTAGGTAAAAGTAGTGCATCACAGCACTAGGTAAAAGTAGTGCATCACAGCACTAGGTGAAAGTAGTTTATCACAGCACTAGGTGAAAGTAGTTTATCACAGCACTAGGTGAAAGTAGTGCATCACAGCACTAGGTGAAAGTAGTGCATCACAGCACTAGGTAAAAGTAGTGCATCACAGCACTAGGTAAAAGTAGTGCATCACAGCACTAGGTAAAAGTAGTGTATCACAGCACTAGGTAAAAGTAGTGCATCACAGCACTAGGTAAAAGTAGTGCATCACAGCACTTGGTAAAAGTAGTGTGTCACAGCACTAGGTAAAAGTAGTGCATCACAGCACTTGGTAAAAGTAGTGCATCACAGCACTAGGTAAAAGTAGTGCATCACAGCACTAGGTAAAGGTAAATAATGACAGCCCTAATAATACATTATAGCACTAGGTGAAAGTAATGAATGATGGCACTATGTGAAGGTTATACATCACAGCACTGAGTGGAGGTAGTACATCACAGCACTGGGTGGAGGTAATACATCACAGCACTGGGTGGAGATAACACATCACAGCACTGGGTGGAGGTAATATGTCACTGCACTGTGTGGAGGTAATATGTCACAGCACTGTGTGGAGGTAATATATCAGAGCACTGGGTGGAGATAATACACCACAGCACTGGGTGGAGGTAATACACCACAGCACTGGGTGGAGGTAATACATGACAGCACTAGGTGGAGGTAAAACACTACAGCAGTGGGTGGAGGTAATACATGACAGCACTGGGTGGAGGTAACACATCACAGCACTGGGTGGAGGTAATATGTCACTGCACTGTGTGGAGGTAATATGTCACAGCACTGTGTGGAGGTAATACATCAGAGCACTGGGTGGAGATAATACACCACAGCACTAGGTGGAGGTAATACACCACAGCACTGGGTGGAGGTAATACATGACAGCACTAGGTGGAGGTAAAACACTACAGCAGTTGGTGGAGGTAATACATGACAGCACTGGGGGGAGGCAATACATCACAGCACTAGGTGGAGGTAAAACACTACAGCAGTGGGTGGAGGTAATACATGACAGCACTGGGGGGAGGCAATACATCACAGCACTAGGTGGAGGTAAAACACTACAGCAGTGGGTGGAGGTAATACATGACAGCACTGGGGGGAGGCAATACATCACAGCACTAGGTGGAGGTAAAACACCACAGCACTGGGGGGAGGTAATACACCACAGCACTGGGTGGAGGTAATACACCACAGCACTAGGTGGAGGTAATACACCACAGCACTGGGTGAAGGTAGTACATCACAGCACTGGGTGAAGGTAGTACATCACAGCCTTGTGTGAAGGTAAAAGATCACAGCCCTATGTGAAAGTAATACATCACAGCTCTATATGAAATAATACATCACAGCACTAGGTAAATGTGGGAGCCACAGTAGCCTAGTGACTACATGCTCACCTGTCATCCTGAAAGACTTGTATTTGAATAACATTCTGTCGGATTCTTTACAAATTACTGTGGGTCCTAGGTCGACCCAGTCTGAAATGGCTGCCAGGTGGTTTCCAGGGAAATAAAGGTGGCTGGCATGATGTTGACAACATCACCTACCAAGTGCCAATCTGTCTATAAAAATTAGAGTCTAGCATCATATGCCCAATGCTCCACTGGTGTGAGAAGGGTCTTGAACTTACTTGATGATGGTAAAGAAACTTCACTGAGGAAACACCAGTTTGTTCTTTGTCTGGAACCCATGATGCAACCAGAAAATAGAGAGAAACAAAATATGTGTGGAAGGAAGTTGGTGACAGATTTGTTTTATAGGGAAAATGTGGGAGATACTACAGGAGACATGAGGTACAGGCAGATTTGGAAGACAAGCAACAGCACAGAACAGGAAGACTTGGACGGATCATTAAGTGACAACACAGAACAGGAAGACTTGGATGGATCATCAGGTGACAACACATAACAGGAAGGCTTGGACGGATCATCAGGTGACAACACATAACAGGAAGGCTTGGACGGATCATCAGGTGACAACACATAACAGGAAGGCTTGGTCGGATCATCAGGTGACAACACATAACAGGAAGGCTTGGACGGATCATCAGGTGACAACACATAACAGGAAGGCTTGGACGGATCATCAAGTGACAACACATAACAGGAAGGCTTGGACGGATCATCAGGTGACAACACATAATAGGAAGGCTTGGACGGATCATCAGGTGACAACACATAATAGGAAGGCTTGGATGGATCATCTGGTGACAACACATAACAGGAAGGCTTGGACGGATCATCAGGTGACAACACATAACAGGAAGGCTTGGACGGATCATCAGGTGACAACACATAACAGGAAGGCTTGAACGGATCATCAGGTGACAACACATAACAGGAAGGCTTGGACGGATCATCAGGTGACAACACATAACAGGAAGGCTTGGACGGATCATCAGGTGACAACACATAACAGGAAGGCTTGGATGGATCATCAGGTGACAACACATAACAGGAAGGCTTGGACGGATCATCAGGTGACAACATATAACAGGAAGGCTTGGACGGATCATCAGGTGACAGCACAGTTCAGGAAGGCTTGGACGGATCATCAGGTGACAGCACAGTTCAGGAAGGCTTGGACGGATCATCAGGTGACAGCACAGTTCAGGAAGGCTTAAACGGATCATCAGGTGACAACACATAACAGGAATGCTTGGACGGATCATCAGGTGACAACACATAACAGGAATGCTTGGACGGATCATCAGGTGACAGCACAGTTCAGGAAGGCTTAAGTGGATCATCGGGTGACAGCACAGTTCAGGAAAGCTTAAACCGATCATCAAGTGACAACACAGAACAGGAAGGCTTAAGTGGATCATCGGGTGACAGCACAGTTCAGGAAGGCTTAAACGGATCATCAAGTGACAGCACAGTACAGGAAGGCTTAAACGGATCATCAAATGACAACACAGAACAGGAAGACTTGGACGGATTATCAGGTGACAGCACATTACAGGAAGGCTTTGATGGATCATCAGGTGACAGCACAGTACAGGAAGGCTTGGACGGATCATCAAGTGACAGCACAGAACAGGAAGGCTTGGACGTATCATCAAATGCAAGCACAGAACAGGAAGACCTGGATGGATCATCAAGTGACAACAAAGAACGGAAAGGCTTGGACGGATCATCAAGTGACAACACAGAACAGGAAGGCTTAGATGGATCATCAAGTGACAGGAGATATGTTCCAGAATTTGTAGAAAGAGAGACCGGGAGAGGAGGTGCTGGACAGTTTGACATCATAGCATAGGAGATGATATGTGTCAGAATTTGTAGAAAGATATGAGACATAAGGTTGTGGATAGACATGACGACCAACGCCACACGTCATGGACTCTTAGAAGAAAAATAATGTAAATTGTAATAGCAGCCTGGAAGGGGTGACTCTCTGCGTGTAGACATTTGTGCTCAGTCTTTCATTATTTGGTCTCTTAGAATGGGCCATTTGTAATACCTACCTTTCCTTGTTTCACTCACTCAAGCCCGCGCGCGCGCACACACACACACACACACGCACATGCAGAGAGAGCCCATGACGGGAAAAAACTAACCGGAGAGCTGGCCTATCGGAAACCGCAGAACTTCTACAATCTGATGCCGTTTGACTGCCTGGACGGATCAATACTGTGACCAGCTTGTCTGCCTGATCTCAGTCCAGTCTCTCTCTCTCTCTCTCTCTCTCTCTCTCTCTCTCTCTCTCTCTCTCTCTCTCTCTCTCTCTCTTTCTCCCTCCCTCTCTCTCTCTCTTTCTCCCTCTCTGCCAGTCGGCTCCAGGCTAGGCAGAAATAGCCGTTCCAGAGAGGACTAGCAGTTTACTGAAACTAAATACCCAGATCCCAGATGGTATCTTTGCGTTGTTGTGATGGAGAAGACTGGGGGAGGAGGAGGGGGTAGGGTGTACGGCTGTAGAGGAGGAGAATGGCGGTAGATGGGGACAGTGGAGACTGGTAGAAATGTAGAGGGGGAGATGGTAGGGGGAGGAAGAGGGGGGGGGGGCGGCGACCAAGGGCTGTAGATGAAGACAGACTAAAGACTGGAATAGATAGCTGTCGCGGCAAGTGGTTGGTATGTTGATTGCCATGTCTGTCAGTGTGTCCCTCGATAAGGTCTGTCAGTATGTTGGTTTATCATTATACGGGTTGCTTTGTGGGTCTGTCTGTCAGTGCAGTGTTGGTATGTCTGTGTAAAGGTAAGTATACCAAATGCGTAACTTTGCTTAGTAGCATTCGTAGTAGAAGAAGCCACCGCAGTAGTAGTATTGACAGTATTAGCAGCAGCAACAATAACTTGTAATAGTAAGTAGTAGCGGTGTCAGCAGTGGATGATCTAATAATGTAATAAAATTTCTCCACCTCCTTCTCGACCTCCCCCGGTGCCACCTATAGCTCACATGAACACAACATGCGTTATTAATGAAATACAACTGCGGCCTGGAAGATGAGTGTTTGCAAAGGCCCAATGTAAGACGGACCTGCGTGCCCAGTTTGTGGCCCTTTGATAATAAAGTTCGTTTATTTATTCGTTTACAGTCATGATTTGCACACCGGATTCGGCAAGCCTCGCACAACCGATCGAAACTTCCTGCGACCTTTCCCCCCTGTCGTTCCCGACTGTAGGAAGGAGAACTGAAATAGCCCACCAATCAATAGAAGTCCCCGGGGGTACTGAGAGGTAGCCCAGTATTTTGCCTATCTAGTCAGTTTACCAACGTGGTCTTATGTTTCCTTCCGAGTGTCCAACGGAGCACAACAGAGCTGCTGTCAGCGGGAATAATGACTGTCGTAGACAATTGTCTTCTTCCTTTGTTTACTTTGAATATATTATCTGTATATCTGCAGTGCTGCCTCTAGTGGGATCTCCAGACTGTACTGTATTTTTTTTTTTTTAGTTCACCCAGCGGCGCGTACAGTTTGGCCTGCACTGGTGTTTCAATCTCTCGACTAGAAGTTGTGCATTGTTGTATCTGAGGGTCGTTCACCCCCCTCCCCCTCCCCGATTCCTTTCATCTTTCGATGGTAAACTGATTCACGACTAGCTAGATGTGGTCAAGGCTCCTTGGGAGTAAGTGAACCGTGCGGAGGCACACTTGGGTTATCCACGGGGAGTGATTATGGGATCCAGCCAACACTCCACACTAAGAGGAAAGGCAACGTTTGGTGCAGGAGAGCCTAGCATATGATACCACAACATCCAGCTTAAGAGTGGAGGCGGTCGCTGCAGCTTTCCGCTGCTTTCGTGATTGTAACTGACTTAGAAAGCATGCTGAGGAAGATCAGGACATGCATGCTTCGTGCAGAGTGGAGTGATTCGCTTCAGAGGTCACGAGGAGGAGCATGGTCTGGATCTTTTTTCTGGGGAAGCCGATGTGTTGGGAAATGAACCGGCGGACTGACTGGGTGGCTCTGCGCAACTTGGTAGAATATTGAAGCTTGATAAGGAAGACGTGTTTAGGGCCTTGTTGGAGAATGTGCACTATTCCGATAAGCAAATTAATCATCACAGTCTGGTGAGAGTGATGCAGCGAGGAGTAACGAAGAGGTCTGGCCGATACTCAACGCTCACAGGGAAAGCCAGAGGGACTTACAATCAGACTGGCACTGGTACCATCGGCGTTGAAGATGCGTTCGCAGCCCCTAAGCTATGCGCTGACTTGAAGCAGAAGTAGTTAAAATAAGAATTAGAAAAGGGCGGTTTTCTCAAGAACTGTTAAAAAAATAGAAGAATGTTTAAACGCCAGTCTTGTCCCATGACAACATCTCCCATTAAATATGTTGCAATAGAAGGCTATGTTTTCACACATAACCTGGTCTGCCTATAGCAAACCGCCGTTTACCGGTCGATGTTTTGCTGTGTTGCGCGAATAGTCGTAGCTTCAAGAAAGAATAAGCATGTCAGAATGCGAAGTTTGCGTCTGTTTTCTCTCTTCCCTGACATTTGAAGGCACTTAATGATGATAATTGTTTAAATTGACAGGAGGGAGATCTGAAATTGAAGCACAGGGGGGATGATTTGCGTCAGTAGGAAACAAGTGGCGGGCGTGTCGTGTCAATCGCTATAGTCTTTTAACGGTGCTTTAGACACAGGGAGCGGTTTGGTTTTGTAAATCAGTGGTTTCCGGTTAGCTAAGAAATGCGGTGCCTTCTACTTACCATCTGAGGGCTGAGCACACATTGGAATACAGGTACCTAGGGATGTCTGCTGCAGCGGAGTCCCGAGCACACATTGGAATAGATGTACTTAGTGATGTCTGTTGCATCAGAGTACCTAGCGATGTCTGCTGCGTTGATGTCTGTTGCATCAGAGTACCTAGCGATGTCTGCTGCGTTGATGTCTGTAGCATCAGAGTACCTAGCGATGTCTGCTGCGTTGATGTCTGTTGCATCAGAGTACCTAGCGATGTCTGCTACGTCGGAGTCCTGTATGCACACATTGGTATAATCATCAAGGGTACTTAGGGATTTGTGCTGCATTGGAGTCCTGTGCACACATTGGAATAATCAGCAAGGGTACCTAGGGATTTCTGCTGCATCGAAGTCATGAGCACATATTGGAATAATCAGCATGGGCACGCGGGGATCTCTGCTGCTTCAGAGTATGGAAATAATCACTAGAGGTTCCTAGGGATAGCTGTTGCATCCATAGAACTAATCACGCATGGGAATATTTAGTGATGCGCAGTGACGTCGATCATGTTGAAATAACAAAACATTCACAGTACTGGAATTTGCTAGCACCCGCTGTCATACAGTAAGAAGTATAGATACAGGGTTAGAAAAAAAACGAGAGAGAGAGTGTGTGTGTGTAGGAAACCTGGATGCATTTATGTAGCGGTGACGAAATCAGGCTGTTTTGTGTCGATCCTTCCGCTCTGTATTCCCCAGTTGAACATAGGCCCTCAACCAACTCACGCCAAGTCGCTCATTTCTTCTGCTGTTGCTTGCGGCTCACCCCATATAGTCTCCAGCTTTTAACCGCACGCTATAGTTCCCTTCTGCGTGTTTGTGTATATGTGTGTTTTCTAAAAGGGGAGGAGGAGGAGGTGGTTATGTCTATAGTTCTATACCGCTGTGGTTCCAGTGTAAAGACTTTCTAGTTCTGTTGGTCTCGGGTTTTCTCCGCTCGTATATGTTAGTTGTTCCTGTATTCGAAATGCGTTCGTGGCGCTGAGAATCACTAGTTAGTTAGTTGCGTATCCTTTACAGGATGTTGTAGAACCAACCCCAACAGCCCCTGGCTGTTGTGCGGTTTTTCTAGGCAAATTTACGTCCAGTAGTTTGCCATTGCTTCTAGACGGTCGGCTTTCTTGATACCACTGTCGAAACCAACGCAAGGCGCATGGCCCGCAGCTAGGATCGAACCCGGCATCCCGGCATTACATAGCGTTGGCATCGACTTAGCCACAGAGCCGACTTGAGAACCACTGGCCTGCGGTAATACCAGCGATACACGCTCAAATATCGATCGGATTTTACAGAAGCTTTTTAGGCATAGCGCTGTCGTCATTTGCCCGTGATGGGATCGAATCGTAGCGTGCCTGCAGCTTTTCCATTTTTATGCTGTGTGGGGTGGCCTCTGATTGAATGCTTTTACAATGCCGATCAATACATCGGAATATAATTCTTGTGTCATGTCAGCAGTGGCCATTCAGCTGACCTGAATGTGCCAATCTTAGGGATGAATAAGAAAAGATCATGTGTAGATTGGGCGCACATAAAGGCTTCATCTTTTTTTTCTGCTGCTGTGGCTACTACTACTGCTACTAATAATACTTCTACTGCTAGTGTTACTTCTTCTTCTTCTTCTTTCGTTCGCATGAAATAAATTGTCTATATCTGCAAAGCCGTCTCTTGTATGAATTTCACTGTCTTTTGTAATTCACTAAGCGGCCCGTAAAGTTTGACTTCCACAAGTGTCTCTTTTGGCCAAAGGTTTTGCCTGAAAGCGTTGAATATGGGACAGTCTTGAAGGATGTGATCTGTTGTTTCAGGTGCCAGTCCACAAGTACACATGGCCGATTGGCCAATCTTAAATTTGTTGTACATGTGGGAGCGAAGTCTATTGTGCCCTGTTCTAAGGCGAAGGATAATGACTTGCTCTGGTCTGTCCATAATATGGTAATCATCTTGTGCCAGTTTCGGTGGCATTCTGACTGATTTGATCATTCTCTTCTTCTGTTGATAAGAGACTGGTATGTCAGGTTGTTCTTCAGTTGCACCTTCCTTAGCTAGTTTATCAGCTTTTTCGTTTCCGGGAACTCCACAGTGGGAAGGTATCCACTGCATTACTAATTTACAGCGGTTGCCTAGTTCGGATAATAGTGTCCGTATGCTTGGTAATTTTCCAGACTGGAGTGACTGAAGTACTGCTTTTGCATCTGTCAGGAATACCACTGGTTGTAAAAAATACCCTGTATTTAGTAGTTTCTCTACCGCTATCTTGATGGCTTGAACTTCTGCATCATAGTTGTGACAGTGCTTTCCCATTGGTAATTTGGCTGTATCCCTGGTATTATTAGGATACTCAATGTACACTCCCGCACCTCCGTTTCTGACTGCGCTTTCTGCTGACCCATCTGTGTAAACACGGACCCAAAGGTTCTGCGGGTATTCATCATCAAGTAAACTGAGGGTGGCTGTGTTTTGCGCTGCACACTGTTTTGTTCTTCCTTGTCAAATACCCCTTTCACTTCAGTCTTGATGTGTATTGGAAACTTATACTCCTCTCTCCAGGGGGTCCGTTCTGGGACAGCATTTAAGGATCTATCAGTTGCAGGTAAATCAGTGGTTTGTCTGCCAAGCCGTTTGGCCTGGTGGATAAAACTACTTCTCTTTAGTCGTCCCAAAGCTAAATTTTTGAATCTTTCATTCATAGGGTGACTGGGCATACTAAGAAACTTTTCTGCTTGTAAAAGCATCTTGGTGTCTCTGCGTTCACTTGGTGCTTGGGTCATCCCCATTTTCTCCATCACAGCTATAGGTGTTGATTTCATACTGCCTGTGGTAACTCTGAGTGCTTGATTTTGCACTTTGTCTAATTCTTGCAATGTGGTTTTTGATGCCGAACTCCATGCTGTTGATCCGTATTCAAGATGTGGTCGAACACTTTGTTGGTAAACTTTTCTAAGTATTTTCCCGCTAGCACCCCATGTGGTTCCACTTAGTTTTCTCAGAATGGCTACCCTCCTTCTGGCTTTGGTTGCTGCCTTGTTGATGTGTTTGCTAGTGTTACTATTACTACGGCTACTACTATTAATAATAATAATAATACTTCTGCTGTTACTACTGCTGCTGCTTCTGCTACCACCACTACTGCTACTCCTACTACTACTACTACTACTACTACTACTACTACTACTACTACTACTACTACTACTACTACTACTGCTACTACTACTGCTACTACTGCTGCTGCTGCTGCTACTACTACTACTACTACTACTGCTACTGCTCCTGCTCCTGCTGCTGCTGCTGCTGCTGCTCAGTCATCAGATCCTTTACAGAACATTGTCGCTCTCGTCATGGCGCGCTTGAAAATCTCTCTTTCTCTAGTCTATTCTCCAGCCCTACATGATTTCATAGCCAGTGCAATCACTACAACTACTAGTAGTAGTAATAATAATAATAATAATAAAACCAACAACAGTATTGTTTTTACTTCTCACTACTACTATTTATGCTGCTTTGTTAATGCTACTGCTAATTCTTTAAGGATAGTTGTCCTTTGTGTTATGGTTTACAGCTAGACTGCGATATCCTGCGCCTTTCGACCCAGCACATCTTATTTCATCAAAACCGTAATTAGTCATCATTTACGACATGCTTAAGGGACAAAAAGTCTATTCTTTCCCCCTCCCCCCCCCCCCCCCCAACCACCCTAATTAGTACAACAGGATCTTCAATACTTAGCTTAGGACGGAGCTCAATAAATTACAATGAATCAAGAGAGGGGGAAAAAACGCTTGAGCCACTTCTTGGTCCCCATTGTCTTTGTGTGTACCATCTCATATCGAATAGGTTCGCGGTTGTGTTTTGAACACACTCCCTGTTACGGTGCATCACTTTTTTTTTTGCTACCTAGATGAGAAGTATTGTAGTCACATTGTAAGTGTGCGCCTGGCTCAACTGATATTGTGTATAACAATCATTTCTTACTGTCTCAGTTTGATGGCTGACAGTAAAAGAGAGGTATCATATCACGAGACGTTGGTTTACCTGATCTCATATACTTTCGTACACCCATCCATACGTCCATCTATCCGACCACCCACTCATCCATTTAGCCTACCATCCATCTATTGTATTCATCCATCTATCCATCCGTCACTGCCTATCATCCTTGTTAGTACCATCCTATAAGGCAGTGGTCAGTACTCTTTAGTCGAAAGAGCCAACAAATTAGTAGCAGGGAGATTTTTTTTTTCAAGAACGATGTTTTTCAGTGTCGAACCAGATTTGTGGCCGTACTGGCTGACCCACACTCAGGTCGCTAAAGAGCCGCATACGGCTCGCGAGCCGCGATTTGCCAACCACAGTGCGTCATTGGTTTCTGGTTTCTGAATGTCAAGTATTTTAGATTGATATGGTTTTAGAGTGGGCTGGACTGATACAATCATTCTTACTATTTCTGTTTGATACATGGGACAGGCGGCAGCAGATGTGAGTGTTCATTGTTCATTCCAGGATCGTCTTCCTTCGTTGCACGTCGGGCACACGCATAAGTGCTCCAGTCTTTTCCAAGGCATGTTCTTTCATGTGTTTACGCAGACTACTCCTGTTCTGTGTCGATGGAATGTGATAGAACGTCTTTCCCATCGTGGCATGGACTGAGTTTGTCGGGGGGGGGGGGGGTGCTGTGCTGCATTGGTAAATGAATGCCAGAGGATGACATTGACGATAAGGTGGTACTCTGCTGGAAACAAAATAGCTTTTGGTTATAATTGTGACTAGGTTATATGTGCCATATAGCATGGCTTAACTTTGCACGCCACCAAGAGTCATGAAAAGACGCCTGCAGTGTTGATGCGACCAAATACTGTCCGACCGGCGGTAAGCCAATGGGAGACCCGGACGCCGATGATGACGGGAAGAAGGAGGGGGGGGGGAATAAAAAAAGCCTGGAGATCTGGCTGGCTTCTGATTTGTCATTAGTCAAGGTTATTTCAGGCTACCGTCAGCTTCCAGCCAATAGCATTCAGGCTTCTGTTGAAATGGGAAAGGGGGGGGGGGGGGGGGGGGGTGTTGTTGATCCGAGCTATAAATAGTGCTGCTCCGATTAGTTCATTCATCATTAAATCCAGTGTCGTCCTTTTCAGGACGAAATTTTTTGTCATTTGAAGCCCTACTCTGGCTTTTGCCAGGGGCCGCAATATAGGCAGGCCATAAATATGGCCAAATGTCTGAACGCGGTTTCTGGGACCTCTCCACGGCGATCCTCATCCGCATGGTGGCATTTTGTGTCATCGGGTGTTTATCGCTTGTGTGATGTCCTGGTGGGGTAGAAATTCATTCATTCATTCATTAGTTCATTCATTACGTCCTTCTTAGGACGTTATTTTTTGTTATTTGAAGCCCCACTCTGGCTTTTGCCAGGGGCCGCAATATAGGCAGGTCATCATTATGGCCAAATGTCTGAACGCGGTTTCTGGGACCTCTCCGCGGTGATCCTCATCCGCATGGTGGCACTTTGTGTCATCGGGTGTTTATCGCTTGTGTGATGTCCTGGTGGGGTAAAAAGCCAATCCAATTTCAAATAGCGTAATTAAAAAAAAACGTCACTGTGCGCGACGCAATTTTCATTTTTATGAAGCCCAACCCCGGTTATTGCCGGGGGCCCTAATTATGACCTAATCAGTAATCTGTTTATTGAACGGGGTTTCTAGGTCCTCTCCACTGGTGATCCTCATCCTAATGGTGGCCCTTTGTGTCAACGGGTGTTTATCGCTTGATGTGAGGTCCTGGAGGGGTAAAAGGCCAAGTCCAAATAATCGTTTGTTAAAATCCGCCCCAAATTGGGACGCAATGTTTTCTTTATTTTCAACACCCTACATCGGGGGTCCTAAATTTTACCTACGGGTTGGGTGGGGGAAGGGAGAGGGGGTTATGGGACTTGCGTCCGGGCGATTCTCATCCGAATGGCGCTCCCACGGGCTGTCCTATGTGCTAGGAGTGTCATGTTTTGCTACCGACGAAAGCGGTCAACATCGAGCGTAACAATACAAAAATAATCAGTGGTTAGATACTCAGGAACCGTCGCGCCTTCGGCACTTCCCCTTGCAGTACTTTTTTCTTGTACACAGCCGATTGCGGTGGTTGAGCTATTCACAACAACACATTCCAGAAACAACACCCAACACACAAAAGACAATAGCCAAAGCAAAGCTGCGCAGTTGCATCTGTGAGACTGTGTTGACCTCGTCGAACGAATGCCAGTCACTTTTCGCCACGATGTGTATAGACAGTTAAGAGAGTGATCTCGTAACACCACTAGAAGATAGAGCAGCTTGTAGGAACTGCCACGAGATCTCGCGCACGAGCTAGTTGGGATGAATTCCGTGATTAGTACCACCCATTAAGAGCCACCGCCTTCTCGTCAGAGCAAACAATCAGCATGCTTACAGTAACTTGAGTAAGAGGTACTTCTTAAAATGTAAAATTGCACGCGTTTTATTGGCGTTTCACTCTCATGTGACTATCAGCAGCACTATTCTCCCGTTAGTTGTGGATTTTTCATTGAGTGGGGGACAGGCTATCAAAACAATCACCACACATCGCTGCACATGTGAACTGATTTCCCGATAATCTGCACGTATGTGTCAGTTACTGTATAATACAGAGATTAGTCAAACAAAGGTCAAAGAAATTCGCCGCTTTAAGAAAACAGCAGCATCTGCGCAATTGTAAATTAAAGAATCATAAAGATATAGGAAATCTCAAGCCACATGCACAAATTCATGATGATCCGTACAGAAGTTTTCCAGATATTGGTTAAAGTGTGACGGCGTGAGTTTTGAAGGACATTATAGTGCCTGCCGGCAACCAATGCCTTCGCTAATAAATAATAAATAGAGAAGGCCGTGCCGGCAACCTGTTACGTCTGTGGCCGGAGCACACCCGGTTTTATCGATCGCGTCACATCGTTCATGCTATTTTCGGGTGTGTTTGATCGAATCTTTTTTACAGGAAGGAGACGGGGGAAAAAAAAGGGGGGGGGGTGTTCGGAAGGGGTAGGGTAATTATAACCCTTTGTTAATATTATTGCTACGACCACTGTGTCCTGATCTATTTTGTCGTTGTTTCTTCTTCTTCTTCTTTCCTCTTGCTCCTTCTCCTCCTTTCTACTGTTCTTTATCATTGTTAGTCAGCTAGTTGGGTTATCATCATCGCACTCCAGACATGTCAATATGTGCTCATATCCTTCCCTCAGTATGAACCCCAGCGTCCGATTGCAAATAATACTAGTTTTATGTTGATTAACACGTCCTCTGGTGTGCGTCTCTTTTGTGCTATGCCGATCCAAATTCCCGAGTCTGTCGTTGTCGCTAGCGATGTGAATTCACTGCCTCGACACAGAAGTCCTGCAGATATCGTTGTTATGAAATCTCTTTTACCTCTGTTTCTTCTTCTTGCTCCTCCACTTTCCTTCTATGTAATACCGCACCTACTGCTCTGATGCGTATCTTCTTAACTCCCCTTTTCCATTGATTGACTCTGTCCTCCCAGAAAGCGGCTCATACTCCACCCAAACAAACTCACGCCATAACTTGTTTGTCGTCACTGGATCACATGTGTCGTGTATTTTTGGATGCCACGTCAGTAGTTGGCAGACACCACCCATCACCCCCCCCCCCCCAACCGTCATCACTAGTATCTAATAGTAAAGTAAAGGACCCTTTTCCACGCTTTCATAGATTAGTTGACACTATGTGTGGTCAACATCGCGCCGGCCGCCTTTACTTACCAGGACTTTACCCGGTACCCATTTAAGCCTGGGTCGACCTGGGAGCCAAGGTTATTTAAAAAAAATAGAAATCCCGGCTTCGTCAGGACCTGAACCCAGGAACTTCAGATCCGTCGTCGAACGTCTAGCTGCTGCTCCAGGGCGCCTGCCACTGTTATCTGATCTACTTTGTAAATCTGTCATCTCCTGCGGCACCAGCCACCTCACCGGACACCTGACATGCGTGGGCCCCCTCCCGACATGTTGTGCTTGCCTAAACAAGCCCCGCTGTCGGATCTAGGACTGCTTATCTCGGACTCTTTTTTTAACGCGGAGTGCTGCATTGGGCATATGATGCTGGACTCGTACATTTTTGTTATAAATCTGCTGGCACTCGGTTGATGTTGTGGTCAGCATCGCACCGGTCGCCTTTACTTCCAGGGACATTACTTGGGGTTCATTTTAGACGGTGATAAAGAAGTAAAAATTCGCCTTGCTGCGGATTTGAACCCACGACTTTCGAGCTGGCAGGCGATAACATTGACAACACACATAGAATCGTCTTTGCGAGCCACGATCGACGCTGCCATCGCCTTGGAAATCACGCCACTCCCTGGTGCCCGCCCCACCCCACTTGCCGAGAATATCGAGCTGGCTGGTGTTAGAATCAGTCAGGCTGGTGGCCACCCCACTTAGCCGATCACGGGCGTATGGATCGGGCCACGCCCGTCACGTAGCTCCGATTGACATTGATTTGCTTTAACAGCAGGGGTTGAAGAGGAGTAAGGCTGTCTATACAACCAGCTTCTTCTTCTGTCGATCCATTTACCTCAGCGAAGAGTTGTTTCAATGGCAGGGTTTTAAGGCTGTACAACTTCTTCTTCTGCTGCTTCTGCTTCTTATTCTTCTTCTGGTTCTTCTTCCTCCTCATTCTCCTCTTCATTTTCATCAGGGTTGCTTTAACTGTACTGTTTTAGCCGTAAAAGGGAAGCTTCTTCTTCTCTTGCCTATTACTTATCTTTTTTTCCTCTTCTTTTCATTTCCCTTTTTTTCTTCCTCCCCTCCGTTTCCGTCGTATTCTTTCTGCTTCCCATATGCCGTGTCTAGATGTTATTGGATCTGCCACCACGTCTGCTGAACTGTGTCCAGAGTTACAGTAGTTGCTGCATGGACCCTCTTGTTAAGGTCTCTTGAGCATCGCAGTCATATCAGATCACATTTCTGAACATTTTAAGGCGCCTCACGTTCATATTCATTAAATACCTCTTTTAAAATAACATTTTAAAATCCTGGCAATAATTCTCGAAGACCCTATACTGTGGAATGTAGTTGAGCTGCTCCAGTGACATCTTCTTCCTCTTCTCTAGTCCTTTTCTGTCTTTCACCGTTATGTTTTGAGCATCGGGTTTGAACCTTGGTATGAGCTGGTACTAACGGCCTCTGATATTACATCCATCCATCGCTGCCTAATCAGCCTCTAGGTCTGCCTCCGTTACGTCAGAGTAACAGGACTCTCTATGGTGCAGTATCTAGTTGAAGTTATGACACGTGTCCAAACTACATGATCTGTTGTCTCTTGATCAAGTGGGTTTCCACATGTGTGAAAACTCTCTTCAGGGGGATATAAGGCCGTGGCGTGTGTAGAAAGGGACCGGTTCACTTTTCCCGCCCCATCTACACACTTTCTCAGTCTGATCCAGGTCAAAAGGGGGTCATTTTGTACTGCTTTCTTCGAAAAGTCTTTCGTGTGACTAAGGGGAGAGGGGGGGGGGGTGGTTTTGGACCAGTTCTACATGTTGTGGTGTCGGTGAAAGCTGTGTCATCGTTTAGTATAGAACAGGCGACATCGGCGCTGACGTCATTGGAGGGAAGACAACATGACACCCCTCCGACGTAAAAGAGTCTGAGAAAGTATGAATGAAAGGTCAGGGAGTGTGTAGATGGGCCGTGAAACGTGAAAAGAACCGTTAAAAAAAATAAATATATGATAGCAGCAGTTAAAATACAAAGAAAATATCGCTATATTGGACACATTCTGAGGAGAGGCGAACAAAGAATCACCAGACACACACTGAAATGGGAAATTTAGGGATTGAGAAAACAAGGATGCCCAAGAGAAACTCTCAAACGAACATTGATGAGAGGAGCCAGGAGTGCTGGTCTGGATTCTGTCCATGATATCAGAGTGATTGCACAGGACAGAACGGAATGGAGAAATAGATCTCAAGCCCTATATGACATAAAATGGCACAATAGGACAATTAATGGATGAATGAAAATCTTGAGGTATAAAAAAAAAGTAAAGGTGAGAGAATTGACCTAATTGCACCGAGTTTTGTCCTATGTGGCTCAATCTCTGCCGCAGAATAGCTAGCTGCCTGCCAAGAATGTCGCACAGAGCACAGCCTCCATAGCTCTGGCAATGGCTTCCAGGGATCTCCATAAAATTGCAACAAACAGCATCACCATGATCTTCAGAGCGTGGGGTTTAACACCACTTTGCTGCTACCCCCCCCCCCCCCATCTTGCTGTCAGCAATTGTAATCTGAATGTTGTAAACAAGCCCTCTGGCTACCATTGTTCAATGCTGAAGCATTGTTGTTCTCTCTCTCTCTTTGTATACAGGATCTCTAGACAGAGGTGTCCTGTTGGATGAAACAGATGGGGGTTCTGTGCCCACTGCCAGGTCAGGGAGCCAGTTGCCGTCCATGTCTGACATGCTAATATGCTACCCGACCCTCATGGGTAAGATGTGGTCTGATGTCTTTGTTGAGTTTTCATTGTTCAGCATTGGGTCTAAGTGTGGACCCCCCACTCCCCACTTTTTAATAATCATATCCTCCCCATGTGGGTTCTGGGGCCCCATTTTGGGAGAACAAAGAATAAATCCACATACCCCCCCCCCCCTCCCCCTTTCCTTTCAATATTAAGCATAACGTACAAAGAGATTAAGAGGTATTTCTTTCAAAGTCAGAGTGCACCTGCCTGAAAGGTAAGGAACCTGCAGCAGATGCATATAATTAGCCAGATCTGTAAAAGGGATGTGAATGCACAACTCAGGCTCTAGAACATGACTAGGCCAGAAGTTGATGACTACCAGAACTTTCCACTGGAGTTTACAGCCTGTGACAAGAAGAAGAAAAAGCGCGGCTTGATCTTGATACCATTATTGAAATCAGAGCTAATTGGTCAAAGAGGGAAGAGCCGGATTTTTTTTTTTTTAAAAGAAAACGTTTTTAAAAAAAATTGAATTACATGGAAACAAAAACAGTCAAATAAAAAGAAGAAATGAGACAGAATATTGTGGAGAGACATGACTACCAACACCACATGGCATGGACTATAAGAAAAAGATGACTGAAAGACTGGACTTGTTAGAGATCCGTTGCAGTCAACTATTATTACGAAAATTGCTGAAAGGTGTACTATGATGATTTAAGGCTGCATGTCTGGTGCTGTCACCGCGGACTGTGTAGTTGAGTTGAGTCAAGAATTGATGTCACAGTATTTGGGGCATTTCCGTCATCTTCAGTAGCCAGCACAGAGTTCCAATACTGATGGTACCTGTCACAATCTGGTTATGTGTCCGTCTTGTCTTTCCTCTGAGTGTAGTCAGCCAGCTAGACCCTCTGGTTACACTCAGGTGCCCCATTCTCTCCAGGCCATAATAATCTTCTTTCTCTACTGATTCCATTGCTTGTTCCCAAAGGGCCTTGACCACATCTGCCTTGTCATGTATTAATTCACCACCCAGTGGTGCGGATCCTAAAATTGAAAGACTGAAAAAATACTATACACAAAGTGAACATAAGGGTCCATTCCGGAGATCTCTTCCTTCCCTAACATCACGAGGCACTCCAGGAGTAGAGAAAAGATAGGTATGGGTAAAGTCGGGGGATGTGAACCAGCGCCATTGCACACGGTTATAAACCATAAGTGCTCTGCCACCAGTACGGACGGCTGATAAGAATTGTTCGCCTGTGTCGCCGTTCGCACGTAACTCTGTAGCTACAGCAACATTCCTCCATTTACCCAAGAGTATCACTCTGGTTCCCATTTCCTAGAGGCTGGGTGAACCCCGGGAGCCGCCCGGTTTTGAACACCGACCGTGGGCTGCAGCGAGTCGCAGCTGGATTTGAAAGCGAGCTTCTTATCGACTTCGCTAATGCGGCCCCCGTAGAAAAGAGGAAGAAGAAGACTGAAAGACTGGGCATTTTGGAGGTGTATTGCATCCAATATTTATTATGACGATAGCACCTGATTGATTTGCTGAAGCTGTGTCGTATATTTTCCGGTGTGAGCTCCTAAAGGTTAATATTGCATAACCAAGTAGTTTTTATAAACATAGATCCTGTCATGCCTCAGTTATGCTGTATCTCCGACGCATGTCACATGGCGGCTTACTTGTCAAAGAGCTGGCTGTTGCGTGCAGTACACTGGCTTCTTTTTTTTTTTTAACCATGTTTATGGGTTTTCTCTGAGGGTTTTTTCTGGAGATTGGTTCTATTTTGATAGCAATCCTCTTATTGACACGTAATCACTCGGAGTAGCAGGATTGTGTGACTGATCGTGTCTTTCGGATGGGTCATGTGGAATATAATAAAATAAATTAACAATGCAGTGAAACCTTGTTAACATGAAGAACAGTATTCGGTTAACATGAACGAAATTGTTGTACCTGCAGGGTTGTATTAGTATTAGTCCCTGGTTAGCACATCTTTTTAATGTCAACTCTTTTGTCAGTCTTTTGGAATCATATTGAGGCTATTTACTTCATATTGACTGGGAGCCGCTGCAGTGTAGCGGCTAAGCGTTCCTGTGCAGATTTTTTTTCTTACAAAATGATTTTGACTTCCAGGTTGACCCAGTCTTTAATATGCACCAGGTAAAGTCCTGGGAAGTTAAGGCAGCCAATGTGATGTTGACCACATCATTAGTCTGTAAAGTGTAGGTATGTGCCCAGTATACCCGAAGGCTTGTAAAAGAGTCCTTTACGTTAGTATATGCTACGTCCGTGGCTTAGGCGTTGTGAGTCAGACTCGTTATTCCAACGTACCTCGATTGAAACCCACTGCTGGCTGCGTGGATTTTTATCATGGCATGGGGCGCCGCAGGTCGACCCAGCCTTAAATGGGTACCATGATGGCTGTCCTGGGGAAGTAAAGATGGCCGGCGTAATGCTAACCACATTACCCACCTTGTGCTGAATGGTCTGTAAAAATATGGGTGCTCAACCCATATGCCCGATGCACCTAAAGGCGAAAAAAGGGATCTTTACTTTACTTAATTTACTTGACTTTACTATATATTGATCGGCACTCAAAGAAAAAGGTATAGAGATCAAAGAAGATGCTAGACAGCAACAAAAATCAAAGGCTGTAATGACCTTGACGGAAATTGAATCAGAATGTATGCATCACTAGCAAAAGAGTACAAGAATGCCAAAAAAAACTTGGTACTCTGAAGGCCGTCAGCAGAATAGTGTTAACGAATTGTCGGTAATGATTAGCATGTGTTGGAGTGGTAAACTACCTCTTCTTTTGCATTTGCCCTTTTAAAACTAGTTGGCATTTTGGGTTGTGATTTGCAGCTAGACTAATATCTATGCTTTTCTTGCTAATACCTCCAATTTCTGCAAACCACTTGTCGTCTTTTACAATATCTTCTTCTTCTTCTTTGATCCTTTTGTCAGAAAACTTGAATCAGGAGGCCGTAAGCCTTTATGAAAGTCCATGTCTTCTCGTGTACCATACAGCCTTGTCTTCATTGTGGTTGGAACAGGCCAGATTGCGTCTCATACAGTTGACAGTGTTGGAGTACATGCTCAGCATTTTCAGGTGTCACGCTGCAGGGACAAATCTCCATGTTTCCTAAACTGAAATGTTTGAACATAGGTTGACCAAGTCTGTTGTGCCCTGTCCTTAGTCTGAATATAATACATTGTCGCTCTCTCCCCTCCCCCTCAAAAGGGGTTATGGAACCCACCAAGAAGGCTTGCTGAGAAAGTCATAGGTACTGTAGTAGATTTCATAGACACTGTTGTAGGATTAAACAGGATACCACGGAATGAAGTAATTGATAACAGAATTATAGTGGTGATAAAAGCAGAGTTACCTGCTGAGACGATGGTCCAAGTGTTAGATCCCCAGAAATACCAGTGTGTTTGTGTGTATATGGGGGGTGAAGAATCGAACTACTGCCCCTTAACATCATCATCAGATTGTACCATTATGCCCCACATAGGGCTAACAATGAAACCTCCATTCTATTCTATCCTGTGCAGTCCCATCAATATCATGGATGGAATCCAGTCTGGCACCTTTGGCCTCTCTCTTGACTTCTTTTTAGGGTTTCTTTTGAATATCCTCATATCCTGAATCCATTTGTTCTCCATTTAAGCACCTGTTTGAAGATTCTGTGTTCTTTTCTTCTCACGATGTGCCTAATAAATCACCATCGTTTTATCTTTGTCTCTTAACTAGTTTGCTATAAAAGGTGATTAATTAAGGCTTCGCTGAAAGATTATGTGGTAGCCTGAAAAGTACAGATATCACAACCTAGCTGTAAATCACAGCACAACATGCTAATTGCTCCTTTTAAGAGCAAACAGAAGAAATTCCAAAAGTTGGCAGGATTTGTTCATACTAGGCTGTCTCTGAGGGTGGATCCAGCCTCATGAAAATTGTACCAGATCAGGGAAAGCCAGGTAGTCAGGAACTGGACAGCCTGTCGCTTATTGTGTCTATAATTGCTTTTCCTGTTCTGCATTGCTGCAAAGTGAGTGAGACTTTGCACGCTATAATTTGGCACCAGAAATATAGGTATGCCACTTAATATTAGTATTATGGCAGCTCTGCCTGTCTATGACACCCAGCCATGTCAGTAATAAAAACCTAATAGGAATTGAATGGGTGTCGTTGCAGCACTTTGTCTATCAGAAACACCCACATATATCCGATTTTCTAAGCAGCAAGTGTCATATTTGCCAAAAGTTTTTATTTTATGACATCAGATTTAACAAATAAACTGCCGTCTACATTTAGTTAGCTGTTAGGTGATTAGCCAAAAAGTTTTCCCAGTCTTGCTGGTCTGCAGGCTGTAGAAAGGTTTGAAGAACACTGACCCAACACTTCATACCCCAGCAGTGTTATCTGTTGTATGATTAACTTTACCCTTATACAGAATTTAAGGATATAATTAGAATCACTTAGCACTGGAACCATCAGAGTCAGAGGAATAAAGGCACACCAAAAACACGTGGAGAAAGGAGCTAGAGAGTGCGGGTAAAACTATGACAAGAGGGAACTTCATGCAATAGCAAAGGACAGGATGGCTTGTCGTGAGTTGGTTGAGGGCCTATGCTCCATTGGGAGATAAAGGGCAAGAGAATGAGAAGGGAAAAGTGGATAACAGATAAATTAATTATATAAATGATTAGATAGTAAATGCTTTAAAACCAATTTAATTTGTGGGCAACCAGGCAGGTTGTAGATTGAGCGCTTGAGAGCAGCCGACAGATTGTGGTTGGCCAGGGTTTCAGGTATCCCGATGATAGGCAGAGGATCACACTATAGTTAGAATGGCTACAGTCACCCGACTGGTATGGTCACTGTCATGATGAAAAGCAGTGGCAAACTACCATGATTTCACAAAAGCAAATGAGGCAGTCCTGCTGGAGACAGAGATGAAAATCATAAACTGATTAGAAATATAAGATGTCAGCGTTTTTTGGTTTCCCCCCCCCCCCCCCCCCCATCCCCCATCCCCTATTGTGCTATTGTGTAAGGTAAGAGAAGAAGAAGAAGTGTTTTTTGGTCATGTTATGAGAAGGAATCGACTCAGAAATCTGATAATGACTGGCAGGATTGATGAAATACTTGGTTAGCAAGCTATATGGGGGGGGGGGGGGGGGAAGGAGAGACAGAACTACTGACCTGATCCTTGATTCTAATGGCACATGATATTGATAAGTCAGGCAGTTATAATGGTGCATAGGATCACTTCTTTGCTGATTGATCATGAGTTCAGATCCCTCTCTAGCCAGATTTGTTTTAGTGCTGTCTCCACCGTCAACCCAGCCTGAAATGGGTACCACAATATTTTCTGGGAAGTAAAGGTAGTTACCTGTGTTACCAGTACCTGGTGTGGACATTAACAGCAAAAGGAAGAAGAACAGTCAAAACAGCGGAAATTTTACGATGAATCCTAAGTGTGCCTACAAGAGATGGGATCAGAAATGACGATATCAGGAAACAAGTTGCGACAGAACCTGTACTAAATAATGTCAAGAGATAACAGATCAAATGGTTCAGACATGTGTCAAAGTTACCACCACATAGTGTACCACAGAGAGCCCTGTCACTTAGACATAACGGAAGCAGACCTACAGGTCGACCACGCAAGAGATGTATAGACGGAATATCCGAGACCGTAAACACCAGCATCTTTGTAGAATCTACCAAAGTTCACACCTGATGCTTCTCCAAAACCCAGCACTAAAAGGCAGAACAGGACTAGAGAAGAAGAAGAAGAAGTAAAGGCAGTCACCGTGACGTTGACCACATTGCCTCTTGGTTGCTGATTGTTAGACGTTGGTGTCTCTTGTTCATGGTATCATACTTTTGTTTTTGACTCCCACAGGTTACTACGCCTGGCGGAATCGAGCTCGTGGATCCTGGTATATTGAAGCCATCGTTCAGATATTCATGCGCTATGCTAAAAATGAAGATGTCTGTGCCATGTTGAACAGGGTAGGTTGTCACTTTTGTTTACTCTGTTTATGAGTTGTCAACTCTTCTATTTTAGTCATCAAGTAATGTCAGTCACAATGCATGTGGCACGTAACACTATATGGCTATAAAACATGAACTGTAAGAAAGAACATTAATGAAAAGACTATACAGAAGACCAAAGAATACATGGAGAAGGGAGCTAGAGAGTCAAGCTAAAAAGATGAGGTGGACAGGGATAGCAAAGGATAGAACAACTGGGCATGAGTTGGTTGAGGGCCTGCGCTTCATTGGGGGTTAGAAAGGCAGAAGAAGAGAAGAAATACAGAGTGTACAGTAAGTTTCCATGCGTAAGGAGAATAGCGCTGTTTTGAAAACACATTGTGGTGTGTATCCTCCACTGCTGAAGAACACATGTAAGCACAGCTGGAGTTATTATGCCTGTAACGGCATTGGTCATATTTTTATTTTTCCTGTCTATGGAAACTCAAGAAACACCTAATAGAAAACAGCTAGGTCAATAGGAACTGATTTCTCATATCTGAAAAGTACAGTCCACATTTTAGGACATATCATGAGAAGAGAAAAAAAAAGTATGTTGTGACAATGGGAAAGTTAAAGGGATAGAGAGTTGAAGAGAGACGTAGAGAAGATGTTGAGTAACTTGAAACCCTGTCTGGATTAACATCTATCAAATGACTGACAGTACATGGAACAGAAGGCTGTCAACATACATGATTACCAACACCACACAGCATAGACTAAGAATTAACTGGGAAAACAAAATTATTTGTTAGTACACATTCAGTCAGTCAGATGCCATCTTCACAGAGAAAAAGGTTGGCTGAAACCATTGTCTGTGTCTTATCCTTAGGTCGAGTTGAGTTGATTCAAGAACCGACATCACAGCACTCTGGACATTCCTATAGGCTGACAGAGTGCTGTTTGTCCATCTCTTGATGTTATCCTTCCGCTTGTATCCCTGTCTGCCTCTTGCTCACTTTATCATTTTTTCCCTTTACTGGGGTTTTTATGAGTTTTGTGCCTTTTAATGTGGTTAAAATGTTTCACTTAGCCTTTTTTTTTTTTCTATTTCTTTCAACAACTTTTTTCATTTCCAGTCTTTTCGGAACATCTGTATTATTTCCATGAAATATGACCTCTTCTAAATATCTACTTCTCTGTAACATCAGTATTTGATTGTTTCTGTTTCCATGAAATATGACCTGTTCTTCTATACATCCACATATTAAAAACCTCTTTATTTGATTGTTTTTATTTCCATGAAATGTAACATATTCTGTATATCCACATCTTTAGAACTTCTGTATTTGATTGTGTGTGTTTTCCCTCATGAAATAGGACCTGTTCCTCTCTATATCCACATCTTCAGAACTTCTTTATTTGGTTGGCTTTTTTTGTTCCTCCATGAAATGCGACCTGTTCTGTATATCCCCCATATCCTACACACTAACAACACCATGTATAATATCTCCCCAGGTGAACCATTTAGTGTCCAGGAAAGTGTCCGAATCCTGCTTGAAGGAGATGAATCAGATGTCACAGATGTCTGAGTATAAGAGCACCCTTCGCTTTCCTCACTTTTACCTTTTCCCTGGAATCGTCATCAGGAACAGTCCCCAGCAGAACCTCCAGAATCCAGCCATCAACAGGAGATAATAGCAACAACAACAATGTTTGAGATCAAGAGTCCCTCAGGTAAAAGCTGAGAAGAACGATAAAAACATGCCAGCATTGTGCAGTCTGTAATTAACTAGCCAAATAAATGTTGCTTTATAGCAGAGAATACACATATTTCTTAGTAATAACAAGAACTATACACATATTCTTGGTAACAAAGAAGAACTATACACATATCTGTTAGTAACAAAGAAGAACTTAACACATATTTCTTAGTAACAGAGAAGAACTATACAAATATTTTTAAGTGTCAGTGAAGAACTATTCAAATATTTCTTAGTAGCGGCAAAGAACTGTACTGATACTTCTTGGTACACTAGAATTGTACAGATATTTCTTAGTAACACAACAGCTCTACAAATATTTCTTAGTGACATAAGAACTGTACAAATATTTCTTAGTAACACAAGTATCATATAATTTTTTTTTAACAAAGAAAACCTGTACAAAGATTTAGTCATAGACAAGTTGGTTGCCTATCCTTCATATGACACCACAAACAAACACCAGTTTTTATTGGTTGTTTGAGGTTGTACTGGGCAGTTTACATTGAGTAGTTTGCCATTGCTTTCTGAATCATACGATGTTCACATAATTGTCTAAATCAGCGCAATGCCATCTGCTACCAAATTGCCTGCAGCTGCTTTTAACTCTGGTATGTCAGAATTATTAAAGTGCATTCATAACCACTTAGCCATGGAAGCAGACTTTATTAAAATATGAGGGGTCTTAACCTTAAACATGAGATTAAAGATTACATTAACCATGTCATCATCTTGTAACCTATCAGTATTGTTGTTAAGGATGTCCAGAATGTTAAGCCCATGACACAGTGGTGCAAATGAGTACAGACCGGCATCTGGACCTTCATTCATATATGCCTTTTTATAGATTTCACCCCTTCAGTGATTTTTTTTTTTGGTAAAGGATAACAGAACGCTGCTGCTCTTTAGTGAATGTCTGAAGTTGGGCGGCCATTCTTAAACTGTCATTAGGACATCACTTTGTCGTCTGCACCGTGGTGTCACATGCTTAACACTCTTGACACCCTTGACAACAGTGTTGACAGGTTACAAGACAACGACATCATAGTTATTGTAATTGTTAGCACACTTTCAAGTTTTTATTTAAAGCTGCCTTGTATATGGTCAACATTGGACCAGTTCTACTGACTTCCCAAAACATTGCCTTATACTAGTTTGAAGCTCTTAACCAGAGAGTACATTTTTTAAAAATGTCTAAACAAATCTGTTTGGTACGATGTTGAACCCAAGACTTTCTGGCCAGCAGATGAGTGTCTACCCCTGTGTTGCCACTTTGGATGTTTTACATCCAGATTTAGATGTTTTCCCTTGCATTCATATGGCATTTTTGACGTTTAGATTGTAGATGTTTTTCTAGATATTTTTCATTTGGAGTAGATTTATCAAATCTAACCTAAGAAACGGGATGAAATTTGACCTCTTAAATGCTATTTTGACACACACACACACACAAAATTAAAAACTGGAACAGCTAAAGCATACCAGAGTCATTTTGGATCTGAAGCTTCAACTTCATCATCCAAGCTAAATTTATCCTATTGTAAGGCAGGCTTTAGTGAAGATGAGGACATGATTCTATAGGGTAAGTCATTTCAATTGCTATGTAATTTGTGACTCTTTCCATTCAGATGTTTTTTCTAGATATTTTCCGTGCATGCAAATATAGATGTTTTTAGATATTTTTTTACTCCATTTTGGATGTTTTCTGTCCAAAAAAAGTGGCAACACTGGTCTACCCACTGTCCACGCTGGCATGGCTGGTGATTTAAAATTAGTTGTTAAAGATTCAAGTCTCTTGTGATGAAAATATTTTTAAAGCATGAAGTGTAGTGGTTATCAATTCCCATTCAAGACAGTCTAATTTAAACAAATTGTTGACTGTCATTATTAAAGAAATTTAAGAGTTTGAAAATCAGAGAAATTAAAGAGAGCGATGATTACAACATTTCAAGAACTTTGTGATTTAAGAAATTCAAACATGCGATGAGTACAGAAATTAATTAATTTGATAATCAGAGACTTTCATGAATTTGATGAATAAAGAAATTCAAGAATTTGATGATTAAAGAAAGTTTGTGAGGCAGATTTTTGCAAGTAATGCTAATGATACTTTTTTGAGTTTATAAAACACAGGTACTTGTACTGTCGTCCCCATGTGGAATGCAATTTTTAGTTTTTTTGAAGCCCCATCCTGGCTTTTGCCTGGGCCCTAAATATAGCCGGGCCTTAAATATGGCTTAACGGCTGAACAGGATTTCCAGGACCTCTTCACGGGTGATCTTCATCCGTATGGTGGCACTTTATTTCACCGGGTGTTTAGCGCTTGTGTGATGTCTTGATGGGGTACAGCTTACCTACCCACGGCAGCTTGTGATCCTGCTACATTTGTGAGTCTATACTTTAACTGGGATTATTGAGTAAGTCATCAGATTATTCTGCATTGTACATGGAACCATTCAGTCCATAAGTGCTCTCTTCAGAAATCTTGTTGTGTGAGGATGATCAGAATGAGTTAAATACAGTAAATACAGACATAACAGTCTGGGGGGGGGGGGGGGGGGGGCTGCGTAGTCTCAAAGCATGGTGTCTGCCTCGAGTGCTAGAAATTCCGGGTTCAATCCCCTGTAAGGGCTAGGATTTTTGCACCTAGACTTGGACATCTAGTAATTCCCCCTAGTCTATGGGTAGTGAGATCAGACGCCCGTGTGCATTGTTGCGCGTGTAAAAAATCCCTTGGCAGTTGGAAATCGAAAAGAGTAGCCTAACGGCGCTGCCCGGTCAAAATTTGGAGTTAAAAAACTACTTAAAGTATTTTTAGGATCCTCGCCAGTGTTTCAGAGCCTGTGCACTGTGCTGAGCTTCTTCAAACAGACCTGAGTTAGAAGAAAAACAGAGCACTGATGGGTTACTACTCACGTTCCATGACGTTGATCCTCTGTTCAAACCTCAGACCTCTTTTCTGCCAATTACAACTGGATTTTTTTTTGGGGGGAGGGGGGGGGGGGGGGGGGTTGTTGTTGTTAAAGCTGTTTTGGAAATTTAGGTGGAGGGGGGTGGGATGTCTTGAGTCTGAGGACCACACAGCTAGTTCTTCTTTGCACTGACCAGCTGTAAACTCAACCAGAACGTTCTGGCTACTTGTCTACTTCTGGTTTTGTGTGCACATCCATTTTACAGATCTGGCTTATTTGTAAACGGACTCATGGTTCCTCGCCTCCGATGGAAGCACCCCTAATTAGCTGACATTTACAGCATGCTTGTGGGGGGGGGGGGGTCTGTCCTCCCCCCTCTTGCCCCCAAAATGGGGCTCCAGACCCCATACTGGGCACAGGGCTAGTTCAGTTGTCATGAACTGTGCAGGCTAGGAGTTTTTTAATTTTTGCTGCAGGAAGAAATAGATTGATGCCACCATATTGAGGATTCAAACCTGGGTTTCCCAAATGAGAGCTGATCATTCCAACCATTCGGCCAGATGTCCCTCCACAAATATGATGTCACTGACCTGTTGGGGTTGTGTCTTTGGGTCATCAGCATTTAGTATATTTCACTGGCTGACAAGGTGATTCTTCTGTCAGTGAGCTGTCATATTTAACTTGTTAATTCATCGAAGCTTTGAAAGCATTATACTGCTGATTATAGTCTGGTTATAACCAGATCAGTTCTGTTTAATGTTCTCAAAAAAAAAACTGTTGTGTCATTACCAACAGGGTCTAGGTATTGAATTATAAATGTTATTTGAAAATGTATGTTGTATTTTAAAGTTATGATGCTATATTGTTGTGATTTTGTGTGTGTAGTGTTAGACATTTTAATTGACCACAACTATGTTTTTATTTTTAATTTTTTAAAATTTTTGTTTTAGTGTTGCCTGGGCCTTGTTAACTCTAAACAAACTTATAACATAAAGAAGCACAAACTTAAATGTTATCTTTCAGGTGATGATCAAGAATTTGTTCTAACTAAAAAAAACACACAAGAAATTAGGGTTACAGAAGAAAAAAAACTGAAGGATTATGCTTTGTGTTTCAGCAATAGATTGTTGGATTGGCCAAAGCAACAAACATTACACACACACACAAAACATGGGTCATTAAGTTTGCATCACACAAAACCTGATTCATAAAAGCTCTTACCTGTACAAAGCATGGGTCCAAAACATTACCACCCGCACAAAATATGGGTTCAGAAAGTTATCACCCACACAAAATATGGTTCAAGAAAGTTATTATCGACACAAAATATGGGTCCAGACAGTTATCACCCACACAAAATATGGGTCCAGACAGTTATCACCCACACAAAATATGGGTCCAGACAGTTATCCCCACACAAAATATGAGTCCAGACAGTTATCACCCACACAAAATATGGGTCCAGACAGTTATCACCCACACAAAATATGGGTCCAGACAGTTATCACCCACACAAAATATGGGTCTAGACAGTTATCCCCACACAATGCATGCGTCATTAAGTTGTTATCCACACAAATTACAGGTCCTAAACATTGTTACCCACACAAAACATAGGTCCAGAAGGTTACCACCGACACAAAGCATAGGTCCAGAAGGTTACCACTGACACAAAGCATATAAGTCCAGAAGGTTACCACCAACACAAAGCATAGGTCTAGAAGGTTACCACTGACACAAAGCATAGGTCCAGAAGGTTACCACTGACACAAAGCATAGGTCTAGAAGGTTACCACCGACACAAAGCATAGGTCTAGAAGGTTACCACCAACACAAAACATGGGTCCAGATAGTTCTTACCACCATACAACATAGGTTCACAAAAGTTTTCACCTACACAAAACCTGAGTCTAGAAACATATGACGGTTTTTTTTTCTCTATCTTTGGGGATCCACTCCAGTATGTTCTAGAGCTAAATAAAAAAAAATAAACAAGTTTTGTTTTTCTTGCTATCCGTTTTTCATTAAAAAATTTTTTTTTTTTTTTTCAAATCATAAGCCATGAAACAATTCACATTAATTTACTTTATATTCAGTCTTACCCTAATTGATAACATGTACACATTTTTTCTATCCTTTCTCATGTTAATTATTTTGTGTGTGTGTGTGTGCATTTCATGTTTTGTATTCTTTTAAAACTCAAAACTCATTTGACTGACTTATACGTACACAAAATCTGACTTTACTGTTTTTATTTACCATGTTTAAAGTGGGTAGAATGGGAGCGAAGAAAGGTTTCAGCAGCATGACTAGTACAGTCACCATCGACTGTGCAGATCGGGTTTTCTGTTGGTTCTTGCTCCTGACAGAATAAATTCTATCCCCTTTGCCACAAATTCAAACTTTGGGTCTCCTAAAAGGGAGCCCAGCATTTTTAACCGCTTGCTGCCATCTGCTCCTCTAACCGTTTGTTGTTGTTTTTTATTAGAGTTTTTATGTGGAATTGTGGCCTTTATTTTTCAGCCATCACTTCAAGTTTTTAAAAAACAAAAACAAAAAATTCAAGTGTAAATCAGATAATTGTGCTTTTCTTATTATCCATGTTTGATAAATTTTTTTTTTTTTTGTTGTTGTTGTAAATATAAGCCATAAATTAATTTGCAATACTTGACTCTACATTCAGTCTGACACTAATTAAATAATGGTTTCTGTACCTCATCCTGAACTTATTTTTATCAGGGACCCTGCCAAGCTGTAACAGATTGTTTATTACACTGTTCCCCAGCTAAATCATTTTATTTGATATAAAACATAAGACCAGATTATGTTGACATACCACTTATAATCAAAACCACATTGTTTAATTTGACATTTCTAAGCTAAACCAAATTGTTTTACTGCACTTATTTCGATTAAAACCAATGCACCACTGTCACTTAAAACCAGCCTGTTTTAGTGCTGTCTTGCTTAAAGCCCAATAACTATGCGGCCATCTTTGCGGACAAGCCAGCTCACTAAATGGAGGAAGCACGGACATCCCCAGACCTGATAGCAGAATCCAGACACGAGGAGACCCAATCCACACCCATTTTAGGCCGGCCCAGGCAAAGTGTTAGTCCTTTTCAGGACTAACGGAAACCCCTCCCGAATGCCAGGAAAAACAGCCCTATCAAAAGCCTCTAAGCCAGGCCACGTTGGACATGTTACCAATAACCAAAACGCAATGGAAATTGATTGCCACACAAATCCAAAAAATCAAGCTCAGATAGCAAAGAAAGTGTCCTTAATAAAGCAGGCCTTAAGGCAGCTAAAAAAGGACTAAGCTTGAAAATTTTGTTTGTTTTCTACGATTACGATACACTCTTGCCCATGCAAAAAAGCAGGTCATTGTCGGAAATGATTCAGTGGATTTCCACCACAGAGTGAATTGCTTGTTGTTGTTGAATCAGTCAGTCACCAGTTTCATCCAATGTGCATTTAACAACCCCCGTAAACCAAATTGTAGTATTATAAATCAAGCACCGGCTGCATGAAATTGTTTGTTATATTGTCGCTAAACCAGATTGTGGTTTTTGTAAATCAACCACCAATTTTTCATTGTGTAGGTTCCGGGGCCCCATTTGTGTCTGTGTGTAGAGGTGGGGGTGGAATAGACCCACTATCCTTCCCCCCCCCCCCCCCACACACACACACAAGAATTGTGTAAAAGTAGAATGGGGGTCTCCATGGCTAAGTGGTCAAGTCGTTTGCCTCACGCTCTGAAGGTCGTGGGTAAACTCCACGGCTGTGCTCTTCAGTTCAGGATTGCAATTTTTACGGAGATCTCCAGGGATCATTGCCGGAGCTACAGAGGTTGTGCGTGAGATAATTTCTTTTGATATATTTGTCATTATTTTTTTTATCTGTGCATTGTGTTCTCGTCTGTTTTGTTTAAAACCACATCCTTGCAGCATCCACACAGTTTTACTAATCGGCTGACTGTCCGTAATTCACTGCCATACGTCAAGATTGGGTGACTGTCCTAATTCACTGACGTACGGCAAGATTGGCTGACTGTCCTAATTCACTGCCTTACATCAAGATTGGCTGACTGTCCTATTTCACTGCCACCTATCAAGATTGGCTGTTAATAACTCTCTCATCCATATGCCCTTAGCCTTTCACTAATAATAATCATCATCATCATCCTCTTGTACTGTGATGATAAACATGAACAGTTAGGGTATGCTGTCTCAGATCAGATCTGTGTTTTTGTCTTGGTTATGCCATAGAGGACTGCCTTATTCCATTTTTTGTCTTCTTTTTCTGTTTTCCCTCTTTAAAAGGGTGATTGGCACCTTGTGGTTAAATGCTAGATTGTGATATCTGTGTTTTCAGCCCAAAACATCCAATTTCAGAAAACCCCTAATTAGTTGAACTTTTGCGACCTGCATTTTAGGGAGCAGTGCATCAGTTCTTCTCCCCCCCCCCCCCCCCCCCCCCCCCGCCAAAAGGGACCCTATAATCCATATGGGCATCATTTTCTGCCTATCGATGGTGTCATGTCAGTTTGATCCAGAAACAGTTTTTGCCATCGTTATTTATCTCTCACAAACTCCTTTCTTATTGTCTGTTATTCACATGCCTACAACCAACCTGATGTGTTCCGTCTGGCTCGTTTCTCACTTCAGTTCGCACACGTACAGTTGATTATGTTGTCCATCTTACAGAAGGTTACTTTTACAATGGTGATTTTTAAAGTTATAATTAGATTCATATTTTGTAAAACCTTTTTATTATGAACTTAAACCTGTAAAAATATGTTTATTGTAATAGCATTATATATATTAGGTCTGGTTTTTATTGTTACATTGTATAATACTTTCTGTTGTAATAATTGTGCATTTCATTGTTCATGCCTTTTTTTTTTTTTTCATTTTTAGTTTTTGTTGATTTTTATAGTTTCTTTCTCACCTAAGGCTTATTTTATGACATTGTTTAATAATAATATTCTGGCTGAACGATTAGAAAACTGGGCTCTCAAGCGGGAGACCTGGGTTCGAATCCTCGATAAGGCTGGGTATTTTTTTCTGTTGGGGGCAAAATAAAATCCTCACCTGCACAGTCGTGGTGACAGCACTAGCCATGCGGCCGTAAATCCTCAGGCTAAAAGACCCCTCTGCCTACACCACAAAAGTGGTGTAATAAAGTCAGTAATTGACAGTTTAATAATAATTGTATTGTATGTTTATCTGTTTACATTATCCTGAATGCAAGCAAACAAAATATAGCCTAATATATTCTTGTGTGGCCGCTTAGTTTTAAAACAAGTATTACATTTAGCAACTGATTATGTGCAGTTTTCTTTGCGTGATTTGTTTGTTTGTTTAGTTTGTAGTTTATATGTCTGACATGTTGGCTTGTTATTTGTTGTACTGTTTCTCCTTTTTCTTCACATTCACCTGATGTTAACTCTGGCAGAAAATTCTGGTGGTTTGTCAACTTCAGGCTTTGGTCTTGTTCCGGAACTGGAGTTTTGCATGCGCATCCCATTTTACAGATCTGGCTTATTTGAATGCAGACTATGGGCTCCTTATTTCCCAGGCGATTGCACTCCGACTTTGAAGAAAACACCCTTCATTGGTCAACTTTACAACATGCTTATTAAAGGGACAGTGAGTCTTTTTCCCCAAAAAAACCCAAACATGGGGCTTTGTTTTGATATATGCTCCTACTCAGATAACTATGTATGACAAGTTAAATATTGTGAGGGCCCTTTGGTAACAGGTGAACAGTGCGAAGACACAAATACATCATGACAGTTTAAGGAGAATGGCGCTGGGAGCAGTTACCAGGGGTTCTGGCTGATGCTTAACACTCAGGGAAAGAATGAGACGGATATACAGACGGTTACTGGTACTATCAAAATTGGAACTCTTCGCTTGCTGCTGAAGATGGGGGAACTGAGCACTTATGGGAGTATCCCGAGTGCTGTGATGTTGATTCTTAATACAACATTCAACATTCAGATAATTATTCTGTTCTCTGTAAGGTTGAGCTTCTTTCATACACATCTGCATACAGGAAATAGGGGAGGGAGTTGTAACTGGAGCCGTACAGAGGATGCAATTGTTGAGGACCATTGCAGAACTCCAGAGAGATGCTTATGTACTCTGATGGTGAGAGAATCTCTGCTGCCTCCATAGTTAACGTTTTGTGACGCCATGCCTTACAAGGACTACACCAGGAGAGGAGATGAACAAATCACCAGGTAGGCTAAGAACCATTTGGAAAGATAACATCAGAGAAACTCTACAACAGCAGGATGTGGCTGAGGTAGTCAGAAGAGCAAGAAGTAGAACTGTATATCTCCCTCGACACCTGGTGCCGTAAAAGAGGAAGTCAAGAAGAAGAAGCCTCTTGCATGGTGTGACTCGCATACTACTGTATAAAAACCACAAGAACAGGTTGTTTTTTTTTTCAACTGTCCACCACAGGAAACGAACACCAGTACTTGAAGATCATAAAATAATAAATAATCCAATGATTGATAAAGAATCAAGCTGCTAGATGTACTAGTCTCCTACAGCAAATGTCTCGCAGTGTAGAGGCTGGTTCTGGCGCTGTATACCCAATATGATTAAGGGTGTGGAAAAAGGTCTTCTGCTTCACTAGCTATATTTGTTAGACGCAGCAGTATAACACAAAGTCATGCTGGCAGCTTGTTGAAAGCAAGCAACCCAGTGCCCACTGATTAAATATTTAACAATTCAGCAAGTTGTTTAAACAAAATGCCAGACTATTACTCATCTCTTTCTTGGCTCTCTCTCTCTTTCTCCGTGAGAGTGTCTATGTGTGTACACACGTACATCTGTTTACACATACATCTGTACACACATACATACATCCACACATACATACATCTTTATACACATACATCTGTACACAGCGCGGCAATGTAGTGTACAAACTGCATGAAGAACAAAGAAGACAAGCTAAATTCTGTGAGTACACCATGAGAAGGGGAAAACTGGAGTATGCGTTGACAACAGGTAGGTTGGAGGGAAAGAGAGGATGAGATGTTGGACCATGTTTGACATTGAAGAATACTGGTATCAGAAACGTTTGATAGTTCATGACGTAAGGCTGTCAACATTCAAGATGATTTACACTACACGACATGGACTCTAAGATAAGAAACATGATTATGATAGCATTTCAATAGTGCAGGCACGAAAGTCATGGATTTAGATTTGCATAAAGCCAGATAGGCTATCTAGTTAGTTAGTTAGTTGGGTTATCGTCATTGCACTCCGGACATAGTTGGTTCTGATCAATATATTATCACGCATTTTCACTTCTGGTAAGTCCGACTTGACAATGTGATTGTTCAAAGAGAACCATGACACTGATGCCTTCGAAGGATTGACATAGGCATTGGAACCATCACACCAGGCGGCAATTCGATCGAGTTCTTTGTGCATTGTGCTGGCGATCTCCTGTCTATCACGCCCTCGTCGATAAATCAAAATGTCATCAGCAAATGACAAAGTCCTTCCCCTTCCATTCAACTGCTGCTCAGTGATCATCACCGTATAAACGTTGAATAAGACTGGTGATAGCGGTGATCCCTGTGGCAAGCCTGGACATATCGTTTGCGGTTCTGAGGACCAGCTACCACATCTTAGTACAATCTTTCTCTGGAACAGGACCGCAGCAATCCAGCGGATCAGAATAGGATTGACTTCTAGTTTAAGCAGTAATTGCATTAAATATTCGTATGGTACTTTATTGTAGGCATCTTCCAAGTCCAACACTGCCGCACATGTCTCTTCTTTAATCTGAAATCCCTCGTACACATCGTAGGCGAAAACAGCAGCATTGAACCATGTCTCTTTCTTCAACCTGTACCCTCCAAGTGTTGATGGGAACTTATCATGTAGTTGTTCCAAGTAGGTGGTCAATCTTTGTGCGACAATTTTTTCCAAAAGTTTGCCAACAGTATTCTGCATCGAGATGATTCTGTAGCCGCAGATCTTTGAGTGGTCTTTATTAGGCTTTGGTAGTGGGAACAAATAACTTTGGAGCCATTTCTCTTGTATCTGGCCACTCTGGATGCTGATATTGAATTCCTTTGCCACGCTTTTCAAATCAGCATTCGACATCATCAGCATGTCATTGTATCGGATGCCGTCAGGGCCTGGAGCAGTGCTGCTCGATTTCTTGAGGCAAGTTCTTAAGGTGTCTGCAGTGATTGTGAAATCACATATGTACATAGTACCTGGTGATTTGTTAATCTCCTTTCCTGGTGTAGTCCTTGTAAGGCATGGCGTCACAAAACGTTAACTATGGAGGCAGCAGAGATTCTCTCACCATCAGAGTACATAGGCTATCTAGTATAACATAAAGCCATGCTGACAGCTTGTTGAATGTGAGCGACCCAGCGCCTATTGATTAAACATTCAACAATTGAGCAAGTTGTTATAAATACCACGTCTCTGTCGAAACAAAATGCCAGACTATTACTAATACTTGACAAAATGCCATTGCAGAGAGAATTATCGGCAAAACGTTTATGCTGCACTAGGAAAGAAATTATTAGTTGAGATTCCAGAGGAAAGAGTTGCTGCAAAATTCTTCGTAATGCCTTGGGAAAAAATCAGTAAAAAGTGTCACTGCTCGCGTGTAGCATTTAGATAAAAGAGTGGTAGTAATTGTATCGGCTGGTCATTACGGGGCGGAGTAAGAATGGGAGTCGTTGTGCAGGGACCACGACAGGTATTTGTACCGCTCCGAAATAATAGCCATGCGAGATAGTTGTCATGACAACTGCCTATGTCTATGAATGTATTGAATGATGGTTATCATTACGTAAGCCGGAAGCGGCAATATTGAAGATTGTTTGGGTGTGTGCGTCTGTGTTCAGTTTTAACTCAACTGATTATATGTTATTTACATATTAACATTTACAGAGATACATCGCTACCTGCAAGAACAGAATATAAAATCGTTGATAACAGACTTTACCGTCTTCCTTCTTTTTTGTTCTCTCTCTCTCCACAGAGCGTGTTGAGAAAGGTGAAGACGGCATGTTTCGTGCAGAGTGGCGAGCATAACTTCAGAGGTCCCGGGTTGTTAGCATCCTTTGGATATTTTCTCCAGGTCATGCTGGTGTGTTGGCAAATGAGCAGGCAGATAAACTGGCCGGCTCTGCACCACTTGGTGGTGAATTGATGTATGACAAGTTAGATATTGTAAGAGCCCTTTAGGAACGAGTGAACAGTGCAGATCCGCATAGATCATTGCGGTCTGAAGAGAATGGCGCTGCGAGGAGTTACCAGGGGGTGTGACTGACGCTCAACACTCAGGGGAAGGATGAGACGGATATACAGACGGCTACTGGTGCCATCGGAATCGGAGCTCTTCGCTTGCTGCTGAAGATGGGAACGGAGCACTTATGGTACTGTCCCGAGTGCTGTGATGTTGATCTTCAATCCAACTTTCAACTTTTCTCTCTCCCCCTCCCCTACACACAAACACTGGTTTCAGAAACTATATCATAGTATATCATGTATTTCCAGCTGGCAGTGCACAACTTGATGGACTATTGAGGCATGATAAGGCAAAGACATTTTTAAGGCCTTATGGGAGCACGTGTGCAATTCGGAACAGCAAGTTGGTCATTAGTCTGGTGAAAGTGGTTTGACGAGAGGTTCTGGCCGAAACTCGACACTCGGAGGAAAGGCAAGACGGGCATTTAATCAGACTGATATTGGCACTATTGGTATTGGAACTCTGAATTGGCTGCTGGAGATGGGGAAGGAGTCTTTACGTGAATGCCCTGAGTGCTGTGTTGTCGATTCCTAAATCAACTGAACTCAATCTAAGTTTCCATAAATAATGCGTCTCCCACAGCAAATGTCTTAAGGTGCAGATGCTAACTGTTCCAGCAGCCCACTGGTTGTACATAATTCGCACTCTTCCTGTCATACTTCTTCTCTTTGCAGTATAGACTAATTAGAATCCCCTTACTTATTTTTTATTCTACCCACGTGAGTCAACATCACTCTGGTCGCCTTTACTTCTTAGAATATCACCTGGTACCCATTGAACATTTGACAAGATGGAATGTTGTTATAGTCTTTTGGGAGCAAGTGATGTTTATTCACCAATATGCCCGACTCTCTAGCGTAGTTGGCTAAACCGGATTGCGCGGTGAGTGGATGACGAACTCCTTGTGGTCCGGGTTCACTCCCGGGGGTAGGCAGAAAAGCCACATTTATCCAAGATTTACGGTATTTACAATGGAATCAAGGCCGAAAGGTTGCGATATCCATAATACTGAGCCTAAGGGTTAACAACTCATGGCTTCTGGATACTAAAACAAACAAACAAACATTCATCATTATCATGGCGCACGGGTGTAACCCATAGGTGCTCCGTTCTACTTCTAACTTAGGCCTGCGTCTGAAGTTTCTCAGCGCAGTGCACGAATTCAATTGCACCGGCGAAGATCCTGAACTACTTTAGGTAGATTTTTAACTACAAATTTTGCCCTGGCAGCGCCGTTGGGCTACTCGTTTCGATTTCCAACTGCCAAGGATTTTTACGCGCGCATAAATACACACGGGCGTCCAATCTCAGTACCCAGAGACCACAGGAAATTACTAGAAGTCCACGTGAAAAAAAATCAGACTTCAACGGGGCATGAAACCGGGACCTCCAGCAATCATGTCTCAAGATCACTCAAGCTTAGCTCAGCTGGTCAACTCCAAATTACAACAACGCCTCGCTTCAGGAACAAATGTACTAAAACGTATGACCAACTCATCATCATCATGTAAAATAGGCTCTCATGACGGTCTGTCTGAAAGAAACTGTCTCTCGCCAGCGCTCCCGCCTAGTTTACTTTCATATTCAAGGGGTCACTTATATCCTGTGCCCATGTTCGTGTTGGTCGGCCCCTGCTCCTCCTTCCTGGTACCATGCCTTCTGCCATTATTATTTTTCCAGTCCGCCATTGACCACAATATTTCAGCTTCCGAGACAAGATGCTGTTTATTAGCCAATCTTCCTTGATGTTGAGATCTTTTAAAATGTCAGTATTTCTTCTCTTCTTTGCCCATGGTAATATGACCAAGCAACAATTTTTTTTTAAAGATGTCTTTGTTAGCCATGTCTGTCATACAGCTTGAACCTACAACTATGGAATGCTGACAGTTTGTCTCAAACCACTGAAATAGTACCAGAGGTTACAGAAATTCAAATTGATAACCCAGCAAAGGTAGAATAACAAACACGTTGACAGTTCAAAAACTCATTTTGATTTCTATGTTGTCTAGAGTCTAGGCTTTTTGTCACTTACTTCTAAGAGTGGCGATCTATAGATGTCTGTCTGTCTAATATACATATAAATAATCAGGTGCTTTGCAGACCGGCGTGGGCGATCATGCCTCTCCACAATCTGCGATCTCCTGCAGCATGTATCAGTTCGTGTGCTGACACACCTCTATGCCACGCAACAAGACTGTCAAGAATCTTCTCTCGTTGTCTTCCTCTATCCCTTCTTCCACAGATCTTTCCAGTGGTCACAGCGTTCAATTTTCCCTCTTCTCATAACATGGCCTAAAAATGATGTCTGTGATAAGTTGTTTTCGGGCTTCCGCCTCTTCCAAAACCTCTTGGTTGCTCTTTTTAACTGTCCAAGGTATTTTAAGCATTCTTCTGTAAAACCACATCTCTGAGGCCTCAAGAAATTGTTTGGCCTGCCTACCGATCGTCCAGGACTCACAGCCATATGTTAAGACTGGATGTATGTAGCAAGCAAGAGTTCTTTGTCTAACCCTCAATGACAAGGATATATTGCATGAGATGTTCTTCATTTTATAAAATGCAGTTTTTATAATATATAAATTTTTATATATATTTCCGGGGGTGGGGGGGGGGGCGCGAGGGTGGGGGGTGGCATACCCTCAATATGCGTCAGAATACTGAATGTGGCGGAAATTAGTTATCTAGTCAGACCTTCAATTCAGTTTGCAACCTAGACCTATTGTCTGTTAATAAACATGTCATAAAAGGCAACTAAGTAAGAATATGTTGGACAGATATCACAGCCTAGTTGTAAACCACAACATAACGTGCCACACACACATCCCCCCCCCCCCCCCCCCCACGACTAAGAGTGAATGCAGAAGAAGACACACAACCCAACCTGTTTTTTTTTCATTCATCTTCTGTTCTTACATTTTAATCTCATTGAAACTCAAATATTTATTGACAGTTCTGCTCAGATTACTTTCATCATATCCCATGAACATCACAGCCACGCAAGTCTCCTCCATGGCAATCCCGTCTGATATGTCTTGAGCATCCAGGTTGACATATGGCAATCCCGCCCTATGGAGAACCAGGCCTGCTTCTGACATTTATCCTATTATGGAGCATGGGCCCTCAGCCAACTCGTCCTGTTTGTTTCCCACCACGTACAGCTCACCCCCATGTCACCCCACTCTTGTTTCTTCTTCTTCTTCTTTGATCCTTCTGTCAGAAAACTTATAATCAGGAGGCCGTTAGCCTTCATGAAAGCTATTGTGCAGTCTATATCCTCTAGTGTACCATACAGCTTTGTCTTCATTGTGGCTGAAACAGGCCAGATTGCGTCTCGGTTGTCAGCATACAGTTGACAGTGTTGGAGCACATGCTCAGCATTTTCGGGTGCCACGCTGCAAGGACACGTCTCCGTGTTCCCTACAACGACAATTGTGAAGTCTGTTGTGCAACCCAGCCAAGAAGATTCCAACGCATCCCAACCCAGAGGATCCCAAATTAACCCAACTCAGAAGATAAAGACAAATAGCTTTATTCGACAAATGAATGTACTGATACATAGACTCCAGAGAGATGTAACCAGGTTCTCTAGTTCATACGAGAGAAACACATGTACAATGGTAGAAGCTATTTTTCTGTCTGTGCGTGTGTCATCGGGTTCGTGCAACCCCCCCCCCCCCCCCCCCCCCCCCAACAGAAGACCAGAAACGTGGGCACCCCTATTTAACACAAATGGGTGCCCAATGCAGAGGGTTTTTTAACGTTAACATTATGGTGTAAACATAGAGAGCACGAAGGTGTCTGTGATTCTACCATCTAATTTCTGAAGCTGTTAAAAAAGCCTGGCCAGAAACGACTGCTGCTTGTCAGCGAATCTCATGTTTTAAACACATTAATTCTGCCAAGGATCAAGTTTACTTTATTGGTTTTATTGATGAATTGACAAGACATGTATCTATTTCCAAACTGTATGTTTCCTGTAATGAAATGACAGTAATTTATTCATGAAGTGTACTGACCTAATTTTGTTTTCTTCCGTTGGTGTTTGCTGACCCATTTTTGACCAACATGGCCAGTGTCTACAGTGTCTGTAGGCATGTCCTCTAAAGGGTTTAAACATTTGTTTATATTTTATTTACGCGTGAAAGAGGGGGAGGGGGGAGGGGGGTCATCAAAAAAATGCACACAAGTGCAGACTGCAGTGGGAGGCTCTTTACATGTAATGTAGCATCTGACATAAGGGAAGCTGTGTCAGCAAGCCCAGTTGGAGCTAAGTGGAAATTCTGTACGTCAGTGACCTTTGCAAGGGGACATTTCACAGCTGTGGATATTAGCTAAAGCCCCTTTAAAGAGTTGTCCATTGCACCAAGATCCCCACCAATGGAGATGGCAGCTTTTGTGTCAATACAAGCCCGATAGTTCCCAATTCTTTGCTTCATCTTCTAAATGGCAGGGGGAGAAAAAAATAATACAATCCACCTAATGGTAAAGAAAAAAAAAGCCGACGTTTTTGACCATCGCCAACTCTTCATTTATTTTCACAATTAACTGTTAGTTTTGTTTTTTGTTGCAAACCTGATTCTGTTTGCCCTACAAACGAATAAAAATAAATAAATAATAGAAAGCAATGGAAAGAAACATTAGATAAAGAAAGAGAGATCTGAATTCCTCAGGATACCATGAAGTGCATTTAAACTGATGACTGGTGTAACATCCAAGTTGATAAGACCTCAGTTATGTCATATAATAATGGGGAAAAAAAGGTGTATTAAAATCAATGGTGGTTAAAAAATTAAAAACAAAGCATAAACTACATTAAAGGATGAATACGAATACATTAATGAGACATACAATCAAGCAAGCAACAACAAATCTGTCCTCATCTTCACTGAAACAAAAAAAGGGGGGGGGGGGGGGGGGGGGGGAACTGATCAATGACCTCCAATGTGAGCTAATTCAGATGCTTGGTCCAGCTACTCAGACCAGGTGGACCTAGGTTTTCTCGTCCCACAAATGTGACGTCTTCTAGTTACTGATCCTTCCCAAGACCTAGGACCCTCCTGCTGAAACTCTCAGATAGTGTCGAATACAAGAGTTCTGTTGTGTTGGCAACCAGAGGCATCTTAATAGCATCAGGGGTCCCTGGGCAAACCAGTGTGCTGGGGCCACTTGACAACCACTCGCAGGAATGAAACTTTTACTGATAGCAAGTCACTTGACATACACAGATTAGCATGAGGCTCCTATGCTCGTGGGGTCCCGTGACATGTGCCCAGCGAGCACATGCGATAAGATGGCACTGCTGGGAACTTGCAACAACAACAATGTCAGTATCAAATCTGTGAGCTCAGTTGTGTGACAACTTCCAACACTGACAATACCAGCATCACATACATGAGGTCAGCTGCTATCATCAAATAGACGAGTGCATTTGGAAACTTGCAACACTGACAGTGTCCCCATCAAATACATAAAGTCAGTGGTATGACAACTTGCAACACTGATAGTGTCCCCATCAAATACATAAGGTCAGTGGTATGACAACTTGCAACACTGCTAGCATCGAATACATGAGTTCAGTTGTGTGACAATCTGCAACACTGTCCATGAAACAAACAATCAGGTAATAAACTCTGACACATTTAGGAAAATGATCTTGTGTTAACATAGCTTTACCAAGAATTCTGTCACACTCGCTCCTAAAGAACTCAGAGGAGGATATGGTTACTCCTGAAGTGTATGATTTTTCCTGGGGCAACCTGACAGTCACTGAGGTTTCCTGGGACAAAATTATAAGTCATTTATTCCTAAAGTAAATGTTCCCTGTGACAAAGATATAAGTCATTTATTCCCAAAGTAAATGTTTCTTGGGACAAAGTGACAAGTCATTTATTCCCAAAGTAAATGTTTCCTGGGACAAAGTGAGTAGTCATTTATTCCCAAAGTAAATGTTTCCTGGGACAAAATGACAAGACATTTATTCCCAAAGTAAATGTTTCATGGAACAAAGTTATAAGTCATTTATTCCTAAAATGTACGATGTTTTCCTGGGACAAACTGACAGCCACTTACTGCCAAGGCGTAAGCCTCAGATCACATGGTCTGACCAGCTGACAGGTGTAAACTTGCCATGTCAACAAAACAGACAAGTGAATCAATGTTTCAATGGCTGGTTGAATCAACAACTAAGAACTAAATATATAAAGATATACATGTTCTTGCAACATCAAGACATCCAACAGTGACAGAATGTGAATTAAGAACAAACATATCATGCCATATTCAAGAACATACCAGCATGAACATACAAGAACAGACGTAAAATACAGACAGACAAGAATAGACAAACAGGAAGGGATCTATGAGAACAGACATAGAAAGGGAGCTATATGAGAACAATATAATTTGGACAGATGAGAACAGACATAGGTGACTATAAAATTTGATTTCTTCATGATATAACCTGACATCACATGTCAATAAAAGATGCTAAAACCAGATTAGCACAGCTGTTTGTCACTGCTGTCTTGTTCCAATTTATTTTTTAAAAAAATATTGTATTAATGGGCAGCTGTGAAACATCTGTGGAGAGAACTCAGAAGGCAATGAATATGAATATATATATATATATATTTATGTATGTCTCTGTGTGTGTGTGTGTATGAGAGAGAGACAGAGAGAGAGAGAGAGAGAGACTAGCATGAGTCACTACCCTGGCAGCCAAAAGTTTAAGACCATATAGCAAATGACTGTTTCCACACCACATAACATCATGGAAACAGAATGACCACCATGGTTGCCTCAAGTGGGTCCTTATACAGCAGTGGATGCAACTCCATAACAGTAGTGAAAACAGTGTTGTACGCTGTTGCCTATGAGAGTCTAATCAGCTATCACGTAGACACTGGCTCATATCTGCCTAAATATGATCCTTCTCAATTAGCAGACATTTCAGCCTAAAAACATCAAAAATTGCCCAACCTAAAGAATCGTGTTCCAATCTCATTCACAACAATGCTGTATGGCACATGCAGAAAGGTGGACTGCAAAACAACTATCATCAAGGTCAGTGGTCTCCTAATAAAAGATTTCTTGATAGAAGCATCAATGAAGATGAAGAGCTGAAAACATCAGGAGAAGACAATCCAATCTAAATAAACTCTGAGGCTTCACTTGAGCAGAAGTTAAAGCTTCTGAGTAGATTTGATATCTCTGACAGTCCTAGATCTGTGGTAGCATGCAATACAGAAGGCAGAAGAACAGCTTCACAAGAAAGGGTTATGGTGGTGACAGGAAACCAACTGAATGTGAAAATGTGATGAAATGAGGAAAGGGGGATGGAATCAGGATAATGGCTGGTTATGAGCTTACTGTGAACATATGGCATAAACAAAGATCCTACTATCTGAGGTGTGATTTATGCAAATATGTGTCGGTTATAAAAGTGCAAGCGCTATTATACAACATTTTAAAAAAAAGACAATTTGGACGACACTATGCACAAGAAAGAAGATGCAGATATACAGCAAAGATCACTCAAAAACAACAACAAAATCAGAACAAACAAGAAATATTTTAAACACACGCATACACATACATATATACAAAGTTAGCACTTCTTAAGATACACAGTAAAATTAAAATAGACACTGAACAGAAAAAAGAAGACACTTTCAAAGGACACCTATAATGGAGAAGACATGGACACTTCACAGACAGGCATGACTGGGTAAGCAATGTTGTTGTTTTTGAGAAACAAACAAAGGTCATGATTAATATTTGCAAGACAATAACATGATAACTGTAGATGTAATAAAACTGTCCCCAGAGGTGCCAGGTACACACCCACAAGGAAGATTAAATATCGTAAAGTATAATCACAGGATTCCTGACAAGTGATACAACTAGCCCTGAAACACATACACACACCAGAAACATGAATATGGTCAGTTATAAACACAGTGATACGACCAACATACACATACATATCCACTGGCACAAAGTTATGTAGCTCACAAAAATATCCAGGGATGATAAGAGCAACAAAATAGATGGAAACCACCAAATATTCTTTATCAAGAACAGACACAATACAAGCAAGACAGCCAAGAAGGAATCTTTTTACTGGTGATTTTACAGAAAAATTTACTACATTTGTTCTCTTTCCCAGAGGGAGAGAAGGTAGGGGGGAAAATCTGGTTTGTAAGACAAGCCAGGATATTCCTGGAGTCTTCTGCTTTTATCTCCAATATTTAAACCTTGAGAACTGGTAGTCAAGACAGATTCTGTCAACTGACCACAACTTCATGTTCTGAAAAACTTCACATTCTAGTCTGAAATGTCTCCCACTCTGATCTGAAATAATCTGGAACTTCTCATACACTATGACCTGAAATATCTTAAATGTTTCACATTTGCTGACCTGAAATCTGAAAGGTCTCACATATGCTCTGACCTGAAAAATCTGACACTTCTCATGTATTCTATGAAAGATCTGACACTTCTCACATTTTAACCTGAAATATCTTAATCTTCTCAGATATTCTCATACATTCAAACCCGAAAAAATCTGAAACGACTCACACATTATGACCAGAAATAGTCTGAAATGACTGACACACTACAAACTGAAACATCTCACATATTCTGACTTGAAATAATCTGAAACTATAACCACCATGACATTTCACAGCAGATCTCTATTATTTCCTTTTGCACCACAAAAAGTAACTGCAGGAATAAAAAACTTTAACAACAACAGCAAATTAAACAGATATAAAGAATCATTAATCTCCAATAAAAGCATTCATGGATTCCATGACATTGTTAAGAGCATTTCAATATAAACGATTACTAGCTCTGAAGAATCCCTAGCAAAGTCAGAAACAGAATTATATGTCCGAATGAGAACAAATAAAACATGCATTCTGTGAATTTCAAGAGGACTGGCAATTGACAATTAACATGCAAATCAAGAAGAGTATTATTATGAAGACAACTGAATTAAGACTATGAAAGCGTAATGTTACAGAAACATCACATCATTGTGTTTTTGCGTATAATCTTGAAATGTCATGAACTGAAATAAAAACATAGTATATTGTAACACATATACACACAGAAATGCATTTTATGTAATCATAATAAGAATAATAATAGTGAAATGTGATCAAAACAGACTAGCAAACATACAACGAACAGTTAGTTAAGAATGTGTGTATTTTCCACAAACTTCAGCTCACATTAAAGATGGTGCATATTTCTCTAATGAACAAACAAACAAGTCAGAACAAATCACATATTTTACTGACACTGCATGGCCCGGATAACAAATCACATGTCATCAAATGTCCATTTTATACCTACGGCCATAAATATAATTTAATAAATACCGTGTACTGACTAGATCATTCTGTTCTTGCCATAATTGAGATTGAAAATGTGTCTTTGTACACTATCAGACATCAACTTGAAAGCTTAATGAAAGTGATGCTAGCTCAAGGCTGTCAATTATCCCCCACCCCCCTCCACTTTTGTTGTGGAATGAAAGTGGTTTCAAATCTGCATCACCACCAATCTTATTTGTGTAGCTGTAAACATTATCACAAGAAAGCACCAATCAGCTTATCATCTATAAGCCATAGTTTACCTAGGGATGGAGCAGGTTCCAGAGTGTTTTGTCTTCTCCTTAAACTGGGCATTCTTGCAGTAATAATTCTGCTGCCACATTTTTTTTTTTTTTTTTCATTTCTAGAGCTGATTCATCAGCAGTGCCTGTCTTCAGCACCTGGAGTACATGGCCTTGTCTTAACTTGTGGAGTCTATCTTGTTTACTGTGTGCAAGTGATGCCTTTTTCTGTTACTCTAAAATGTTACCCATTAGTTTCTGCTGCTACTCCTTACAAAACCTCTTAGTCTTTTTTGCAGGTTAGGCCTGCATAAACTGATCAGCCCTACCCCAAGGTTAGGCTTATGTGGACTGATTAGCCCTACCCCAAAGTCAGGCTCACATAGCACTACCCCAAAGTCAGGCTCACATAGCACTACCCAAAGGTCAGGCCCACATAGCACTACCCCAAGCTTAGGCCTGCACAGACTGATTAGCCTTACCCTGAGGTTAGGTTTTCATAGGCTGGAAAGCCATACCCCAAAGGTAGGTCTGCATATCCATCCACTAACTTTCATCAGATAGCCAACATCCTCTTCAGCAAACATGCTGCACTAAGATAAAACCCACACCTTTTATCTCTTCAGTATCCATCAAATGAAAAGTGCCCTTCTAGCAACATCTCTAGCGATCTCTTTTCTGCCCTGCATTGGTCAGTCTCTACAATGACCACAACTCTCAGAGAATATTTAGAACAGTAGACAAAGAAATGTGGAATGGTACAGGCTGGTCTGCCCTCAACACCTCCCAGACACAGCAAACCACAAAAACCAGGGCCTTTCTCTTTACCATTACAGCAACTATGCTTTTAATTCAGTCTTCTTTGTCTCCCTCCCACATTCTCATCTAGGCATTAGCTTGCAATCAATCTAAAATTCTAAGGAAATGCACTGTTACCCTCATTATAACAAGGTCACGTTACGAATTTCTCAAGACCTTTTAGACCAGGTGGAGCAATTAATATAAAACATCAAAATGTTTTGCATTTTAATTCACAAATAAAACGAAACACACACACTGTGGCTTGTAATCATAATCTACCAAATCTTAAAGAATCCAAATAAGCCATATAATTGTGAAAGCATGCAAAATACGCTCTCTTTCACATAATATATTTTTAAAAAAAACCTTGGCTGAATGAATTGTACCCACGACAACACAATACCATCAAGACAGCCAAGAAGGAATCTTTTTACTGGTGATTTTATAGAAAATATGACTACATCTGTTCTCCTTCCCGGAGGGAGAGGAGAGAGAGATGCTAGGAAAAGAAAAATCTAAGACAAGCCAGGGGCATTCCTGGAGTCTTCTGCTTTTATCTCCAACATTTATTTCTTGAGAACTGGTAGTCAAGACATATTCTGTCAACTACTGTTCTGACCACAACTTCATGTTAATTGCAAACACCCACACACTCGTTCTTAACATGACATCTTGTGGCTTGTAACAAACATTTGTCATCGCTTTTCTGTGCTACAATTTTAAACATCACATCAAAGTGTGTCTAACATGCTGTTAATGATGTATTTTCAACATACAATAAAAACACAATATAAAATTAAATCGTAAGCGGCAACCAATAAAATACTGGTTGGGCGTCCAAGTATACTCACCACAAAACACACAAAGCCAGGAATAACAGACAGATAATTCCCGACACGTTCACAATTAAAACCAAATCTACAACCACCTCTCCTCCCAGAATGCAAATTTATGTAACCACCACACCAGAATTTTAAAGCTATATTTGGGTATTAAAATCCTGTTGTCCTAGAACTGATAACGAGACACAATAGAGTGAAACTGTTAACATTACAATTAAAATAATAATAATAATACGATGTAAACATTTAAACAGTAATGTCTGACGTGTCCGATGCTTTAACAAGGAAAACACATGTCTCCTCCCCTCCTCAACCAGTTGTCTACAACCCATGTGAGTTAAAATGAAAATGAACTGCTGGATTTTGATAATAGAAAGTAAACTGACTGTATACGTTGAAACATATCCCTAGCAGAGGTGACACTGAAACAAAGTTATATAAATAATTGTTGCAATGAGATGGATGCTCAAGGGCAGGGGCAGGTGCCTATGACACAGTGAGATGGTAATGAGCGTGGACAATCTGGCACTATGTGGCTAGCGACGCCACATCATCATCAGTTCCAGATCTTCAAGAAGCTATCCCAGGATCCTGTGGCCACGGCCGAGCCGTCTTCAGTGACACCCAGGCAGCTGACACGGTTGTCATGACCAGCCAATACTCCTAAAATTAAAATATATTTATATATTTTTGTATACAGACAGAAAATTTCACTCGCAGAGAACATTTACAGACACACAGGACATTAGACGCAAATCACAAGAACACAGATTTTTTATAGGTACACAAAACATTCCTAAACAGAACACAGAAAAGGAATCATGTTCAGACACAGAACACATAAAGAACATTTATAGACAAAGAACATGTATTGGTATACAAACCATTTGCAGACACACAGAACAGGTATAGACATGGACAATTAAAAATACAAAATGTACAGACACATTTAAAGATACAGAACATTTATAGATATAAGCAACTGTCCATGTTCATATAATTTTGCAGCATACTGTTTCAATGAGCTCACTTCACTCTGTGACCTAGCTAGGTACTAGCAAATGTGTTTGCAACCCTTATGTTTAAGAGATCTTACTTTTATCACTACTGGACAACATATATGTGATACCCCATTCCCTACCCTAAATAAGAGAACAACCTGATTTCATGTAATTAATTGTGAAGGATATCTCTAAGCAAAAACTGCCGTAAAAGCAAAAAAATAAAAAATAAATAAAAATGCAGGTACTCGCCACAAAGTCTACTACAATAGTGTTTTTAAAAAAAATGTAAAGCAGCGGTATGGAATACAGTGTCTTTACCTGTCAAAACGCAAGCAGTGACATGCCTCACACAAGAATAAAAAATTGACTTCCACCACTGGCACTACAACTGAACACAACGATAATATGTTCAAGATCAGAGTTTTCTAAACTGTGTGTCGCAACACATTAATGTCCGGCTGCTTCTAGATTTAAGCTTTCCAAACTGTGTGTCTCGACACATTAGTGTCTCGGCTGCTTCTAGATCAGAGCTCTCCTAACTGTGTGTGCACACCAATATAGTGTCTCAGCTGCTTCTAGATCACAGCTGGCATATCAATAGGGAGAAAACACTGAATGAGGTATATGTAACTGCACTGATGTTGTGACCAGGTCCTTTTCTCCCTATCCAGTCTTTCTGGAAGCTACAGCACAGTCAGATATCTATCAATCTCCCACATCGCAGCTGCAGTCCCAATGCTCCAAGGTCTTGCTGTCCTGTGTGATGGCAGGATCATCAATCTCACTCTGTACAATTTAAGTACACATCACGCATTTGTGGGATTCTACATACAGCTTGGGCACAGCCACAAACTGTAATTTAACTCATTCTGTACCTAGCAACTCACCAGGAGTTTGCTAGTCTCTCATTAAGTGGGTGATTTCTCCTTAATTCTGTCACACTAACCTATTCCTTCCCAATGTTTACTTTAACCCATTGTGACATATATTATTATTATATGAACCTTTCAGATGCAGAGGCAGCTTGCTTAAGGTAACAAAGCTTGGAATGCACATGTGCTGAACCATCAAGATCTACTTATACCTCACAACAGGCATACTAAGAGCAATTCTTCACAAACTAGAGGCTGGCCAACCAAGACAGGATTGATGTCTTCTACAAAGTCGGAGTGCATCTGCCTGAGAGGCGAGGAACTAACAGTTTGCATACAAATAAGCCATATTTGTAAAACAGAGGTACATGCAAAACTCAAGTTCTGGAACAAAACCAAAGTTCAGAAGTGGGCGAACAACCACAACTGTTTGCTGGAATTTACAGCCGGCGAACAAGAACAAGAAGAAATAACACAACTAAGTTAGAAACAGTTAAATTAACACTTGCCTGGTACTTAAAGAATTAAGTCCACCCCATGAGTAGCATATAAAAGTGCAGATAAAATGTCAACACTAAGAGAGACTGAAACCCAGACTCACCTGCACGCTCCTGCTTGAGCACATCCCACACATTACAGTTAAAGTCGTCGTAGCCGCCCAGCAGGAGACGGCCAGATTTGGAGAAGGCCACGCTTGTGATGCCACAAATGATGTTGTCGTGGGAGTACATGCCGATCTCTTGGTCTGCACGGATGTCGAACAGACGGCATGTGGCATCATCTGATCCTGTGGCAAATGCGTGCCCATTTGGGAAATACTGAAACCAAAATGTGTGAATATTATCAAAAGTAAGTCTATAGATTATATATATATTTTTTACTCTCTGTAGGACTTATGACTGTTATTCTGGGAACGATTACAACAATGTTATTAGTGCTAATTATAATCTACACTAGAGCCAGTCAGCAGGCCCAGGTTTCAAGCATAAAGACCTGACTCCATTTCTACACACTGAGGTGCTGAACCACAACTGGTGGTGTATTAGGCCCAGAGCTCAAAGTAGTCAAGGAATGTAGAGATGCTGAACCATACCTGGTGGTGCATTAAGCCCAGAGCTCATAGTAGTCAAGGGATGTAGAGATGCTTGACCATACCTGGTGGTGCATTAAG
>CAJHNH020006601.1:47500-330000 GCA_905116865.2 Candidula unifasciata | reverse complement strand
CACACTCTCTCTCTCTAATATTTCCAAATGCTGTCCTCAAACACACACACACTGTCATATTTGCATACACTTTAGAAAGACACAAACATACACACACATTAGTGTCCTGGCTGCTTCTATATCAGAGCTTTCTAAACTGTGTCAGGGTACATTAATGTCCTGGCTGCTTCTATATCAGAGCTTTCTAAACTGTGTACTTTGACACATTAGTGTCCCGACTGCTTGTATATCAGAGCTTTCTAAACTGTGTAAAGGCACAATAATGTCCCGGCTGCTTCTTTATCAGAGCTTTCTAAACTGTGTACTATGACACATCAGTGTCCCGGCTGCTTCTATATCAGAGCTTTCTAAACTGTGTACTATGACACATCAGTGTCCCAGCTGCTTCTATATCAGAAGTTTCTAAACTGTGTACTATGACACATCAGTGTCCCGGCTGCTTCTATATCTAAACTGTGTGCAGGGCACATTAATGTCCTACCAGCTTCTATATCAGAGCTTTCTAAACTGTGTACACATTAGTGTCCCGACAGCTTGTATATCAGAGCTTTAAAAAGTGTGTCATGACACATCGATGTCCTGGCTGCAGTGTGAAAATGTGTCATGCATTATTGTTGTTTTTAATTACTGTTATTTAATTTATTACTGTTAATGACAAATTACAACAATGACATTAATCTTGGAAGTACTTTATGTTTTTTTATGTAAACGAGAGCTTTTCATGAGATAGGTTGTGTTATGAAAAATTTCACTATTACATATCTTTTACAACAAGTTAGTTTAACCTTGTGGTTTGCCAGTAGACCGAATTACCGAGCTGCAAAATTATGTTTGTCTTTTTTTTTTTTTTTTTAATTTTTTTTTAATGTGTTGCCAGCATGACAAGTTTGAAAACTAAGATCTGGATAAATATCCAGCATGAAAAGTTTAAAAATTCAGATCTAGATGAATATAAGAAAGGACTTACAGTAATTGCATTAATATCTGACTCATGGCCTGAGAAGGTCTGCTTGCACATCCCATCTCGTACATCCCACAGCTGCACAAGTCAAACAAGCAATTATATTCACAATAAAGTAAGAAGATGAAATACAATGAACACTCCAATACTGAAAAAATGTAAAGCAAGTTGAACAATCTAATAAAATAAAAAATGTACAGTGGAAATATTCATCTATATGAGATCAAGTCAATAAAGAAAAATGTGAATACCAAATCAATAAAGAAAACAATCCTCTTTCCCCTTCTTCAGCATTCTGAGCCCTGGGAAGTTCACTGCTGCGGATATCAACCACCTCCATTCGTCTTTGTATTGGCCTTCTCTGTCCAGTTGGTGACTCCAAGTGTTGTAGGTCTGTCTGGATATTATCTCTCCGTCATCTTCTTGGTGTGCTTTGTGGTCTACTCCCATTCAACTCTTTTGGGTCCCAACCACTGGCTTCTATTAGCCCTCATAATGCTAGCCCTTTGTGGTGATATAAAGAAAACTATAAAATAAATAAATAAAAGAAGTGATATAAAATTTAAAAAATAAAGCAATATGAAATAATAAAAACATTTTAGTTCATCTGAGTTAATTGCGCTGTGCCTGTTTACAGCAAAGCTGCGATATCTGCACCTTTTTGCCGACACATCTTTGTCGAGCATTTGCTGACCATGTAAACTTCCTTGTTAGTTTCGTGGAACATCACATATGTAGCTGTCTTTGTATGATGTTCCCTTTGTCCCCCTCCCTATCTACAGGTGTTGTCCCAGGAAAACCCATCAAGAGCAATCTCTTTGTGGACTGGTCAGCCCTCAAGGGAAGGCAGGGGCAGATCACAGGCATTCCCTGCCATTTTAGGAGGCTTCCATAAATGCAGAGCCGACACACGATGCTCTGGTCCCCTGCTCAGCCAAGGAATCTTCACACCCTGCACATGACTGCTAAACCTGACATCCATAGCTGTCCAGAGCTTCCTCCCGAAATCAGCACGAGGCAGCCAGAAAACTGGGACTTTGATGACTACAAAAATAGGTATGCATACCCTTCTACAGCACGTTAGATACCGTTAACATTATTTTATCTGGATAGTTAGCACAACAGTATTGAAAAGCATGCATCCCATGCTGGTTACCCGGGCTTGATTTAATTTCTTTCCTCTGATATTCAGAGAACTGGGCAGAAATCACACTGTGTCAACATTGGGTGATAGCTGTCGCAATGATCTGTTTTAATTAGACAGTCCAATTACCCTAGCCCATACCAGTTCTGAGTTGGCTACTGAATGTAAACCGACAAGGACGATGTCAGTAAGATGCCGTAGCATAGCTCGTGAAGTCCACGAGAAGCCTTACCTGTAATATTCTATCAACTATCGCAGTGCATCTTGGTGACCTGCTGCGGACAAGGGTACAAGGCTATATGCAGAAGTGAGAGAACCCAAGTGGCTACATGCAGAAGTGAGAGAACCAAAGTGGCTAAATGGAAATGTCTGAGACAACAGGTAGTCAGCCAGTGAGATCATACCTTAGCTGAAGCATCACAAGCGCCAGAAACGAATGTTCTGTAGTCTGGGGCTGTGGACAGACTCATCACGTCACCAGTGTGTCCAGTGAATGATGTTGTCTGTTGGCCAGTTTCTATATCCCACAGTGCACTGAAACAAAGGACAATTAACAATTCAAGGCTAGTTTCTATCCATGACAGTAGAAACTAAAATGGTAAGAGGTGTGATATTTGGGAGTATTTCACGATTCTGGCTGAGAAGTGATTCTGTGAACTGAGATCAAACCATTAAAACATCACTCATTCTACTGTTCTAGCTGTCACAGTGTGTTATATAGACCACCTATTCTAGCTGTCACAGTGTGGTATACAGACCACTTGTTCTAGCCGTCACAGTGTGGTATATAGACCACTTGTTCTAGCTGTCACAGTGTGGTATATAGACCACTTGTTCTAGCCGTCATAGTGTGGTAAATAGACCACTTGTTCTAGCTGCCACAGTGTGGTATACAGACCACTTGTTCTAGCTGTCACAGTCTGGTATACAGACCACTTGTTCTAGATGTCCGTCTGGTATATTGACCATTTGTTCTAGTTGTCCAGGCTGGTATATAGACCACCTGTTTTAGCTGTCACAGTGTGGTATATAATTTGCCTGCTCTAGATGTCAGTATGGCATGCATTCATATAAATATCACTTATTTTAGCCCCCATGATGGTATAAATAATTATTCTAACTATTTGTTCTACTGAATTACTCACCAACTCATATCGCCGGAACTAGTAACAATCGAGTTATCATCAATAAATCGACAGCAAGACAGGTATCCGGTATGTCCGGGCAGCTCCCGACTGACTCGGACATTGCCTTCACGTGTCTTGAGACTATAAATAGAACAGATATTATCTAGGCCACCACATGCTACAAAGTTGCCACTGGGAGCATAGGCACAGGTCATCACCCAGCTTGAGCGTAGTGGGATGGCGTGTACCTAGAAAAGGAGGACAGAAGATGGCATTGAAGACAAAATGCAATAGCTACTTGGTTTTACACAAATCATTTATAAAATTAAAAGTATAGTATAGTACTGAATCTTGCAGTCATTCAGGAAGAAAACAAGGGCTTCTGAACTGAAATGCTCTAGCAAGATTCTCAGAATACCATGAACCAAGAAGAAAAGAAATATTGACATCCTAGAAAAGCTGAGCATCAAGGAAGACCCTAGTAAACAGCTTCTTATCTCCAAAAAAAAAACAACTAAATTGTTTGGCCATATCAAGCACCACAGTGGACTGGAAAGAGTAATGGCAGAAGACATGGCACCAGGAAAAAGGGGCAGGAGCCAACCAGCATGGAGATGTGCATAGGATATAAGTGACACCTTGGGTGGGAAGGTGCACAAAGCGGGAAAGTGGGCGAGAGACTGAGTTTCCTTCGGTCAGACCATGATTACTTTATTTCCACCTGAATCAAATATGTATCTCTGAGTAGACATGTATTAAAGACTTCCTTCAGAATGGATGACCTTAAAGACTGAATAAACCAACAGGATTAAGAAAATTATACAATGTGTAGGACATCCAACTAAAGCATTGCAAGCTACCTGGTGCTGGCAGAATTATGTGAAGGAGTGTCAGTGTTAGTTGGAGGGAGAGAGTAGATAGATTTTTGATCGCCAGCGACTATTCTCGTATTAATTTGTTGTGAATCCGTGCGGCAAGCATTAGAGGTAACAGGTAGCATTTTTACTAGGTCATTCAGGGTTGTTGGGAAAGAAACAGGCAGACAGACTGGCTGGCTCTGCATCACTTAGTGATGAAGTGATGCATAACAAGTTAGATGTCATAAGGGTCCTTCGGGGAAGTGGAAGCTCAACAGATCATCATGGTCTGAGGAAAATAATGCTGCTAAGAGTAGCAAGGGGATCTGGCTGATGTTCAACACTCTTAGAAAGGCAAGATGGATATACAATTAGGTAGTTGCTGGTACCATCAGAACTGCAACTCTGCTCTTGCTGCTGAAGACAGGGATGCAGCACTTATGGGAATGTTCAGAGCGCCACTATGTAGACTCTTAATTCAACATTCTGTTGTGGACCCAATCCTGCTGAACTGTCTGACAGATACTGGCAAGCCTGTCACTTCTGCATTTACTTTTAACAGAGTGGTTGGCATGTTGTTTTGTGGTTTACTGCTAGGCTGCAATATATGCATCCTTCGGCCTAATATATCCAATGTAAGCACATCCCCAACTAATCGCCGATTACAACCCCCCCCCCCCCCCCCCCCCCACCCCCCCCCCCCCGCCCCCCCCCCCCCCCCCCCCATACCCCCCTAATATAACAAATCCCCCCCCCCCCACCCCCCCCACCCCCCCCCCCCCCCCCCCCCCCCCCAAGGTGCTTGTAAAATCCCAAAAATTCCCCCCATGCTTGTTGGGGTAAGTGCTTTTAAATCCCCCCCCCCCCCCCCCCCCCCCCCCCCCCCCCCCCCCCCCCCCCCCCCGGACCTCAGAACCCACAAGGAGAAAGAAGTTGCTAAACACTACATAGACTATGACTATATGACTAGGGAGTTCTAAACCGACAATGTCAACAATTGTAAACAATCCACAACACAAAAACAGGCTCACCTTGTTTGTTGTATAACCATCCCACACTATTAATTTACCATCTTGAGATGCAGACACTAAATTTCTGTGGAAATAAAACGTTACACACCATTGGTCATCAGATGCACTCATCTAACTAGTCCAAATTTTTATTTCATATTCGTTCCTTATATTAATTTTTTTTATTACAAAGAAATGTTTATGTGCCGTCTCCGTAATAAAGGTTAGCTATACTGTACCCGTTATCTTTAGGAATATGAGGCCGTATCTCTTCCACGGCATGACTCTCATACCATTGTCCTAAAACTACAAAAACACTTTTTATAAAAAATACTGTCCACCGCAGGAAACAAACACAATTATAGGAAGATTACAAAATTGTCAGCCGAGCTTGGCATCGTTAACCTATTCTACTGATGATATTACCTAGCCAGAAACCACCATACACCAGCTGTATACTGTTCAGGAGCACCGACTCAAAGGGAGGGTGGCAGTGACACACACACACCCCCTCCCCCCACCCATAAATATTTTAGGTACTTCATGGGGCCTCAGCTTTTTTTTTTAACAAGAGTACATAATAATAATAACAGTAAAAAAAAAAAAAAAAAATCCCCTAGGCGCTATATGTGAAGAAGAGGGCAGAAGCATGGAAAATAGAAGAAGCACCAGAAGAAGAAAAGGAAGAAGAAGATCAATGACTAAACAAACTTTACTTTCAAAAGGTCACAAAGAAGAACAAGAAAACAAAAAAGCAAAAATGTAATCATTAGCTTCAAATTACAACTACTAATGAAGTCTTGAAATTTACAGCCAAACAGACACTTGTTAAACAAACAAAAAGGCATCTCTTTAGCAATTATACTCATGTTTTTAAAAAAAACAGCTACCCCCAAAAAAAAACCTAACTACACTAATTACCATCACTGGTGTGGAGTAATTGTGATAGGGGCTAAGGAATATTGCATGTATCAGCAGTTGCCACACCATGCTCAGATATGAGAATTCTTACTTCACCCCCAATGACAGACAAAAAAGACCTCACAGAGAGAGCAATTCCAAAGCATAAAATCACACCAGGTAGACAACAAAAACCCCGACTGCGCTGGCATAAAGCAACAGGAGGCTAAGAAATCCAGATAAATTATGTCTTTTTTTTTTATTCAGGTGATCTACATTTCATCTTCTCCAGATGTCCAGAGATAATGACACCCAGCCGACCCACTGATCCCCTTCAGTAAGGGACACTGAGACAAGTCAGAACTGATCTCCCAGCAAAGCAAACCAGGAATCAGACAAGAGTGGGATCCCTGTGTGGAGCAGCAGCGAGGAAGGAGCAATCAATAACAGCAGACCTAATGCCAGCCACCAGATCAATAGAGCCTGGGCGTTGCCCTAGCAACCAACAGCAGAGAGAAGAAAAGAAGAGGAGGCGGAAAATGCTTTCACTGGGAGCTGCAAATTGAGTTTTATGTTTGGGAATTGTTGAACCTGCTGGGGAAACATGCGAGGCTATTGAGCTTGGGTGGCTGAAAGAAGTGGAATAAATACTCTGTGTGCTTGGATTTATAATAAAACTGAAATTGTTACACTCTGTGTGTGTGTCTGTGTGTGCGTGCATGCTCAAATGCATTGTAACACTGCTGGTCTAAAGAGGGAAGGTTTAAAACAGCCAAGGAAATAAAGGCAACAATAATGATCAGAAAAGATCAAATCAGGAATGAATATAAGAGAAAGAGCACATTAAATTTAAATTATATACTATGACTAATACATGGTTTGCCTTCTAAGAATGCTTTGTGATGCCCACTATAAAAGGCACAGACTGAAAGGGGAGAATGAACAGTCATTTTCAAAGGGTAACAAATTGGGCCCGTAGGCCTATCTACATTCGGCCCTTCCAACACTCATCTTTCAGAATGCAGTTTCTTTGATCTATGAAGCATGTTATGCTCATACAATAATATACACACAATATGAATAACACAGAAAAAACACAAAAATGTGGGTGGTATATGCAATCTCATATATATATATATATATATATATATATATATATATATATATATATATATATATATATATATATATATATATATATATATATATATATATATATATATATATATAATAGGTCCTTTTATATATATATATTATATATATATATATATATATATATATATATATATATATATATATATATATATATATATATATATGAGTGTGCACATACACACACAGATACATACACACACACACTCATGCAAGCATACACTTATTCAAACATACCTATTGCAGACACTATCATACATACAAACATATCTCACTCATATCAATACATGCAGGCACAAGCACACACATACATACAAACACACATATGCATGCATATACACACTCATAAATGCATGCATTCACAAATGCATACATACCCACTGCAGACACTATCATACAAATAAACACACACTCATGTATATCAATACATGCATGCACAAGCACATATGCAGAAACAATGATATATAGACAGACACTCAATTGCACATATCCATACACACATTCTCATATATAACTCAGATACACATTCATATACACTCTCAAATATATATCTAAGTTCATATACATACATACAGCAGATGCATTCATACAAATCACACACATATACACATTCAAATACAGTATCATACACACATGTCTGTGTGTATGTACACACAAGTACATGGAGATGGGCACTATTCCCAAGGCAGACCAAGAACAGAGTGGAAAGATAACATCAAAGAAAGAGCCAGCATAGGACAAATCTTCAGTTACATCCTGACACAAAATAAACAGTTTATCTATTTAAAAAATGGGTAGAAAAATCAGAGCATGATGTGCATAACAAATCAGAAACTATAAATTATTCCAATGAGCACAGACTAAGAGGCTTAACAAAGGTGGGAAGGGAAAACACACACACATACAGGAATTAAAGTATGTTTTAACAGCAGCCTTTGTTGACAAAAACACAACAAGGGGTACAGTATACTGGCCACCTAAGAGGCACATGAATAACTATAAAATCAGGGGGAAGGGGGGGGGGGGGGGGGGTTAATTATAATTTAATAATCACATAAAAGGAGCAGTGATCATAGTAAAATTAAAAGACCCTTTTCAACGCCTTCCGGCGTATTGGGCACAAAGGACTAGACATGAATTTTATAGACCAATCGGCACTCGGTAAATAATGTGTTTATACCGGCTAAGATTTCTCCTGGTACCCATTTAAGGCTGGGTCGGCCTGGGCGCAGAGGTACTTTTTGACACACACAAAATCTGGCTCCGTCAGAGCTTCAATCCATGACATTCAGATCTGCAGGCGAGCGTCTAGCCGCTACAACACTGTGGCTCCCGATGATTGTAGCAGTAGTATAAAATAATAGTAACAATCATGTAAACTGACAATAACAGAAAGAAGAATAAAATGATAAATTAAAAAAAAATAATAGCAATAACAGGTAAAATAAAATTTAATTAAAAGTAATGAAATTATCTAGTTGAAGGTATGCTGAACATTGATTACTTTGCGGCTCTGAACATCTAAACTATGAATAAAGTGATTCACTAAAATGTGTGGTCAGAGCAAAAGATACTGGGGCAACTAACAACACTTTTGACACATAGAAGTATACGACTACCAAAAAGAAATTTTTTTTTCTCCACCAATTCTGTGCTACCAGTGTCAAACACTGACCCTCTCTACAACTAATGAGCACACAAAAATAATAACGTTGATGAGATATCTTAGAAGAGTTGCTAGTGTAACAAGAAGAAATTAGAAAACTAGAGCTGAAATCAATCACACAATTCAGCAAAGAGCAACAGACGAGATGGTGTGGTCATCTGACGAGAATGCTCTGGTACCAATTACCACAGAAAGCCAAGCTGAAGAAATATAAGGTAAATGGAAGAAGCAGAAGAAGAAGAAGAGGAGGAGGAGGAGAAAGAAGATGAAAATGAAGAAGCACCTCCCATCTCTTCCATACCCATAATACGCAGCATAATAATCAGATAAGAGAATGCAGACCGAAGCCCCTACCTAGAATCTGTAGCCCAATGCATGGCGTATATTTTTGCAAGATGACCTCGGAGTGTCCTCCGAGTTCTCATTTGTATTCTGCCTACAGTCTCCACGCCACTGCATGCTTGTGCTAGTGTGGTGTCTCCAGCTGCCTTTCTGGCTTCCTGTGGGAGGTAGGGAAACAACAACAGTGAGAACTAAACAGTTCAGCTTAGGTCCTTATGTTTGCCAGATTATCAGTCAGTCCAGCAGAGCTAAGTCCTCACAAGAAAAACAACAAAAAAGTGTCGATAGCTAATAATTCAACTCATATAGTTATCTTCTTCGCCTTCACTGGCTGTAAACTCTGGCAGAAAGTATTGGTTGTTCATCTAATTCTGGACTTTGGACTTGTTCCAGAACTTGAGTTTTGCATGCATAATTGTTATACAAATCTGGTTTATTTGTGTGCAGAATGTTGATTATTCACCTTTCAGGCAGATACATTATACTTTGAATAAAAAACACCTAAAAAGTAGCATGTTACAATGCTTGTGGGGATGGAGTGGATCTGTTCTTTATCTCAGAATAGGGCAATAGAACCTAAATGGTCAGAATCTAAACGGGGATCATGTTTTGTTACATTTGTCCAGAAGTTGTGCTGAGTTCTCACACTCTCAAGTCCTGTGTGAATATAGAGTTGGGGGGGGGGGGGTGGTGGGTGTGTGTGTGTGTGTGTGTGTGTGTGTGTGTGTGTGTATGCTATCTGTACCAAAGAGTTCAAATCCAGTTTGTGTGTGTTGGGACTGACTTCAGCCATGCTAGACTTTCACATTCTGGCTTCCTTGTGCAGGTACCTGGCAGCCTCATGGCATATCATACATATAAACAATGGAACTGGATAACTCAATGAGGGGAAAGTATAACAGATTAAATATTTTAACCAAAGTCTTCACTGAAAAAAATCTGGACAGAGAGGGAGAAGTAGGGGATATAGAGAGTAACAGGATAGAAAGGAAAGGAAAGAGAAGGAAGGCAAAGAGAGGAGAACAAGGGAGAGAGGAAGAGAAAGGAAGATGAAGGAAGAAGGAATGAGATGAGAGAGGTGACGCAAAGAGGGATGGGGGGAAAAACAGGGTGAATGGGGAGTGAGGCAGAGAAAGGGAGGGAAAGAGACTGGGGGAGGAAGAGAGAGCGACATGAGAGAGAATGAGGAAAAGAGACAGAGGTAAAGAGAAGGAAGGCATAGAAATTCAAAAAGAGGCAAAAAGAGAGAGAAGCGATGCGACAGAAAGTGAGAGAAGAGAGAAGGAATGAGAGACAAAGAGAGAAGGAATGAAAGACAAAGAAAGAGGGAGAGGAAGAAGACAGATGGGGAGCAAAGATAAACATCATAATCTGCAGTGTTTATGGCAGATGCACTAGTCAGCAAAGAGAGAGAGAGAAAGAAGAGATTAGACAGAAAAGAGAGATGAAGAGAGAGGGAGAGGAAGAAGAGAGCTGTTGGGAGCAAAAATAAACATCCTGACCTGCATAGTGCAAATGCACTAATCAGATGGCCTTAAAACCTTAAGCTCAAAACACAACCTTATCCTCCATAATACTAAAAAGAAGCACATATTTAAGCAGTAATAAGAGAATAAGAGATTTTTTAAAAAGATAATGGAAAGAAGGAGATGAGCAGGAGGAGGAGGAGATTAGGGTCATTTGGCTAGTGCAGCTGCCAAGAACTGTGCAAGTTAGCCATTTATTTGTGTCAACCAACAGCACAAATTCCATTCCATTTACTCAAGATCTGAATAAAAGTCTCCCAAAGGAGAGACCATTAATCTAACAGCTTGGCCAGACACCCCGCATCACATCTCATTACCCAGCCCACAAATGTAGACTGACTCCTTCATAAATAATTTGATAAAAACATCTTTTTTTTTCTTCATACATCAACAACATCTGAACCGTTCAAGCTTACCTCTATCGATTCCCCTACCTTACTGTTATTATATTACTCCCGTTGTCATCTTCTATACATGCATCTCGTTATAATCCTGGTGGCATTTAGCCTGTTCCATATTTGGATCAAATGTTTGTGTTGTGTTCAAAAGTAATATGTCATTTGTCATTCAAGTTTCTCATATCCCCATTATCTTATTTGCTGAGATCTTTGCCAAAGAATTCTGTATGTTATCTCATCTTGATCCTCTTATTCAATCTGTGCCAAGGTGAAGTATTAATGGCAGGAGAGTGACTGTCTGTGTGCTCTGTATTTTTGAGTTTCCTTGCAAACTCAGTGTCTCTTTTGATTTCCACATATTCTGAACATTCAGTGATGAAGTGGTCAAGCCATCTGCCTCACACTCTGTAGGCCACGTTTTTTTTTTCCATGATATGTTCAGTACAAGTTTTACAGCTTCCTAGAGACTGTCTCTAGAGCTAGAGAGTTAGTACTTTTAACGGTCTTAGGGGGCAGCTAGCCGTTCTGAAGAGAGAGACAGAGCCATACAGATAACCAAAGGCAATGAAGTCGATCCTGTTGTCTTTAATAGTTAGTTCGACTTTAATAGTTAGTTAATCTACTGATCATTCTCATAGCACATCGGACAAGTCCATATGGGCTCAGATCCCGTCTTTATTATCCCTCTCAGCATGTGAAGACTAATAACATCAGTTCCCTGTTGGTTTACTATTCTTTTCTGGCTACCTGTATAGTTGGCTGGCAATACCTCTTTTGACATGAAGTTCTTGTAGTTTTGTCAATGCTGCTGATTCACCACTGACTGTCTCCTGAATCATCCACTTGTCCTGCCTCCTTCGAAGCAATAAAAACTTCGACTAGGTCCGTTGCTTTTCCTGTGCCTACCATGGTCCTGTCCTGCCAGCAAGCCCATAGGCTCATTCATTCCATTACCCTAGTGTCCTGGCATGAAAACGATCTTGACTTTATTTATAATTATTACTACTTATTATGATATAGTCCCCCGTGTGGGTTCCGGGGCCCTATTGTGGGGAAAACAAGAATAGACCCACTGCCTCCCAAAAGCATGTCGTAAGAGTCGACTACCTGGGGAGCTTCCTTTGAAGTCGGAGTGCATCTGCCTGAGAGGCAAGGAACCAGCAGTCTACATTCAATTGAATCATCTGTAAAACTGATGCACACGCAAAACTCAGGTTCTGGAGCAGGACTGCAGTCAAGAAGTGGACGAACAACCAGAACCTTACGCCAGAGTGTACAGCTGGTGAACGCGAAGAAGAAGAAGATTATGATATAGTGTCTGTTGGCAGCTTAGCTGAAAAATACTTTCTTTAAAATATATCTCTATTTTTACAAAAATAAAATCTAGTGCTGCTACTACCCCTACTTGCATCATTTCCTGTGTTTTCTCTATTCAGTATGTTGAGTGGTTTCTCAGGAATCTCAAACCTGATGTAAATTCCCCATCCCAACACATTCTATGTGTGCCTTTTTTTGGGTCAAGGTTGAGCTCTCTAAACACGTTTTATATTAATTTATGTTTACTCTTTCTTAACAAAACAAATATCACCAACAAAACAGATAAAGGAGCCTGTTCCCTGATTTAGGGCATTTAGGTATGTAGCCCTGTATTTTTTAATGACCATTTAGCAACTAATGCGTTGCATGGACAATAACACAGAGCTGCCTTTCTTATTATTGTCTATACAGAGTGAGGCTGGTAATCATGTCTGTTCACAGCCTTGTCTCATGCAGTGGCACCTTTACTTCTCCTAAACTTCCTGTTACTCTTTTTAAGCTAGGACAATCTGGTAATGTGGATCACATTTTATCCCTGTGTGGGTTAAGTGAAAGAAGATTAAGACCATTGCTGGGAGAACAATTGTCAGAAGCCTAGATGGGATCTAGATGAATCAGAAGCCTCACTGGTGCAATATTTACATCAAGACAGCTTCCTTAAAGAGCAGAAGAATATGGTCTTCTTTAGCTTTTGTGCTACTGCTTATGCCGTATAAAGCATTACAGGTAGGAGTCCGATGTAATTTCCTGTCTTTTGCTAACTTAATGTTAATGTCAAACTGTGTTTCTGTAGTGTCTCTATTACTCACTACCTCCATCTCTTTCTTGGTCGGCCTCTTGACTTTAGGCCTGCTGTTTTCATGTATTATGCTCTAGCTGCTGGCTGATTTTTGTTTCATTCAGACCAGATGACCAAAACATTTGATTTTTTAATGTTCTGTCATCACATTTATCAGTACTGTGCCCACCATTGTTCTTAGTTCTCTGCTGGTGATTCTAGTCTCTTCTTGTTTTCCTCGCCATATTTCTTGCACATCTCACCTCACATGTTGTAATTCTGTGTTGTTTTTCTAAGACTGTCCATGTCTGGCATTGACAGTACAAAGTTGATATAAACTGTACTTATCAGCTGCTTTTTTATGCGAGCATTGGTGTTCTGATGCAAAGTGGCGTTTTTTTGTGTAAGAGTTTATCTACACAAAGTTTTATATACATCAAGTAAAATTTGTATACAAACAAAATCAAATACACCAAAACCTTTTGATGTAAATTCAGGACAACAAAAGGCAATGATGTCAGCATAGCTGTTGAAAACAATAATACATCATGCCAATCGCCCTTTTAATTATGAAAAAAAAAGAAGAAAAAGATCAATTTCTAAATAATCTCTGCTTCAATGGGAATTTTCAACACTGACTACTAGGTGAAGTAGTCTAATATCATAATTTTCATATAACATGCACCTTATGACTTTAAACAAATTACAAGATGCAAAAGTTTGGATACTTACTCTAATTTGGTTTTTTAATTGTTCAGTTTCCTGCCTCAAGGCTTCTAAATCGTTACTCATTTTGGGCTATATGAAAGGCTGGATCTGAAATGAACAGAAACAAATAAATACACTCAATAGTGAAATAATAAAATGATTCTTTCTAAAGGGTAAAGATTTGATAAATATCAATATTAACCATAAAATACAATATCCTAAAATTCTAGCCTCCTCTTGCTGGCCGAGGTCAAGAAGATTGTCCTTGCTACAGCGGGGTTTTATCTCTTACAGCTTAGTCTCTCTCACCAAATTGGTCAGCTGCATGAATACTATAGGTCCAGTCATAGTTCCCAGGTCTGGTTCAGAAGTTTTTATGCAGAGTGGTCTTGGCATTCAGAATAACTTGCTAAAATTGAGAACCATACCTGGGACACCTACTGCATCCCCTCCTGACAGGGACAGCCGACTGATGTCTCAGGGCAGAGAATACCAAATTTAATAAACACATGCACAAGCTTTGTCGTTCTACTTCATCAATGTGTACAGGCGGATTCAACAGTCCAATCTGCTGTACTATCCTCTATATAATGAGCTCAGAAAGATACTGCCTGCAATTCCATTTTATAGGTGATCTAGAGAAGGAGAGTCTTGAGTCTGGGAGATTCGAACCTAGGTCTACCGCACAAGAGCCCAGTATGCTTATTAAGAAAGTTTTATTAACCCACTGAATCAACACAGAACTCCAAACAGACATAGAATTTCAAAGACTGTGATCATCAGTTTACGGTTATTTTTACGCTGGTCTCTCCAGTTGCACACCGCTACACACTAGCTCACTTCTGACTGGACGACCTACTGACCACCTCACTTCTGATAGATCTGCCTCGAGCAATCCAAATTCCACACAAGGTCACAGGGATGTTCTGCACTTGCGCTCATACCACATGTTGTATATTTCACCATGCCAGAGCTTTTAAAATTTCTAAAATATTTATATATTGGGTCTAACACACAGCTCCCCTAGAGAGTCACAAAACCTATGTCACAGGCCATCTCTTTCTCGGAAATAAAAACGTAAATACCAGACAACAACAGACTGCTACACCCATAACCTTGACCACAGTAGACTATCCTATCCAACCAACTTATCAATGGAGTTGACCTACAACTGGTGGTGTGCAAATGGGGAGACCATTGTAAAAATAACCCAGTTTACTTCAGAGTATAATCCTATCCCCATGGGGGCTATGGGGCCTTGGGGAGTGAGGACCCAGTGCCCCATAACAATGACACTGTAAAAGGGAGACTAAATGGGGGGTTTGCTGAAATAAAGAAAAGATTACCTGGTACACAATTTAGGCTGGATCAACCCGGGAGCCAAGGTCAATTTTAACGAAAACCAATCAGCCTTATTGCAGATGTGAACCAAAGACATTCAGGCTGACAGATTAACATCTACTGACTATGCTACCGCATTTCACCCATAATTATTGCCATGCATAAAAGCAAACAAATTCAAAACAATGTTTTCCCATAGTTAATTTTTTTTAAATACAATGCACAATTTACAGGCAATAGACAAACAATGTATTTACAGCAGGCAATATGATTCATGTATTCCAGTGAAAAAAATTCAGTTTTGTTTTGCTTCACTGTATGCTGAAGAAACTCTAGAAATGCAGCCAAATATACTTTGTAAATTCCATATACACCCTGACAATGTATCTGCCTTATGTCTTGAAACTTCAGAATACCCTTGTAACTTTATAATACCCTATCATCACAGCATCAATCTCTCTCTCTCCTCTCCCCAACACCAATATACACCCCCCCACCCCCGCCAGAGACCCAGTAATCAGGTTCTGAAAAGCAGGGGGTAAAAAACAAAAATCCTGAATATAACAGATCCGTAAAACTACAAAATAAAATGCTGCTCTGTGGCTCAATACTTAGTGTTCGCTTTAAAGTTTCATGATCCTCTAATAATTTCCCCAGTAGACTATTTTTTTAAATACTCTGTTGTTATTTTCAGACAGTGGTATGAAAGTTGCACCGTGGAAAAGATTGGGGTCTCACCAGGTAATATTCCCAAAGACAGTAGTGGGTACACTGTAGCCAAACTTTATTGTGGAGATACCAGATAATTTTTTTTTAAACATAAACCCACTAACTACCCCGACTGCCTGTTATACAATTGGTGGAGACACCAGAGAATTAATTTTTAACATAAACCTACTAACTACCATGACCGCCTGTTATACGATCAATGGAGATACCAGAGAATTTATTTTTAACATAAACCCACTAACTACCACGACCGCCTGTTATACGATCAATGGAGATACCAGAGAATTTAGTTTTAACATAAACCCACTGACCACCACGACCGCCTGTTATACGATAAATGGAGATACCAGAGAATTTATTTTTAACATAAACTCACTGACCACCACGACCGCCTGTTATACGATCAATGGAGATAACAGAGAATTTATTTTTAACATAAACTCACAGACCACCACGACCGCCTGTTAAACGATCTGCTGACGGTTACACCTGGCTACCATGATCGCACCCCCTGCTATCGTAACTTTGGACTCCCGCCGCCATGTTAAAATTGCCATTTGTGCGACAAATATACCTAAATTCATTAGTTCATTCATTTCTTTAAGGGAAACACTTTCTGAAAGTAAACTGTCCATGAATTGTTGCTGTTGTTGTGAGTTCCCATGTAGATGTCGCGTAAGGCAGATGTTTTGAAATTGGCGGCTAAACTGTTTGGGGAATGTTGCTTATGCTATGGGATATTTTCTTGATTCTCTGCATACACGGCGGCTGCTGTAGCCACTGCGAATTACTCATTATAATACTTAGAATACCATCATTCCTAGTTATTAGTTACCACAAACTGACTGAAGGATGCAAAACAAAAAAAATGTTTTTTAAATGTTCACTATTCTGTACTACATTTTATGAAGTAAAAGTTAAGTGTACATTTGACATTCTGAATGTTTTTTTTTAAAGTTCTATTTTAAACACTATACACTATTTGCATTCGGCCAAATAGTTAAGTCATCTATTCGGTTCAGCACTAGTCTATACTGCTGTCAGAAAAAAGAAAATTTATGTTGCCTGTTTTTTTAAAATAGTTTGTGTGTGTGTGTGCGTGCGTGCGTGTGTGTGTGTGTTTGCATCAACAGCCACATGATGATGATGATGTCAAACAAGACTATGCAGTCTATATTTTTGTAATTTGTTTTCCATTCAATGCTGTGCAAAATTACAAAATATTATGAGTTTATTTTCAAATAGCTGTGAAGTTATGGTATCTGCGAAAGTGCAAGGCTTAACAGTGAGATAAGACTTCAAGAAAATTGAGGCCCAGAAAAAAAAGCCAACATGGTTCCATGGATAAATATTCACATCATATGAGAGTTACTAAATTATGACAGTTACTTCTTCTTCTTCTTCTTCTTTGCATTCATTGGCTGCAAACACCAGCAGAAAGTACCCGCTGTTCACCCACTTCTGGATTTTGGTCTTGTTATATAAGAGTCACTGAATTATATAAGAGTTACTGAATTATACAACAGTTACTGAATTATACAACAGTTACTGGATTAAACAAGAGTTACTGAAATATACAACAAGAGTTACTGAAATATACAAGAGTTACTGAATTAAAAAAAATATGGATTGGTTTGCAACATCCTAAATATATTCAGCTAACTTTCCTTGGAGAACCACTAAAGACATGGAACAAATGTTAAATGCATTCAAAAACAAAAACCTCAGGAAAATTATCAAACAAAATGGGATGAATTCAAGCAGGGTGAAGATATCAGAGAAATGTCTGGGCAACCGCTGGTATCAACAGTTATAAAACTGAGAAATTGGTTTCATACTGGATACCTTATAATAAGAGGCACAAAGAAATCACCAATCAGACAGTGAAATAGGAACTGGGGAATAGAGGAAACAAAGAAGCCGTTGAGAAACCCTATGCGAACACTGATGACAGAAGCCAAAAGTGCTGGATTGTATTCCATCCTTGAAATCGAAGTGACTGCACAGGGTGAAAAAGAACAGAGAAAAAGACTGTGAGCTCTATGTGACATATGACGGTACAATACGACAATGAATTAATGAGTGAACTTCTTTTAAAGTTAAACACCAAGAATTACTGAATCCCAAAAGCCACAACAAAACTGTTATTTCTCAAATTGCCTTTACTTCCTCTGTCATTTACTCTCCATTTCTTCAGCAATCCCCTTTAAGTAGCTGCGTACACTTTTTTCCCTCCAAGTGAGGACAGCTGATAACCTTTGTAGGTCTGGTTTCCCAAAATAGACCATTCCAGGCCATAAATAGCCCTGCTGAGAAGGCATTGTGTGATCAACAATGCAGCCTGCTGCTTGAACTATCGCCACTAGTGTAAACAAAGTCATCGCTCTACATGTAACCCAAGCTGGAGATCATGTGTGTCATCAAGCATCAGTTGTGTCTGGAGACTTACAGTATTTGATATTTAGACACTATGTGCCAAATGTTAGACAGGCTGGCAAAGGATATCATGACTCTTTGTCATCGTCAGTCTCACCGCCACCATTACCACCACAATCATCATCATCATCGCCACTACTACTGCCATTATCATCATTAAAAGTTTCCACAAGTGAGTTCCGGGGCCGTGTTTTAGGGAAAACAGACTGACTGCCCTCTCACAAACATAAAATATCAATAGTCCGGTTTGTTTCCTTCGAAGTCGGAGTGTATCTGCCTGAGAGGAGAGGGACCAACAGTCTGCATACAATAAAAAAGATCTATAACACGGATGTGCACGCAAAACTCAAGTTCTGAAACAAGACCAAAGTTCAGAAGTGGATGAACAACCTGAACCTTCCACCAATGTTTACAGCCAGTGAACAAGTAGAAGAAGAATATGATAAGCGCCTTGTCAAACACTATCAATAACCAGGCCTCTACACACCTTCAGTTGCCAAGCTAAATAATAATAATAATAATATATATATATATATATATATATATATATATATATATATATATATATATATATAGAGAGGAGAGAGAGAGAGAGAGAGAGAGAGAGAGAGAGAGAGAGAGAGAGAGAGAGACACACACACACACGCACGCACGCGCGAGCGCGCGCACACACACACACACACACACACACACGGTGCTAGACCAGCAGAACTTAAAAGATGTTTTGGTACTGGTAATACTGTGATAGTACCTTTACTTCCCTGAACATGTCCTGCAACAGAGTATTGGACAACAGGGGCATTTTGGGAGCAGCGAGTCCACATCGCTACTAAGAATCGTGAGAGTAAAGATTGGCACTGATAGGCACAAGAAGCACGCCGGGCTTACAAGAAGTCTTGTCAATCAGCATAGAACTGGCACTATCAACCGCAGGACGCTAATGTATATACTGAGGGAAATCTGACCACCTTTGGACGTGTGGAAAGCCGGGAAGATAACCCAACTCAAAGCTCATAACAGCAAAGGCAGCATCGACCTGAGGCTCTATATAAGAGAAAGAAAATTACGTCTCGAAGTGGGTTTGAACTGACAGCCATCCGACGGACAGGTGGGTGTGCTAGCCATTGCATTACCAATGCTCCCATATATAGTCACAGACGGCCATCAATTACTCAGCTGGCCTCCTGGCTAGTAGGCCTTTCTTATATTTCTTGATCTACTAGGGTTCTTCTTCATCATCCTTTTCTTAGCATTCACTGGCTGTAAACTTTGGCAGACTGTTCTGGTTGTTCATACAATTCTGGACTTTGTTCTTGTTCCAAAACTTGAATTTCTCATGCCCATTCATTTTACAGAATTGGCTTATTTGTATGGAGACTGTTGGTTCCTCGCCTCCCAAACAGTTGCACTCCAGCTTTCAATAAACACACCTAGAGAGTCCTCCGGTTTATACACCCCCTTTCCCAACCTTCCTTTTACAAAGGGTCAGACAGAGGTACACGGATCCGTGAAGCGCGGATCAAGGTCAGCATTGGTTCACATAGGGAAAAGAATGGGGAAAACAATACAGGAGGACAGTAAGCATGACCATGGAAATAACCGTGGCTTCTAGAGCATTAGCATGGGTATCCAAGCAAACCGCCACACAGGCAGTAATTGTATCAGACTCATGAACATGCTCCAATAAATCCAGAAGATAGCAACAGGTGGTATGGACTCTGAATGGGTAGAAGGTATTCAAAAATCGTGTTTAACCTCCCTCACTTGGATCTACACAGCTGGTCAAGCGGGCGTATTGGAAATCAGCGAGCCAACCAACTGGCAAGCACTGAAATAAGGCATATGGGAAGGTTGGACAGAGGTAGTTGGTCAGGCAGAGGTGGATACTCACCAGGTAATGTTTCTAATGATAGAGGTCACACAACTTCCAACTTCAACTGTGAAGACAGTACATTAAAACACAACTGCTTCATATTTTCCAGCAAGTAAATTGTGGTTGTAAAACGAACAACAGCTGTCATTAATTAATTAATTCACTATATTTCAAATAGCAGGGCGGCAATGTGCAAGAAACAGCAACCCTAAGATTGCCTTAACTGTCTTAACAACTAACTCTGTAATTACAATCAAACTAAAGAGACCCGGTTAACAAACTGCTTGTGGTCCGGGTTGACGCTCGGGGTAGGAGGGAGTATGCAGAAAAGCCACATTTCTACCAGATTTACGATACCTATCATGGAATCAAGGGTAGCGATATCCATAGTACCGCTGGATACTTTAAAAAAAATATTTTTAAACGAGAAACAGAGCTGTTCAACCTTTAATTAAAACACAACAATCACGGATGACTAAATGAACGTTTGACTAGAAAGCATTCAACACATAATGATACAACTACTTAAAAGGTCTAATTGTCATTAAATAAAGAGCGAATGAACAGGGTGAGAATTAAATTACTGACTTCTACTGTATGGAGATAGATGCACATCCGATGTGTCTGGCTAGCAACGTCTTAAGTTATAATTACGAACACTCGAAGACAGTTGCTGTCCGCTTCCTCCAAGTACCGCTCGGTCATCCTTTACAGCAGTAAAGCCAGTTGCAAAACTGACTATAATGGAGAAAAGCCGAAGCCAGTTACTAAAGTGGAGGAGTCGACGAGTGCTAAAATTAACCTCTGAGTGAGATTTCTGCATTTACAAAAATGAGATCAAGGCAAGGCTACAGTACAGAGCGATGTGAGTCACCTGACCCCAACGCCTCAATAACCGGCTTCGACGCGCTGATAGCAGAAAGCCTACCGAGATGCTGCCGTTCTCCCCTCCCCAACCTCTGACTGCTCACGTACGCACAGGAAATTCTGCAGCCCGCGATAATAACTAAGAGATAGCTTTCGCCCACAAAACAATTTAATATTTGACGATTTACCCTGCAACAGCAGTGAAGATCACTGATCTCCTAATTCATGAACAAATACCACTAGTACTAGCAATGCTACCACTAGTTCTACTATTATATTTTGTTAATGTATAAATGCAGACGTTTGCATTAAATGCACACCTCATTCATCGTTACACGAGCAGGATACACGGAGGGCGAGATGTAGCGAGTAGCACGGGGTGTCTGAGAATGGAATGGGTGAGCGGAGAGGAGGAGAAGTCTGATAACAGTAGTAACATGGGTGGAGTACAGATAAAACGTGAAACTAAATACGAAAGTGACGAGAATGATGGCTGGCTCTAGAGGGAGTTGGGCTAGAACTTCTCGACGTTTAGCTCGGTGCAGAGACAACATTGAATGTCCTTGTCTTGAATATGGTATGTGTGTGACATCAAAAGTTAGCAACAATTTGGGGGCTAGGAGATGATGGCGGGAATATTATTGGTATCCATAGGCGCCGGAATAACAGGAGCATTCAGCCACTCAGGAGGGGGGAGGAGAGTTCCCTTCCCTAGAAAATTTGCAAAGGAGCCAAGTAGTCATTCTAACCATGCACAGACGTATCTTTCCAAGCATGTTTATAATTTCATCTGCATGTTTTTCAAAAGTATATTTATTTGCCATTCAGCATATAATAATTATCGCGCACTTAAACAACGCTTAGGTTCCTTAAAGTTGTGACCAATCTATTTAAAGGTAAGTATTATTGATTTCTCTTAAGCAAAACAAAGTTTCCGGTCAATATGGGGGGCAGACTGGTTTAGTGTTTTTAGTCATAGCAACTTTTTGCTTCTGACAATAGTTAGCCGTTGCATTTCCCTCCTGAAAGGAAACTGTTCCGTAGCTTAGCTATTGGGCTCAGAGCATAGCGCGACAGTTTGAGTTGCGGGTTTCATTTCGACTGTGTCCAACATAGTTGTGTTGTGAACTAAACATTCAGAAAATGGAGAGTAGCCTGCTGCCAGAGAATTAAGTGGTGTCTTGTGCAACTGTCGGCTCTGTGGCTGAGTCGATGCGGACGTTTCGTAATGCCGGGTTCGATCCCTGCTGCGGACCATGCGCCTTGCGTTGGTTTCGATAGAGATATCAAGAAAGCCGAACGTCCAGAAAGCCATGGAAAACTACAGGACGTAAATTTACCCTAGAAAAACCACACAACAGCCAGGGGCTGTTTCTGCAACGTCCTGTAAAGGATACGCAACTAACCTAACCTTGTGCAACTATTAATCTGTTGGCATCCGCCTCGAATGCTGGAGGTCTCGGGTACAAACTCCGAGGAAGGCTGGGATTTTTCACGTGGACTTTTAGTAATTTCATCTGGTCTCTGGGTAGTAAGACCGGATGTCCGTGTGTATTGTTGGGCACGTAAATCAAAAAAGAGTAGCCTAACGGGCAACATTTTGAGTTAAAAATCTACCTAAAGTGTTTCAGGATCCTTGCCGGTGTAAAGGAGTTCGTGCACCGCGGTGAGATTCTTCAGACTCAGGCTTGATTTAGAAGTAGAATGGAGCACTTATGAGTTACACTCGTGTGCCATGTTGTTGATCCGTTAAACAAACATAGACAGTAGCTCAGTGGTTAGTAACCTTTTTTAGACTGTATTTTCATGGCATATTCAAACGTGCAAAAAAAAAAAAAAAAAAAAAAGGGCGTAGGGGCAAGGAGCAGACAAAGAACAAGATGATGCTTTCGAAACTACAACAGCGTGACGTGACTATGGTCGTGGCTGTATGAAGAGCAAGAAGCAGAACTTATCTACCTCGACCACCAGAAGCGGTAGAAGAAGAACGTGTAACAGTGTGTGTTACACAGAATACATTAACGAAACATTGTTTTGGCCCAGATCAATAATCAATAACCTGCCTAGCCCAAGAATGACGACGCCGAGCTCACTGGCTCTATCCGCATGTGCCACGCCCTGGAAAGCTCCACACAAGTAGAGGGAAGATAGCGTGCAGAGTAGGACGATTGCAGTCACCGCTGATGGGGTCTGCGTGAGCATCAGGGCACAAGGTGACTGTACCCTGGTTGTAGACATGCACATACAAACAAAATAAAGGTGGCAAATCTTTATCTTTTCTTTCTCGTTCTTAACGTTCACCGGCTGTAAATTTCGGTGGAATGTTCTAATTGTTCATCGACTTCTTCTGGTCGTGCAAACAGAACATGAGTTTTGCAAGCACACCGTCTTACATATCTGGCTTAGTGTAGGCAATCTGTTGGCGCATCCTCTCTCATGCAGATGCACGTCGACTTGGAACGAAACACCTAATTAGTCGACTTTTATCACATGCAACTGACTGTTCTGAAAGCAATAGCAAAATAATGAACACAACTTTGCCTAGAAAAGCCACAACAAGCAAAAACTGCTGGGGCTGGTTCTAGAGTGTAAAGGATACGCAAACTAACTTTTTTTAAGAGGGCAGTTGGTTTATTCTCCACCCCCCCCCCCCCCTTTCCCGAAAAAAATGAGGCCCCGGAACCCACACGGATATAGGTGACAATGAAGATGCCATTACTAAATTATTTTACTATTTTTTTATGGACGATGAAAAAACAGAGGGTCCAGAATCTACCACTGTTACGGTGTAGGCGGGGGGTTGAAGCCTGAGTATTTATGGCTAGTACAGTCGACACGAACTGTACAAGTTAGAATTTTTACTTCTGCCACTGTCAAAAAAAAAAAAAACTCCGTCCCTTACCGAGGATTGAACCCAGGTCTCCTGCAACACAGCCCAGCGCAGTAATCGCTCCGTCAGCCGTTCCCTCTGGGTGCAGACGTGCACAGATAAGCCAGATTAAGAGGATAGTGAAGATGTACTGGAAGAAATAAACTGACAAAAAGAACTGTTGTTTATCCGTATCAAGAGAAGCAATCCGTATTATCTGGACAGGTCAGGGGGAAAAGGTGGGGGAGGGGAGGGGGGCTGGATGCGAACGTGGGAAAGCTGAGAAGAAAGAGAGGCAGAGGAAGACCAAAGTATAATATGACGGACACTAAGAAACACGGCACGGGAAAGATGGAAGTCGCATTTGTTTAGACCTCTTTGACATTTTTTAGGCGGGGTTCGGGGGAGGGGGAAGAGAGAACAAATGAGGAAGACCATAAACGATTCAATATATAAAGGCGTTTCACAGCGACAGGACTTTATTACATCAGGTGGCTCTCTCTGTCAACCCCCCCCCTCTCTCTCTCTCTCTCTCTCTCTCTCTCTCTCTCTCTCTCTCTCTCTCTCAGCATCAAAATAAGAACGAACTCCCATGCAAATGCCCGCTGGCAAATTCTAGGCACTTTGATGACAAAGGACTTTGGTAGCATTAGGTGACATTTATTTTGTGCTACTGCTTTGGTCTTAATATTAAGGGATTACTATCAGTTTGCAATGATGCTGATCCGTTGTTAAAACCATCATGTTTTAACAGCCTTACAGAGAGGAGGTAGACAAAGTTTCCTGCCTTTTGCTAGCTACACTGTTAAAAATGTCATATTGCGATTCTGTACTGTCCCTTTTACTCCCTCGACCCAGATCTTTCTTGGTCATCTGACGACACTACTTACTGGGGGAGGGAGAGAGGTGGTGAGAGAGATGATGTTCATGGCAACACAGCTACAGTAGATCAACGACAGGCATCAGGCAGCAAACACGATATTGCCAGGATTGTAGCCGAGCCACTTGGAACAAGACACATCGGGTCTAGACATCTGCTACCGGCAGGCAACCTCAAGCGCCGAGAGGGTGAGGATCACTATATACAGTAGAACGAAATTCAGGTGACCTTCAAAGACATGCCACGACTTGTCAAACTAGCTACGACTCCCAGATTCGGAGCGACACATAGCACTAGAAACTGAAAATGATAAATATGTGGTCGGATTGGCTAACTCAAGCCATGCAGCTGAACACTAAGCCTGCTGCTGTCAGAATAAAAAGTGAATGCACTGAAACGTGACAAACAACAGAAAAAAAGCAAACAGACACTAAAACGAACGTGCACGTTTCACTGGCAAACAAAACTGCTTAACTGAATAATTTTATTTGATTTGGTTTTAAGAATTGAAGTGGACTTGGTCGTGCTCCAAAACTTTAGTGTTACATAGACATCAGTTTTTAATAAATCTTGCTTATCTGTAAACATGCATGCTGTTGGTTCCTCGCCTCTCAGACAGAAGCACTCCGACTTCAAAGATCCTATCTACGTCGGTCAGTGGAAGCTGTTTCTATAATGACCACGGAGAAGGGGAAGATAGGTCATGGCCAGTATGAGCCCTGGTCCCTGTGCACTTGTTGTGATTCAACACCTCTACATTCTAAATCTTTTGATTTGATGTCCCCACCACTCTCGTTGTCTACCTTTACCTCGCATGCCTCTGATTTCAACAAACCCTTAGTATTATTTAATAAGGCGGACATATTTTACTTCTCTAAATTCTGAGACTTCTATCTATGGAAAAATGAAATGCTTTCTTGGCAGATCCTATTATTGTGACTTTAAATGTTAACCTGCTCATGAGATATCAGTTGGCTCGTTCCCTTACTTCTTCCTTCCCTCCCTGATAAGTTCGTTAAAAATATCTGGTACCCATTTTACGAGGCTGGGAACGACAACTGGCTTGAAGGGACATCAGGGGGGATCCTGCGCCTATGGCCAATAAACCGGAACAACAGTCTTTGTGAGCAAAGGCACTAGCCACTATATCACCGCAACGATATTTTATCTGCAGTGAATTCGAACCGTTAAATCCAACTGTCTACACACAGGTACCAAATACGATACATCACCAACCGACTCACACAGCGCTGGAATACGCGACACAAAATCATGTACATGGGAAGCTACCGAACTTGGGCAACAAGATCAGTGTTAGTAACAACACGGTCGTGGTTTAGACAACAGGGTCAGGGCGTAGACGAAAATATCAGTATGTAAACAACAAGAACATGGAGGGAACAAGATCAGGGGGAAACAACAAGGATAGGTACCCCCTTCCCGCCCCCAAGGAACGGACGGAGAGGAAACAAGAAAGGAGAGGGCTGCAGGGGCGGCCCGTGATAACAAGAACAGGGATGGAAACAACAAGAACAGACGTGGAAGCAACAGGATCAGAGAACCATTCGTAGTGCAAGATTTCTCAACACTGAGCGCTTTTCAGTTAGAGCGGCAGCCAATGTTCATATTTCAAATACGAGCCTGCAGATGATGGTAAAAAAAGAAAAAACTCAAAACAACGTTAAATATATTTAACTATTTTATTGTGGCAGTTTACCTCCAACAAAGAATGCCGGTATTCCCAAAGATCTCCTTTACCGAGAACTAGCCACGGGGGAGGGTGTGGGCGTAAACAGAAAGACCCCAGATGCGAAATAAAGATGCATGTAAACAGGATATGAATACCATTGGCATATCTATAGCTAACATGTGAGATGGTCTCGGCAGACGTATGTATTCCTGGAGAAGAGATGGGCGAAAGGGACTGGTGCCATCTAGGCGCATTCTGATTCAACTGAAGAAAAGTATAGAATGCAGTCATCTGCTGGGTGATCTGCCTCATCTTAAAGAGGCAGAACTGTGTGACAGACTATCACTCACCAATTAGACTATATACACACCAGAGGTGCTAAGTGTGTGTCTAGCGGCACAACTCTATAGTCCTGCAGGGCTGAGCAGAGGCCAGCTCTTCCACTGTGACGTGCATGTCTGTGTCCCGGATTCTAATGTTTTTTACTGCCTGCCGACCAGGCCGAAAACACATCAGTCCTGTAGCACACCTGTCAGGCAGCAAACCAGGCCGACGGCACACCAGGCCTGAAGCAAAATAAGCCGGCAACAAACTAGCACGCCAGGGCGGTAGCAACACACCAGGTCGACGGTAAACCTGTAGCACCACACAAGGCCGGTAGCATCGTAGCTCACTAGGTTGGTAGCACATCAAGCTGGTAACCAGTAGCATTGTAACACACCAGGCCGGTAACACGCTAGCACACACACACAAGGCTGGTAGCACATGACTGGCAGCACTGTAGCACACCAGGCCGGTAGCACCACACCAAGATGGCAGCACTGAAGTACAACAGACCAGCAGAATTGTAGCACACCAGATCTGTAGCACATCAGGACAGTAGTACTGTATCACATCTGGCCGGCAGCACTGTAGCAAATCAGGTGGGTAGCACTGTAGCACACCAGGCTGGTAGCACCACACCAAGATGGCAGCACTGAAGTACAACAGACCAGCAGTATTGTAGAACACCAGTTCTGTAGCACAGCAGGACAGTAGTACTGTATCACATCTGGCCGGCAGCACTGTAGCACATCAGGTGGGTAGCACTGTAGCACATTATGCCGGTAGCACCGCATCAGGCTGGTAGCACTGAAGCACACCAGGCCATTAGCACACCAAGCTGGCAGCACTGAGGCACACCAGGCCAGTAGCATGTCAGACAGGTAGCTTTGTAGCATATCAGGCCAGTAGCACATCATGTTGGTAGCACTGTAGCACATCAGGTCGGTAGCACTGTAACACACCAAGCCGGCAGCACTGTAGCACACCAAGTTGGCAGCACCGCGCCAGGTAGGTAATTTAGTAGCACACTAGGTCGGTAGCACCGTAGCATGTCGGTAGCACCACTACAGACCGGTAGCGCAACACCCGGTCGGTAGCATCACTACACACCGGGCGAACACAAGATTCGTAGAGTAACACCAGGCCGGCAGCACTGTAGCACTCAAGGCCGGCACATAACAGGCCGGTAGACTATGAGGTTAACATATGCCTTGTTGGAACACTGTATTAGTGACATGTGTGCCGGGAGCACACAGTGTGCGTAATATAAAGTAGTCAGTGTACTTGCGTATAGGCGAGAATGTGACTGCCTTGCATGAAGTAGACGTCAGAGTATACGCTAGACATAAGAATAAACAAGACGGTCAGAGACTAGAAACTAGGAGCTTTGGTGCCTTCGGAGCTGCAACCACCCCCATAAAGATTATGGGGGCGGAGCCTCTCAGTCTATACATTTGTCTTAATCTGTTAAGCACCAAAAAACACGAATAGAAGTTCTTTTTTATTTCATATTAATTCATGTATATTAATAAATGCAACCGTCATTCAGTACATTATTATTATCGAGCATTCCTGCCTTTAGACTGCAAGTGGGCTGACTGATGCCCCCCCCCCCCCCCCCAGTGTTCTCTGTGTTGCATCTACTTAAGGTAAGATACAACAGACAACAGAAAGACACATATAAAATCATACATACTACAGACCGGGTTGAAGTAGATACTGAACGGGTTGAAGTAGATACTGAACAAAAGAATGAAATTTTAAACTATTCTGAACTATTTAAGAAATGTTTATTTTCAAAGGGTCACAAATTGAGCACACATATCCGTCTTACTCGCTCTTTCAAACAATTATTTTCGTACAGCCATTGTATTTGTATCTATAACCTGTTATGTTCACATAAAAAAAATAGGTTTAAAATACACAAAAGCATTGATGAGTACAAACTAGACAACATAAAGTAGTCAATGAGTACACACTTGCTATACTCCCCATGTGGGTTTCTGAGCCCCGTTCCGGAGGAAAAGAATACACCCACTGCCTCACTAACAAGCATGTCGTAAAACGCGAATATTTATGGATTCTCCCTCCGAGGTCGGAGTGCATCTGCCTGAGAAGCGAGGAATCAACAGTCTGCACACAAGTCAGTCAGATCTGTAAAACGGGTGAGCACACAAAATTCAAGTTCTAGAACCAGACATTTCCAGAAGTGGACGAAAAGCCAGAACTTTCTACTGGAGTTTACAGCCGGTGAGCGCTTAAAAAAAAAAAGATAAACACACACAAAAGAACAGAAAAAAAAAAATTCAGAGTATACACCAGATCTGGGTGGATGTCATAACGTATAGAGAACAAATCAGATACAAGTCAGACAAGAAGAAGTCGTCACTACGTAACATCTGAGAAAAGACGTCGCAGTCTAGCTGAGCCTAATAACTCGTGCTAACAGAAGCATAATACTTACCAATGTAAAATAATGCTGCTAGGCGACCGGTATTCTGGCGACGTCCACTGTCCCGCGTACAAAGAATGTCGCTCAACTGCCGCTAACAACAACTTCCAAATGAACACAGCTACACGATCGTGGTTACTCACACCCCTCTGTCTAGCGCAGCCATTGTTAGGTCCAAGATTGTGTTAATTCAAAGATGTTTTAATCCGCTGTAAGAACCAGCACACCCAATTACATATGCACTGTTTCCTGAGGCATATTGAAGAAACATTAACATAAAACGAGAGATGGGCACAGAGGTTGAAAATGGCGCATAACGACAGTCGGGGACTAGCGGCAGAGACAGTAGGCACAAAGTCTAGCGACAACTTTCATGGCGCAGAACTGACACATCAATGCACAGCCAACCCGGCAGATTATCGAAATCCTTCGTTCCTTTAAAAAAAAAAACGGAAAATAAAGAACCGGAACTGCCGAACGGTGTTAAGCGTTGTGTATGTTACACACAGAAAGCGGCCACCGTAGACGAGTCTGAATCGAGGTTACCGGCCACGGAGAGATGCAAGAACGCGTTAGCTGTTAAGTCTCTGAGCTCCGGCAGTCGAGAAGGAAAACTTGTGGACTAACAAAGAACGAAGCCTGTCGCTAGATCGTTTGCTGTTCCCCGCACAGGCTTGAGAATATTACTCACACAAGAAAGAGTGAGCAGTTTCGCGTGAACACACCCAGAGGACGCTGGAGCAGCCTCCGATCGATTCCTTCCTATGACGACGCTGATCGATAGTGACGAGGGCTTACTGACAACTTTCGCTAATTCATGTTCAGTAGTACTGCATCGCCTTCATTTTCTCTTTTTTATCGCTTGGAGTGTCGACAGATATAAAAGGTTCACCTTCTTGTCTTCTGGCTGCCTCGACCACAGACACGTCGTAAGCTGTTGTATTTCTCTGTTTCATTTCCATTTTGTTCTTGATCTACCTCCTTCTCTACGTCGCCGCCCACTTTTGATGTATGCCTTGTATGGTATCGTGTAGCGAGGCATTCTCTCTAAGTGTTCAAACCATTCATTTGCTGTCTGTGTATTCAATTACGACTGATAGAACTGCTGAATCCACACACGCAAAAACAGACACACGTACAAGCAGCACAGCAAATAAGTTATGAAATCGCACCTTCATTCTGACCGTTTTCTTAATTTCCTCCGTTATGCCTTTTATCGCCCATTAGAGAACACGTCCATAAACTAACTCACTTCGGCAGTCAATTCCATTGACAAATGCGACCCTCAGGTCATGGATAATTCTTCTGTATATGGTATTATTTATGTTTACAGGTTTTTTTCTCTTTTTATTGCATTAGTGCTATTTTTTCTTCTTCTCCATTAAAAGAAAATCTGGTTAGGCCACTTAAAATAACACAGCCTGTGTGAACCATCTTATACGGACATGAAACAACCCTGAGCAATGATTTGCGAACCAAGTGGAAATCTTCTTCTTCTTTTCTTTTTAACGTTCATTGGCTGCAAACTCCAGGGGAAAGTTCTAGCTGTTCGTCCACTCTTGCACATTGGTCTTGTCCCAGAATTTGAATTTTGCATGTCCAACCGTTTTGCAGGTCTGACATTTGTGTAAAGAGTACTGGTTGCCTCTCAGGCAGACACACTCTGACTTCAAAGGAAACACCCCTAATAAGTCCCCTTCTACGACATGCTTGTTAAGGAGCAGTGGGTCTATTATTTCCCAAAAATAGGGTCCCCAGAAGCCACACAGGAAAAGTAGAAATTTAAAGAGAGGCTGACTATGTAAGCAACCGAGAAAAGGAATATTACAGTCTGTGGGGATCTTTTTATAGTAAGGACATAAAATGGGCATAAACTTCCGCAGTTTATGCTTCACCTTCACACCGCACGTGTTACCTTGGCCCTCACGAAAAGCAAAGAACACACTGCACCCTACTGTACACTTCATAAAAGGCGACTATTGACAGAGTTGGGCTTGGCTACCTCATCCTCCCACAAAAAACAACCATCTATAAGACAGTCTACAAGAAACAAATAAGTGCATGCGATGTCAAAGAAAAAGGAAGAATGGCGTGAGTTGATTTAGGTCATTTGCTCCACTGAGGGATAACGGGCAAAAGAAAAAGATTCCTCTATCTATTTACTTAAAAAATAAGTGCAGAACAATTCCCTGAAGTAGACCATTTCAGGCAATCAAAGGCTACATTTTTTCTGCTATGTCTGGATGACTATTTCCTACAGTGCATATCTTGAAAATAAAAAGAAGCACACTCACAAGTTACACCATTATCCCAAATGGTTATAACAGTTGTAACTGTTTCTAGCATGATTTTCTACCCCCCCCCTTCTTTTTCACACACACACACATATTTGAAGGTAAAACAAAGTCTACAAGCGTAGCATGTATGGGGGGGGGGGGGATCCGTCAAAATGAGCCCTGCCGACTGAAGTTGGCAAGTTTGATTCTTCACATCCAGGTGATCAAAATAATAATTGATTAATTTGAGTTTTAATGTTGATCAAAATCATCCAGTTCCTTCACCATGGTACACTACCCTTGTCTTTAAAACATGAAGCAAAACAATAATGACCGAAACATTTAAGCCATGACATCTTTGCATCTTTCACAAAATTCACAGAACCTAATATAGTTTCACCCCTACATCCCACACGCAACAGAAGTTAGCAGTTCCAACTTTATGGCAAATGGTCCGGGTTAAAAGTACTCTGTTGCTGTGACCGCGAAAACGACACAGAGTGTTCATCGCTGTCACTGTGGGGGGGGGGGGAAGCCTTATTACAGGCTATGTCGAACAGTAGACATACTAACGCCAGTAAATAAACCATCTGATAGTCTGCGGGAAAACTTGACTTCCACTAAAACAGCAGTGTTGGCAGTCATTCCCCTCCCTCCCTAGAAGACGAGCACCATGGAGACAAGTTGAGAGTGCGAGGCGGTGCCCAGACCAGCAGCGAGAGCGGATGTGAGCCCTGCCTAAGGTTCCGCCGAGTTCTCTGTCGGCTGATGACGACATTAGGCCAGCGAAACGGTCGGTTCCGGGCGGGCCGCGGCAATTCTACATCTACACGGGAGAGGAAAACAGAAAATAAAAGCCAGCACTTGCCAGATCGTGTCTAACTACAGATCAGCCAGCACAGTAATGAGGTACTCAAGTGTGTTTGCCTGAATGGACTCTGTGACAGATGTGTTCCACTAGCGCCGCTGTAGCCCCACTCCCAAGAAACAGCAGTGTGAAAGGGTGTGTTATTCTGCTGACTGCTGATAACTCACTCTTGCAGATGATGTAAGAGATTTACGCTGATATCTTATGGAGGAGACCCTGGTTCGATTCTTCGGTAAGGCGACGGACATTTTTTTTTCTGTCTGGGGCACAACTTCCTTTGCAGCGACTGCACTAGCCATGCTGGCTTAAATCCTAGGGCTCAAACCACCCCCCCTTCCCTAACTCCGCCATAAAAATGGGTAAATACCGATAAATACAGTAGGTTATGACCATCCAATATAGTCATTTCAAGTATTTCTCTCAAAAACCGCCACACCCCCTCTCAGTGGCCCTAATAGTAAGGCACTTAGGGGACTTGACGCCCAACACAGTTTTATCTAACACCTGTGAGTTGTGGCCCTTGTCCCTCAGCGCTTTGTCTGGCCATTTCTAATTTTCTGGTGGCCACAACATGTCACATGTTATACTAGCCACAGAGAGATGTGACTTTTACCAGAGGCACGTCAGTTAGTGATTTTATATATTCTTCTTCCTATCTGTAGTATTGTAGATTACTTTAATGTGCTGATGAAGGCTCTCTAGTCACAAAGTTCACTTGCTGTTTGTGTTTGTAATTATGTGAAGCTGGCTGGTTCTACTTTTCACTTGGTATCATTTCAGGATAAATACAGGTAATAAAGACAGTTCCCCGGGAGTGGCCGTGGTGAAAGCTGACTGGTTTGAATATCCGCATCTAGGATTGTTATAATTAAAATAAGCTTTTTTAGTGGCTTAGTCTAAAATAGGTGCCAGAAAATATCATGGGAAGTAAATGGCACTGACATGGCTCACCTAGTGCCAATTGGTTAATAAAATATGGGGCTGGCACCGTATGCACCAATGGACACCGTATGCACCAATGGCGCAAAAAGTTCCATCTCATTTAAACTACTGTAGTTATTAGCGTCTAATGGTACAAGAAGGTTTAACTAGAGATAGGTAAAGATAAGAAGAGGAAACATACTGAAAATCGTGAATTAATTAAATTCAAAGTGGCAAAATCTACAGCGGTAGTGACCTTTGTGGAAGCCAAACATCCTCAGTATATTCTGACCAAATATAAAAGGTGGGAGAGCATACCACGCATATAAAGTGGTAGAGAGCTATACACACCAGGTGTTGCTTGGGGCCAAAAGAGTTAAGCGCTCCTTGGGACACATGCAGTTAATGCTGAAAGTCTTGCAGCCGGACAGAAAACCAGAAACATATTCTCCATCTTTTCCCTGGTTTCTAGGCTGAGTTACCTTCAAACTTCTGCATACCTTGAACTCTAATCATGAAGTCATGAAGTGTACTCTACATACTCAACATCACGGAGCTTGTCTGCACTGCAGTTTTTGTGAGGAATATTAATGAGGATGTGGCATCTTCACAATCCTGGTTGATCTGCTGCACAAGTGGCTACCCACAATGGATATTGCAGGCTCTAAGGCCTTGCCACAAGGTCTTGTACCACATATTCTTGTGTCCCGAATTCAGGACATGTGCCCTTAACCAATTCATACCAAGATGTCCTGTCTTTTGCTCTTGGACCCACTTTAGGGCATATGCCCTCAATCTTCCTGTCTTCTTTTCACTTCCCTCCAGTGATTTTCAAATGAGGTTACAGGCCTCTATGAATCTGTGGGGCAACCTAAGTCCTCCACTGATCTATACAGTTTTGTTTCCACTGCAATGTCAGGTGGCCAGATCTGAGACCTCTCTACTGCATGTAGAGAATATGTCAGCAGCACGTTCAGTATTTTGTGGTGCCTGTATATGGGCAAAGTTCTGAGTTCCCTATCTGCCTGAGAGGCAAGGAAATAACAATCTGCAAATATATAAGCCAGATCTGTAAAGTAGATGTGCGCACAAAACTATGGTTATGGAACAAAACCAAAGTCCAGAGGTGAAAGAACCACCAGAACTTTTAAGAAGAAGAGGACATGACTATCAGAATACATGCAGAATTATGTACATTAATAAATAAAAATATCTGTACCGGAAAAAAAAAAAAAGAGACATCCGAAGAATAAAGAACCTTACTGCTTTTTTTTTAGCAGAAAAATTAATATAAAACCCTGTCTTATTTTCTGGGAAACAGTAGATAAGAGTCATGTTTTGCAAATGACCTACTATGTAATGAGGATGGATATACTTTCTGCAGTTTAGTCGCTGAGTGTTGCAGCAACGCTGGGTGATGTGCATGGAAATCTTCTGTCAGAAATTAGAGAGAGAGAGGCAGAGAGAGTGAAAGCAAAAGACAGACAGATAGACAGAGAAAGAATCAAAGACAAAGAAAGAAAGAGGATAAACAACATGCCAGTGCCCGTAGGAATATGCCATCAAATAAGAGGAAAGTGAAATTAAAAGACTGAATTGGATATACAATCACCATGCTACCACCACAAGCCTCTCCATGTCTCAGCAGCATACAAAAGACTGAACACCTAGTGCATGTATGGAGTGTAGCAGAGTATATTAACAGTAACAGCAACAGCAAAAATGGGACATACAGACAACTCACCTGTAATTGTGATATATGTGGCAGCTGTAGAAATAGAAACGGAGGAACTACCAATCTTCAGACCTGCTACAGTGTTGCATTACCCACAGGAGGCAATGCTTCACTGACTCCTAGAGATCCTTGGCCTGTACTGCCTGTAGCTCTCTCCTAATACCAACTGTAATGAAACAATATGAGAAAATCTCTTAGCAGAATTTCAGTTATTAATCACCATTTATATGAGAGAGACAGAGAGAGACAGAGAGACACACAGAGAGAGAGAGACACAGAGAGAGACAGAGAGACACAGAGAGAGAGAGAGACACAGAGAGAGAGAAGCCATATAGTAAACAGTTTTATACTAGGCAGAGATGACCACTTCCTGTCTTCACTAACTTGGTTTCTCTGAGAAATACCTTGAAGAGATACAGAACTAGAATTTCTCCCCCCACCCCACATTTGCTCGTCAAAGGGCAGTTGGCATGTTGCGGTTTTTAGCTAGGCTGCAGTATTTTCATTTTTGGCCCAGCACATCTGATTTCAGCAGAACCTCCATTATTCACCATTTGTGGCATGTTTATTAGAGAGTAGTGTCCCCCCCCCCCCCCCCACCCTAGGCATGTGAAACTTTGGGATATTTATTTATCTCCATATCCCTAATGAAATGATTTGAGATTGTAGGTAGCTAGCAATGTTGCAACATTTCAGAAAAGGGGGAATAAAAGTGAGGAGTGCATTGAAATATTGCGTCAGACAAGGGAGACTATGTCTGTTTCATGTCTCTGGGGTAGATTTCTTTCATCTCTGAGTTTGATGTTGGTTTTTCAACACATGTAATTCTCTCAGTGCCTTTATGTTTGTGATATATATTTGTGTGTGTTTATGGGGGTTGGGGGGGGGGGGGGGGATCCTATAGCAGACTATGTGGCAAAATACCGGCCATTCTTTATTCTATTGATAGGTATGAGCCTTTATGTTTGTGTGTGTGTAGTGTGTGTATGATGAAGGGGGTGGGGGGGGGGGGGGAGAGGTTCTATAGCAGACTAAATGGCAAAATACCAGCATTTCTTGATTGTAATGATAGGTCACATAATTAAGAAAGTTAGTGACTGTTCTTTTCCTCTTCTGACTCAGCAGTAGGGAAAATATCTAGCCATTTGGCCCTAAATGTGAGGCTCAAAGATTCCCCTGCTTACACTGTAAAAGTGGTGAATAGAGGCAGTTATGACAGGTTGAACAAGTTGACTTTGGGAATTAATTTTCCTTCTAGAAGAAGCTGATCACCAATTTTTTCAATTTGGGAGGGGGGGGGGGGGGGAGTTGTGTTTGGTTTTATCAGGCAATTTTATGTTCAGTAGGTCGCCACTGCTTTCTGAATGTCAGCTCTCAACATTCCTGTCAAAATTAACACAAGGTGGTCTTCTTCCTAGAAAACACACAGTGGTGGTCTTTTCTAGACATTTTCATAAAGCCTTTAACCTGTCCTGCATGGTCTTATTTATCTATACAACCACATCTCAGCAGTGTTCAGATAGTTTGTTAGTCGACAGATTATCCTCATTACACATTGAATCATTCAGTCCATAACTACCTGTATCCTCTCCTCAGTAAATATTGATGCATATAAATTCTGATGACAACAGTTCTGTGTTGGTTTCTTATTCATTTTTCTTTGGTCTTCCTTCACATAGTGCTATAATCTGGCCACACCCCTTTTCACTTGCTGTTCTTGCAGTCTGGTCATGTTTGAAGATTCAAATTTATCACTTGGTTCTCGCAAATATCCTACTTCTCATAGAGTATTCAGTATATCAGCCTGGTCCATGACCCGCCCACCATCCACTGAAGCCATACCTGCAAGCCCCTCAGCCTGCTCATTTCCTTACACGACTGCACCCTGACCGCTTCAGAGACACCAATACCTATCTGCTGACTGTCCATAATTCACATCCAATTAAACAGGATTTTTTCTAGCTCTTCACCTTTTCTATCCAAATTAAATCGTAGTAAAGTTGAAGTTAAATGTATCGACTTCAATGCACCGGTTTTAACCCATGTGGCTGTTTCTCTGTAAAGACTGCATTCATGATCATAAACCAAATGACACAACTGTAAAATGTACTAACAACCTTGAGAGCTTGAGGCAAATGGTTTGACAACTTCATCAATGAGAACAAAGATTCACCTCAACTGATAATGACAAATGTCATAGACAAGCCATGAGCTGTATGATCTTCGACTCCTTTACATTCATGGGCTGTAAACTCCCACAGAGAAAGTTCTGGTTGTTCATCCACCTCTGGACTGTAGTCTTGTTCCAGAACCCCAGTTGCATGCGCATCCAAGTTACAGATCTGACATATTTGTATGCAGATTGTCGCCTCCTTGCCTCTCAAGAAGATGCACTCGATTTTCAAAGGAAGCTCCCAATTAGTCAACTCTTACTACATGTTTATTGAAGAGTTAGTGGGTCTATTCTTGTCTTCCCCACAATGGGGCTCCAGATCCCATATGGAAAGCTGTATGATCTAAGTACCACTCTACAAGAAAAAGATGAGAATAATGTCTTTCTGCAGTACTGGAAACACTGAGGTGTGTCCCTGCAATTTGGCACCTGAAAATGCTCAGCATGTACTCCAACAATGTAGACTGTATGCTGCTAACAAAGAAACAATCTGCCTATTCCAACATCAATAATCAAAACAAAATTGTGTGCCACACAAGAAGATCTGGATTGTAAGATAGCTTTTATCAAGGCTACAGGCTTTCTGATATATAAGGTTTTCTAAAAGAAGGACAGAAGAAGAAAAGGAAGAGCAGGTGAAGGAAGAAGAATGAACAAACAAACTTTATTTTCAAAGGGTAACAAAGTTGGCACGCAGGCCAGCCTTACATTCGGCCCATCCAAGCACCAGTCTTTCACACTGCAGTTGCATTTTATATTCATACGCAAATATGCATATTATGAACACCAACATTTTTTAATAAAAATCATTGGTAAAATGCATGCACACACTAGTGCGCGTGCACACACACACAAAAATAAACATACCCCCACTCACCCAGCTACCTACACATACATACCTACCTACCTACCTACCTACCTACATACATACATATACACATACGTGTGTACATACAGATACACAGACACACCCACAGAAACAAATGCAGGCATACACACAAACACACATATGCACACAGACACAAACACACATACAGACACACAAACCTGCAGACACACACGCAAACTCACACACGTGAACACACACACATACATGCACACACATAGATGCAGACACACACACACACACAAACACACAGGCACACAGACCCCCACTGCAGACACACATACACACACACAATCACAGACACACACACTGATGCTCACGCAGACACATACACTCACAGACACACAACCACAGACATGCAGAGGCATACACACAGGCACACACACAGATACACGCAGACACACACCCACAGACACATTCGCACACAGACACACACATGACATACACAAACACACCCACAGACTACAAACACACAGAGAAACACAAGTCACACAGACATACGCACACTGTCACACATGCAGATACACACGCACAGACACACACGCACACATTACCAATGCAGAAGAAGAGAGGAAGAGGAAAAAAGGGAGAAGAAGAAATAGAAGAAGAAGCAGAAGAAGAAATAGAAGAAGAAAAAGAAGAAAAAAGAAAAAGAAGAAGAAGAATGAAGAAGAAGAAAGAAGAAGAAGAAGACAAAGACATCTTAATGTACTGAATCCATAGGTAGTTAAGTAAGTATGTATGTGTGTGTGTTTGTATGTATATATGCATGTAGATGTATATGTATGTGTGTACATATGTATGTATACATGTATGAATATACATGTTTTGTATGTATGCATGCATGCATGTATATATGTATGTATGTACATATGCATGTATGCAAATGCGTGTATGTAAGTGGGTGATGAGTGCATGAGTTTGTGGACGTGTCTTCTTCTTCACGTTCACCAGCTGTACACTCTGGCGGAAAGTTCTGGTTGTTCGTCCAGTCCTGGGCTGCAGTCCTCTCCAGAATATTTTACCATCTATGCCTTTGTGTTTTATCCCTTGCATTTGGTTATATGAATGTTTAGAAGGGTCAAATGTAAGGCAGTCCTGCAGGCCCAATTTGAGACCCTTTTAAAATAAAGTTTGATTGTTCATTCTAATATTTTGTTGTGTCTGAAAAGGCCAAATATTTTTCTCACATGTCTGCCCACTTACATCCATATGCACAAATAAATGGTGTTACTATAGTGAGTTACATCTGTTTTTCTTCTCCTTCTTAGCATTCATCTGCTGTAAACTAAGGCAAAAAGTTGTGGTTGTCTGCCCCCCATCTGGACTTAAGTCTTCTTCCACAACTTGTGTTCTGCTTGCACATCCACTTTACAGATCTTGCTTACTTGTATGCAGTCTGTTACTTCCTCACTTCTTGGGCAAATGCACTCCACTTCAAAGAAAACACCCCTATTTATTCAACTTTTACAACATGCTTGATAGGAGTGGGATGCAGTGGGTCTATCCTTTTCACCGCCAATAAAGCGATCCCAGAACACACAAGGGAACACCGTTAAATAAACTAATAATAAAGTATAAAACATGAATCCTTTCAAATGAAACAAATCACATTGTGTGTTGTCACACTGTACAGCCTACCAAAGGGTGCAACTCTATAGTGGAGCAATAGGCGAGAGACAGAAAAACATGCCAGGCAATAAACTGTGCACCAGCCAGGTGACCTGCAGTCCTGTGTGGGCAGGGAAGATGTTTTAATTTTGTTTGCAAGTACAAGATCTAGCCAGACCGGCTGGTTGTACACAATGTGGTAGTCAACTATGTGATGTATTATAAGCTACATGTTGTGGTGGTTTTCTGAGAGCAAGTGAACAGTGCAGAGGCCCAAATCGATCATTAGTTTGAAGAGAAAGGTGCATGCAGGGCAGGGTGAGTCATTAGGGGATCTGGCCATCACTCAACAGTCAGGAAAAAGGCAAGAGACTGCTAACGGTACAATATGAATTAGAACACTGAGCTGGAGGCGAAGATGAGGATGTGGAGCTTATGATTATGGGAATCTCCCAATTGGTATGATGTCAGTTCTTAACTCAGTTTCAGTTATTTATTGATTTTGTACTCAACTCTTTAGCAAACAAGGAGCTAAAGTACCACTGCTTCATATCAAAGAGTTCAGCAAACAAGGAGTTAAGTAACACTACTTAGTAATGACAGAGTAATGACATAATATGTGGATAGACATGATGATTGCTAAGTAAAGTACAGAGAACAGCAAGAAGTGAGTGTTATTAAACCCAAACAATTCAAATTACCAATATTATTCAGATGTTAAAACACTGGCTATCATTTGACTGCAGTAGGTAGTACATGGTCCTTGTGCAGAAAGTAGAAACACTGATTTAGTTGGTAATATATGTGAACATAAATAATGACTTCTGTGATGGGTCTGGCGACTGCTATGGAATACTACTGCAGAATGCTCACACCGCCATCTTGGATTACTAAATGAGAATGAGATTTGTCCAGCCAAGTTCTTTCATTGAGAATAATACATTGCATTAAAAGTCCACGTTTACGTGGATGAATTAACGAGCATTACTAATACACCAGTTTAAAAGAGCATTTTCTGTATACGCGAATGATACTCAGACACACTTTGAATTGCTTTTTTTTTTAAAGACAACGGGGTAATTTATTTTTGGTGTTGAATCATAAATTAACTTGAAATTATGTGCACGGAGAGCGATAAAAGAAATGTATGCACCGTGCATTGCAATATTCTTAGATAATTATTTGCCACACATAAAAATGTGTGGATATATCTCTTAATCCCTTCCTAAAACGAGCCTCTGTAATAAAATAACTTTAGAGATACGCCGTGACATTTACATATGAATCATATAGAAAGAAAAACACCCATATCGTCTTTTTCTTTACATTACAAACGAATTAGTATCCAACAATAAGCACGTGAATGCATACTTTCATTATGATTCATCGACAAGACGAACAAGATAACTTACCCGGTGTTAATGAATCTTAAGATAACATCGAAATATTTGGATATGAAGGGAAGAAATAAGCAATCCTGGAACAACATAAGCAGACGACTTTTCTCACACTAAAGAGGGTGCGGCGCCCGTGCACTACAAATGGTGGACCCGTAGAACTGTGAGGACAGATCTCTCAGCGCTTGCGCAGTGGCGAGGGTCGTTGGTATATTTCCTCAGCCTCCTCCCTCAGGAGGTAGACGAATAAAATATAGGAGATATTACAGTTGTTTATACATCTTTAAACAAATTAAAACATCTTCCCTGCCCACACAGGACTGCAGGTTACACCTGGATGGTGCAGCCGTTACTTGTGCTAAAATTATAAGCCCTTTAGAGATTGAACAGGATATCTGGGATCTGCATTGCTGGTCTACCGTCAAGACTGAGATTTTCAAATCTCAGGAAGGTATAGTAAACCTTTGGGCAGCAGTCCGGAGGCGACAAAATGAATGATCAGTCGAACCTCTGGGGGGGGGGTAGATATATAATATAGGAACACTTTAATAATGGTGCCTCGGGTCACGAACTTCTCTGGTCAGAAACAAATCGGCCCACGAACACGATTTCCGTGCAAATTTTGACTCGACCGGCGAACAATGTCTCGATTTTGGTGCTACGTCTTCGACTAACGAACAGTAAGTACATCAGTTGTACTCATGTTTGCACGCTGGGAACATTGTTTGTCGTTGCGTTGTTCTTTCTTGATAAAATTGTCTTTAAAAAATTAACCCTCATTATGGCTCCCAAGAAAGTGAGAAGTGTTTGTGACAGTAACGAAGCCTAAGCGTATTACAGTAGAAGCGAAGGAGGAAATGATAACTAAATATGAGAATGGTGTTAGTGTTTATGATCTCGCCAAGTTGTAAGACATAGCTAAATTTACTATCTGGGAAAGATATAAAACCGAACGAAAGGTATAAAAGCTTCACAAAATAACAAACACAAACAAAACGTGAACGTTGCGGCTATAGAGCCTTCTTCAGCACATACATAAATTAGACAATACTACACAAATACATAATATCACTTACCGTCGTATCTCGAGGCAGCCAGATCGATGTTAAGCCAATAGTCTGGCCAGGCACGTGGGACAAAGAAAATAAATATCCCGAGAAATCCTTCAGGAGAATATTTTCAGCCTGGATGTTGTGAGGGTGGTAGCTAGTTGGTGGATAGGTGTGTTGTGGTGACATTTAGGCTTGGAAACGAGAGCCTCGGCACGATGGATAGACCGTAAATTCACTATCTGTACTGTCTTATATACTGACATCTTGAAAGATCTGGACATCAAGGTAGATTGGATAATAAACAGCATCCTGTCTCGGAAGCTGAAATATTTTAGTCATATCAAGCGCAACGACGGATTTGACAAAAATAATAGCCGAAGGCATGGTACCGGGAAGGAGGGATAGGGGCCGATCAACACAAAGATGGGAACATGATATAAGTGACTCATTGAGTATGAGAGCTGGCGAGAGACCGAGTTTCATTCAGGCAGACAGTGATTAAAGCGACGTTCTGCAAAGGAACTGCTACATGATAGTGATGATGACTGTCTTAAAGAGCAAAGTTGCACTATCATGTGACTAAAGGGGTGACTATGCCAACGAATCAAAGGTATCCAGTTGTAGAAGCTAGAAGACGTAGAAAAATAACTGTCAGCCACAGAGGCAGCAATCGAAACACTTTCCAGGATACAAACAAGAAGGAAAAAATACCAGAAATATCCACACTGTTGTCCAAGATTATTTTGAAATAGGACTCTCTTTAGCCTCCTCTATTATCTATCTGTGCCGGTAACTTTTAACCACACAAGTGAAGTTATAATTTATGTTTTATATCCTACATTTTTCTCACAAATAAATTCATACAAAAGTCAAACAGCACCTCAATAGGAAAAAAAATTTGCCTCGCTAACATTTCCGTTCGCAAACGGAGTCTGAGAATTAATTAAGTTCGTGACCCCATGTACCATTGTATTTGTCTTCTTTCACATCTTCTTTTCTTCGGTAAATACGTTCATGTGTGTACATAGTTTTGATCCTCGTAGAACACACATACATATCATGTGTTAGTTGTCAAGGAAATGCATTCATTCATTTTAAATGAAATGAAAATATTAAACAATACTTAAAATGAGAACTTCTATCCGCGGTATTGAGGCCCGCTTAATACCCTTAAACGATGGGATGAGCTCTCAGGTTTTGTGAATATAAAATATTTATATAAGTTTAAAAACTTATGTTTAGTATCGAAACACAATATGCTCAAAGTGAAACATAAATAGCAACTTTATAATGTAGTGAGTTTATCTTAAACCATAGACAAAATAAAACCAGCAACAAACAAATCAGTTTAAAGTGGCTGAGGGTTATTTTTGTCAAACTGACGCCACTTAAGTGGCTTTCGTCAATTAAGAGTTAATCGCCTTCTGAGAATAAATGGTGCTTAAGCAGACATTAACACGGTATTGCGTTTCAGCTTGACGCAGTCGTTAATCAATAAATCAACATCATTAGGAAGGAAATGTAATTAAAAATAATGCAAAATTTGAAGAGAATCCCCAATATGGGGTTTAGGGAGAGAACTAAACAAATTCCAAAGAATGAAGAAGTGAGGAAAAGACACAGGCGTTGGATAGAACACACATCGAGAAACTCTGATACTATAATAAACATAACGTCACAGAATTTAGAAACTGGGTAGGGGTAGTTATTATAAAAGGACAAATAAAGCATCTCCTCTGAAAGCACAAGACTGCAGGTTACTCAGGGCTGTTGTGGTTATTACGGGTACTCTAACTTGATTAGTGATTAGAAAGGATTATCATCACAGCACTCCTTAGATATCCATAGATGCTCCGAACTATAAAAGTTACATGGGATACCTGGCATCGGCCCTGATAATTTGCTATTCAGACCGTTCTTATATTTTAGTGTGGTAAATCTTCCGTAACATTATTATTAGAATGTCTTTGCACTGGAACCCACACGACATAGCTTCACACCTGGTCTGTACATCATTGCTTGCTATGGTATACTGTTCGCTGGCATCCGCGTTATGTGGCCAAACCATTTCACTTGGTGTTTTCTAATGTAATCTATAGCTGCCCCTATCCATATTTTCTATCGGATTTCATCGTTTCTGATCTTTCCTCTTCTTGGAATATTAAGAACTCTTCACAGGAACCTAATTTCGGTTGTAATTTTTCATCCTTCCACCTTATCCACTCATCCTGTTCTCGATCAAAGATCATCTGTCCAATATCACATATAGACAATGCCGTTTTAGTTTTGAAGGTAATTTTACTTTTTTCAGTGGTTTGCTAATGCACTTTTCCAATGTGGACAGGAGTCTATGGTTTTGTTGCAAAGGCTACTAAGTTAAGTGCTTAGTGCAACACTTTGAGTTGTGTATTTCGTGTGGAATGCCTTTCGTTTGTGTCCGCAGCGACTGAGTGGAGTTATTCAAAAAATAGTCGGGTAGCCGCTTTGCGTTTGGGCTGGCAAAATAGCTAATGTTAGAATTTAGCGTGTGTACTGCCTTCTTATCGTAACTGACTACTCACTTCCATCAACAAAAATTTTAAGTTTCAGTGGCGACTGTTGATGTTCTCATCTATAGCAGCAGCATCATGTATTTACTGCATTTGCTTGCTTCTGCATTTTACCGGGACTAATTGTTTGTTCGCTAGTTTTCGAACATAACAGTGAGGATACTTCGTCTGATTTCCGCTGCCACCGGAACGGAACAACTGTGTAAAGTCAGAACTTCGACTCCGTCATGATCTTCGTTAACGTCTACTTCGACTGTCAATGGTAGCAGGCAGTAATCCGAATTGTTTCTAGGTCTAATATGCTTTGCCATCTCTTGGAAACACTGCGGTACCTGTCACAGCTTTGTTTTTTTTTTTTTTTTTCTGGTCTCCGTTCTTCCCATTGTCTTCATTTAGACAAGAATACGACAAGTGGTTATTTTTCACTCTTTCTTTTTTCTTTTTTCTGTTGAGTCTCCCCCCTCCACCCCACCCCTTTTTTCCCCCTGATGTTTTTGTTTTAAATTTATATATATTTGTTTAGCGAGATGAGGTGTCTAGCTTCATGACAGAATGCCTTAGTCTCCCTCTGCCACATGCTTGGTAGAGATGTGGCTTTTCTGTGTTTCCCTGATGAACATTCGGTTGACTGATATACGGGAAGTCTGAAGGGAGGGACATTTGCAAAGGCTGACTATTAATTATGCGCATGATGATAGAATGAAGGTAATTTCTAGTTAACGTATAGGAAGAAAATGTATCGCTAACATTGTGACGGCTGAGCAACTTGGAGTTTGTAGGAACAGACAACAGGAAATGAGACGTAATTAATGGCGCAAGGAAAACGTTTACGAACTTCAGAGAATCCAAGAAGGCTGACGGATGAATAAAGAATCGACATTACAGTACTAGGGATATTCCTATGAGCACTTAGTTCCTCATCTTCAGCAGCAAGAGTAGAGTTCCAATTCTGATGGTACCAGTAACAATCTGATTCTCTACATCCTTCTCACCCCTCCATTGAGTGTTAAGCGTCGGTCAGATTCCTTAGTCACTCATTGCAGCGCCCTTTTCCTTAGACCGTGATCATCTATCTGAAGTGCTGAGAAGAAGCAATATGAACTGACGGAACTGACTTTCTACCCCACCAGGACATCACACAAGCGATAAACACCCGATGACACAAAGTGCCACCATGTGGATGAGGATCGCCGTGGAGAGGTCCCAGAAACTGCGTTCAGACAATTGGCCATATATATGGCCTGCCTATATTGCGGCCCCTGGCAAAAGCCAGAGTAGGGCTTCAAATGACAAAAAATTTCGTCCTAAAAAGGACGAAATTGGATATAATTTAGAAGCAATATTTTTTTCCAACTTTTCATGTGGGCCTCTGTGGCTTAGGCATTCCGAACGCGCTTCGTAATGCTGGGGTATCGGGTTCGACCCCAGCTGCGGATGGTTTGTCTTGCGTTGGTTTCGACAGTGGTACCGAGAGCTAACCGTTCAGTAGCAATGGCAAACTGCTGAACGTAAAATTGGCCTAGTAAAACTACAACAGCCAAAAATGCTGGGGTTGGTTCTGCAAAGTCCTGTGAGGGATACGCAGCTAACACTTTTAATAGTCGAGGGGAAATAACCGAAAATTAACTGTTTTCGCAGGCTCAAAATTAACCAGGGATCCGCCGTGGTCTGACGGCTAGATGTTTGACTGCGGATCAGAAGTTCGTGAGTTCGGGTCCTGACAGGAGCAGGACTTTTTTGGGGTCAAAAATGGCAATGGCTCCCAGGTCGACCCAGCCTTGAGTGGGTACCAGGTATATGCGGCCGGCATGATGCTGAGCACATCACCCAACAAGTGCCGTTTGGTATATCAAATTTAGGTCTAGCCCTATATACCCAATACACTTGTAGGTGTGGAAAAGGGTCCTTTACTTAGAAAATTAACCAAGTTACCTCGTTCTGTTAACAGGACAACATGTTCTAGACATTTCAATAAATTATTACCAAACGAAAAAAAAAATGATCTACAAAATTAAACACACTGGGAGTATGTTTTGTTGGGGAGTGGGTATCTGAATTTGTCCAGCAGTGTTCTTCAACCCATGGGCCGAGGCCCACTGGCAGGGCTGGGAAAATTCTAGATGAGCCGCCACAAATGTCGGTCTAATCACGAAATCGGAGTAGAATAGTAGCGGTTTTTTTTTTGGGGGAGGGGGGGGGGGATCCTTTTCCAAAATTGTAGTTGGTAGGATTACCACCTCAAGAATGAGAATCAAAAATGTGCAAGTGATATTCAACATAACAAGCCAGTATTTAAAGATGTAAGCTGAAAATTTTAATCATCATTAAAATGAAAAGCTGATGTCAGTCTTGTGTCAAGAAATGAGCAAAAAAACAGCTATTGTCTTTCTTTTTCTTCTTCTTTTTTTCTTCTTCTTCTTCTTCTTCTTCTTCTTCTTCTTCTTCTTCTTCTTCTTCTTCTTCTTCTTCTTCTTCTTCTTCTTCTTCTTCTTCTTCTTCTTCTTCTTCTTCTTCTTCTTCTTCTTCTTCTTCTTCTTCTTCTTCGCGTTTACCAGCTGTAGACTCTGTAGAAAATTCTGGTTGTTCAACCACTTCTGGACTGCAGTCCTGTTCCAGATCCTGAGTGTTGCGTGAGTATCCGTTTTACAGATCTGACTCATTTTTATGCAGAATGTCTGAGCTACAGAAGTGTCAGATTGTTGGTCATTTCCTTCAACTTCCAGTTGTGTCAAAAGACCTTTTTAACTATGTCAGTAATAAAAACCAGAACAGAGCAATCGAATGTCAATGCAGCGCTTTGTCTACCATAGTTAAGGTTCTGACCACGTATATTTTTTTATTTTTAAAGTATTCAGAAGCCATGAGTTGTTAACCCTTAGGCTCGGTATTATGGATTTCGCAACCCTTCGGTCTTGATTCCATGATAAATACCGTAAATCTGGGAGAAATGTGGCTATTCTGCCTACCCCTGGGCGTGAACCTGGACCACAAGGAGTTCGTCACCGGTCACCGCGCAGTCCGGTTTAGCCAACTACGCTAGCCAGCCGGGCAACCACGTATCTAAGATTTGTTAACTCTTAAGCAGCAGCAAATATGTTATTTAAAATAAAGCTGAAAATTGGGACATAGGATTTAACGAACAGCTATCTACGTTTTTTGTTTCTGTGTCCGGTTAGCTGCCAGGTGGGGCGCGAAACAATGTTCCCTGTTTTCAGGGCCGCGGTTGTAACAAGATTGAAAAACACTGCTGTAGCGCAGTGTAATGTTAACCGGTGTATCAGTCAGGTGCTGTCTTTAAATAACGTTTGGTTTGGCTGCAGCATATTTCCAACATTGCCTCACTCTGGATGTACACTTTCATACTGTTTGTCCATATATTCATGTTACTGTTTGTCCATATATTCATGTTACTGTTTGTCCATATATTCATGTTACTGTTTGTCCATATGTTCATGTTACTGTTTGTCCATATATTCATGTTACTGTTTGTCCATATATTCATGTTACTGTTTGTCCATATATTCATGTTACTGTTTGTCCATATATTCATGTTACTGTTTGTCCATATATTCATGTTACTGTTTGTCCATATATTCATGTTACTGTTTGTCCATATATTCATGTTACTGTTTGTCCATATATTCATGTTACTGTTTGTCCATATATTCATGTTACTGTTTGTCCATATATTCATGTTACTGTTTGTCCATATATTCATATTACTGTTTGTCCATATATTCATGTTACTGTTTGTCCATATATTCATGTTACTGTTTGTCCATATATTCATGTTACTGTTTGTCCATATATTCATGTTACTGTTTGTCCATATATTCATGTTACTGCTTGTCCATATATTCATGTTACTGTTTGTCCATAAATTCATGTTACTGTTTGTCCATATATTCATGTTACTGTTTGTCCATATATTCATGTTACTGTTTGTCCATAAATTCACGTTACTCTCCCAATTGTATCATTGTTTATCGCTTGCTCGCATGTCTTTCAACTTGTTTTTCTCATACTGGGGATTTTATCATCATAATCAATGTTTACTTATGTCGTTAGCGGCTTGGGCAGGAACAGTTTGCGATCCATTGCTTGATGGGCAGCAATACCTATTATCATTCCGTGTCGACGTAGAAGCTCTTTAATGTCCTCAATCTATATTCTCCTAGGGCGGCCTCTTGCTTTCACTTCAGATCCTTTCATTGGTAGCGCCTGCGTTGGTAGCATTTCTGTCTGCATTCTTACTAAATGACCAAACCATTCTATCTTCTGTTTCTCAGTAAATTTGCTGCATGGTGTTTTCCCTACAGTATGTCTGATAATATCATTTCTAACTTTGTTTCCGATGGTTAGGTTAGCGTTTTTCCCAGGCATCTCATTTCAGAGATGTTAATTTTACGTTCAAGCGTGCATTTTTGCGAAGATCCCCAGGAATCATCACCAGAGCTACGGAGGCCGTGCTCTGTGCGATGCTCTTGGCAGGCGGCTCGCCGTTCTGCTGAGACAGGCCGAGCCATATGGGATTAAACCTGGTGCAATGAAGTCCATGAAATGATCTATTTGCCTTCTGCTTGCTCTTATTCCCAATAACCTTGTCAGCGGTCAACAATTTCTTGAGTTAATTCCTTCTTATAGAATTATTGTCTACATAGCTACCTGGCGACGAGCAAATCCGGGCAACAGAGATCTTCTGCACCAGGAGCGTTTCCACAAATTAAGTGTCGGATTAATCTCCAGCTTAAAGTGTAAAATGGAGATACGATAAAACGGGGAAAGGTTCTAGCTAATGAATAACAGAACCTAGGAATCCTTACATATAAAGTGCAATAACAGGCTTTCTCCAACTGTTAATCTCCCCCCCCCCCCCACTCCCGATCCACGCCTTCCCTAACCATTGCATGTATAAATCTGATGGCAGTCGCACTTCCTCCACCTATTTTTTTTAGAAATGACTTTCAACACATTTTTCAAAGCACGATCGGAGAAAAGTCCAACCGATATAGAAAGGTTCACCTGTGACACTGTAATGGTCTGTTTTAGGATCGACTTCATTGCACTAGGTTTTATCCAAAACGGCGCATCTCTCCCTCTCTCTCTCTCTCTCTCTCCCTCTCTGTCTCTGTCTGTCTCGCTCTACAAATGCCGCCTCTGTAGGAAGCGTCGCACAAAATATGAGCTCCATAGCTCCAGAAACCGCGAAGAGGAAGAAGATAACAATTGAACCCGAGAACAGAACAACATAGTCTGTGAAACTGAGGCCGTCTTCAATATATATACTGAAATGTTAGAATATATGTGTATACTGAAGACGGCCTTGGTGAAATAAACCCACGACTCTTCAACGCACCAGGCGAGTTGCTTAACTATTATAGGCTTGGACAGGTATCACTCATTGATTTTGTACATTCTTATTACCAATAAATGTTTAATTTTTCTCTTGATTCCTGCGAATTTTCACCACGTCTGTTTTTATCAAACAGATGCGTGTCATATGATTTATGTAAGAAGTAATTGATTAACAAATTGTAAAAGGGTTGGCAAAAGTAAGTTGACTTCCTAGTGTGGGTTCTGGAGACCCATTTTAGGGAAAAACGAATAGACCCAAAGCCACTAACAAGCATGTCGTAAAAGTAGACTATTTGAGGGTTTCCCTTCAAAGGCGGCGTGCATTTGCATAACAGGCGAAGAATTAACAATCTACACACACACACACAAAAGTCAGATATGTTAAACAGAAATGCTCGCAAATCACAAGTTCGACAACAAGACCACAGTCCAGAAATAGATTACACCAGCGTCAACTTTTATGCTGGAGTTTACAGCCGGTGAACGGGAAGAAAAAGAAAAGAAAAAGATGGAGAAGGTACTGAATGAGTTGTCCACTGAAACTCTAAGTAGTAGGAACTTTTACAAGAATCATCCGTTTAACCATTATGGTTATAACTGGTATAGAAACCGCAAATGAAAGCGTGATTGATGGCACTTTGTCCCAGGCCTGGGTGGGCACTTATCTCCTGCCCCAGCAACAAAGCCCTGGTGTTACCAGCTAGTCTATTACAGGTTTTACAAGCGAGAGAGCTCCCAAGGCGTCCATAGATTCAATAGCAACAAGCAGTGGCAAGTTGTTTTGGAATGTTCATATTTTAATGTGTTGCTATATTCCCAAATAAACGTCTCCTTAACATAATAAAAATATTTCAAATAATGAAGTAAGTGTTTTGCGTTACAGATTCTATTATTATAATTAGTATTATATATTAGCATATTAACCCTTTTAGCACGGAAAGTTTTTCAGAGGTCTAGCCAAAAACACGGAGCATTTTTTCAGTGAATTTGGTTATTACTTTATTTAATTTTTTTGACAGATTTCTGTTATTCTGACCCCCATGAAATAATATATATATTTGAAGAATATAGATTGAAGTTCGTGATTTTCACAATATCGTTAAAATTAATTGATGTATATGCAAATTATCTCATTTGCATATCTAAAAATAGAAAATATGAATTTGAATTTTCAACTTCAATGCTTGAAACATAAAACTAAAAACAAAAACTTTTTTATTTGAAATCTTTTTATTGATCTTTGGCCTTTTTACAAATGTTGTAAGCAATTCAATAGTCAAAAACAGGTATATATATATGTGAAACAGCAATAATATCTTTAGGTGACATGTGTTTTTCACCATCAGTCAGCACTAGAAATGGATGTGCCGGAGTGTCAACACCTTCGGGTGGATATACCCTGAGCCATGGTTGGGCTGTGGTCTGAACACAACAGCGTCCCCATCTGATTCCTACTATTACTATTAACACTAAATCCTGGATCAGTATCAACAGAATTAGTGTCATCACTTGATTCAAATGTTTTATCAACATCAAGATTAGGGGCAGAAACATACGAGTCAGACATACTTTTAGCGGTTCAGGTCACTATCTAATAAATTCAACAACAATTTTCACTTCGATACCAAACACTCGAAAGTCGCCATGTGTAAAGCTGATACCGCAGTTAATATAAATGAATCACTTTCAGTGTTTCAAAGTAGGAGATTTCTTAGCGGTTCGAGGCGAAACACGATCGGGCCGATCATCCGCCGTTCCGTGTTTTTGGCCAGACATCCGCCGGCCGATAATCGGCCCGTCCGTGCTAAGAGGGTTAATTATGCCTTAGTCTTCAGTTCAAAAAACATTCGGCTCTCCTCCGAACTTCTACCCGATATTACGGCAGCCAAGCAAATAGTCTAACAGGAACAGGGCCTCAGTCGTGTGTAAAATGCGGACTTTCTGCAAAGGAACAAATGGCGGCAAAACTAGGATCCGCTCCGAATAACGAAACAAATGCTATAACAGGGTCTCATCGATATGTTAATTGCAGACCTGTTTCTTGGACTATGCCGCACCACCGACAGTATCCCCCGCACCGCTACGCTGGGACTCACGAGCAGCAACTTCCTCTAATTTAATTGCTCGTGAGTCCCAGGCATCTAGTTTAGATCTCCATCTGCGTCGCGCATAGCGGCGCGGAGGATACTGTCGGTGGTGAGTTTAACCACGTTTTGCGCATGCCAAAAAGTGTGAGGACAACAACGATGCTAATCTGCGTCGGAGCGCATGGTCTCCCCACCATGTGGCTTTTATCGTCTGTATTGTTGCGTGTCTCGAAATTGTCAATGGTCGCTGCTATCGTCTGCTAGTATTGTCTGCAGAAACATGCTAAATGGTGCCGACACAGTAATCACAACTTCAATCCTCTCTGCCATTAAAGACTTTGATGAAGCTAGAGCTGCTTATTTTATTATCATCTGGAATGGCCAGTTCCATTCCTCACTACCTTTCCTTCCAGATAATTTTCAGAAAATGTGCCCATATTATGAGGCTGTGTTGGTCACATGCTACATAGAGCTTGTTTTAACATATGGTTGCGAATCCTGGACAATTAATGAACAAGCCAAACAATTTCTTGAGGCCTCGGAGATGTGGTTTTACAGAAGAATACTTATAATTCCTTGGACAGCTAAATAGAGCAAAACAGACATTTTGAAAAAAGGTGAAGGCTTAAAGATAACTTATCACAAACAACAGAAAATAATGTTATGAGAAGAGAAAAACTAGAACCTGTTGTGACCACTGGAAACATCTGTGGAAAGAGAGACAGAGGAAGACAACATGAGAAGATTCTTGACAACCTTTTGTCATAGCATGGAGAGATGTTAACACATGAACTGCTGCTTGCAGATTGTGGAGAGGCATGATAACCCACACCAGTCGGCAAGGCACTTGATGATGATTATGGGAGAAAATAAGCATATTAATGGGTTTGGAGAAAATTATCATATTAGTGGGTTGGGAGAAAATAATCGTATAAATTGATTGGGAAATCAGAAATGAAATGAACGGATTCAGAGAAAATAATTATATTTGTGAGTTGGGAAAAAAAAACAATCTAAAGGGTTTGGGAGAAAATAATCAAATGATATTTGGAAATTACATGGGAAGTAAAGATAGCTAACCATATAGGTCTAGCACATCACTACCCACATGGTGACTCTTTTAGTCCCAACCAATGTGCCATGTGTGATCAGGTATTACCTGTGAGTACCAAAGCACAAACGATTTAATTAATATAGCTTAATAATAAAAACCTGGCTAGTTACTCTGATATCCCTTATTTGTGTTGCTGCATCTGTGACTTTTATGCTTCCACACACTGTTTACGTTAACTGAATCTATCATAACCTTGGAATCATCCAACTAAATATTCTGGTGCTTAAAGAGTTAAATATAATTTCATAAAGTCACTTAAATTTTATGTTGTATTTTCAGTAACTAGAAATGTCAACAAACACTGTATCCTCTTGCCAGATTGAAACTACAGCTCTAATGCCTGATGGAAGTGTTGAAACCCTAGGATCTAGATTAACAAGTACAGAAGAGGATGCCAGGAAGTTGATACAGCAGCTAGAGAAAATTAGTTTTAGTGCCAAGCTGAGCAGCGAGGCCATTAGCAGAGACTTAATATCTGATAAAAATTGGAACAATCTGAACATTGATGATCAAGAGAATGATAGGTTAGTTTGTAGCACTGAAGAAAGTAAACATCTCTTGCAAACACAGGAACAAATGAAAGAAGTGAACAGGCAACAGCATCGTAATCTTTCAAGTACTTTCAAATTTCAAAGCGATAACAGTTCTAAGCAGAAGCCTGTTACATCACTTCCCTTTCAAGGTTTGATGTCGTCAAGTTTAACTTGTGGTCGAGAAACAAACGTTATCAGCAATTCTATGAAAAATCTGTCTTCTTTTGAAAATGTCTCCAAGAAGCAGACAAGATCAGGACATAGAGATGGAAAGGTATTTTATGATATGCTGTTTAGGCATTTAAAAAAAAATGCTTCTTTGTTTCATTTCCCAACAGATGTTAACACTTTCACTACCAGAAGGTTTATCAGCTTATGCAGAAGAAAAAGAAATGACTGCTGTGGAAAACAAAAGTTACAAGTCACGCTTATACATATCTTTAAATATTTAAATTGAGTATCTTCTTGTGGCATTGAAAGAGGTGAATGCTCGAAGACAGCTTAACACAAATATCAGAAAGAGACAGTCATCCTTTTTTGGTCATGTTATAAGAAAAGGGAAAATGGAATATGTTGGGACCACTGGAAAGATCTGTGGAAAAAGAGACAGAGGAAGACAGCGGGAAAAGAGTCTTTGTCATGGCATGGAGGGGTGTCAACACATGAACTGATACATGCAGTTGCAGATCGCAGATTGTGGAGAGGCATGATCGCCCAAGCCAGTCATCAAGGCACTTGATGATGATCTTCTTGTGGCTTCCAGGGCCCTATTTTTGGGAAACAAGAATAGACCTACTGCCTCATAACAAGCATGTGGTAAAAGGCGACCAATTAGGTTTTTTATTTAGTCAGAGTGAATCTGCCTAAGAGGTGAAGAAAAACATTCTGCACACAAATAAGCCAGATATGTAAAATGGATGCACTCACAAAACTTAGAATCTGGAACAAGACCAAAATCTAGAAGTGGACGAAACAAAACTTTTTGCCGGAGTTTAGAGCTGTTGAAAATGAAGGAGAAGAAATTGCAGTTGAGGCTGACCCATCATCTTTTCTTCCTTTTTCTTCTTCCGTCCTTTATCCCCCATTGGAGCATAGTTCCCCAACCAACTCACACCAAGTCATCTTATACTTTGCTATTGCCTGCAGCTCATTTCATGTCCTCTATATCTTTTTTGACTTCTCCCTTCTTCATCTGTTTTTTTTTTGTCTGCTCTTTTTTTTTTTTTTTTTTTTTCTGCTTTTATTTCCATGCCTCTGTGGGTTCCAGTAGAGGATGGTTAAAACTAACGAACTGAGATCTTCTCCCAATTAACTATAAAGAATATCCTTTGGTACTCTACCATTCTCCATTCTCCAGGTGTGACCCAGCCACATGAGCCTTCAGAGGCTGAGCGTTGAGAAAACTGATGTGATACCTGCTCTTCCCAGTACCTCAGTTTTTGCAGTACAACCTTATGATATGCTGTGGAAAATGGTCAGTGCACTAACTGATATATGCAGTTGGAAATCACAAGATGTGAAGAAGCATGAATACATGCCCTAACTAGTCAGCAAGGCACTTGATGATGATGTGTCTTATCAAATCTCCAGATGAAGGATTCTTCTTTCTAGATCAACTTATAGGATCTTTAAACTGTCATTGTGATGTCTTCATGTTCTGTCACAGGCCTAAAACTCTTGACATCAATAACAGCAATATTGAAAGGTGACAAGCCAATGGAATTGTTATTGTAATTCATATAACATTTGTAAGTTTTTTTTTCCATTCTTTTGTTCTTTAACTCTTTGAGTCCCAAAGAATGCATCATACATTCATAGGTTCCTACCCAGAAGCCTAATGGACACAAGATGCACTGATTTTAAATTTCTCTTGACTACCCCTTGGGACTATGAACTGAACACGCTCTCCCACAAGGCACTAACCACGTCTGCCTTAACATGTATCAGTATTCCACCAAGTTGTCCAGAGCCGGCCAGTGAAAAAATCCAGACAATACTCCTCACCCGTGTCCTCCACAGCGAAGCATGCCACTCTGCATGAAGCATACCTGTTCTGATCTTCCTCAGCATGCTTTCTGAGTCAGTTACAATCACGATGTGTGTGTGTCGTGTTCTCTAGCCAGCGGAAAGCTGCAGTGATCTCCTCCACCTCCATTCTTATGCTGGATGTTGTGGTATCATATGCTAGGCTCTCTCACCAAAACGTCAATCATTAACTTTTGCTAAGAAGCCCCAAGCACTTCTTTTGCCTCTTGACACTCAACCATCTGTGTAAATGATCAAATCCTCTGAGAGAGCATTATCTTGAGTTAATTGCTGAATTTCCACCTCCATGGCACCTGCTGGCCAGTCTCTGCATTCCCAGCTCAGCGTGATTATGACTCTACACAAGTCTGACTGTTCAGGTGGCACTTTGACCCACTCCTCTCCTCGCCTAATGTTCTCAAGGATGCAAACCTGTCTGATTGTGTCTTCTGCGTGAGCCATCCATGACCTCCCTCTTATCAGCCGCTGACCCTTATCTGCACCCAGAGCTTCATGCAAAGGGTGGTCTGTGTCTGCAGCTACCCTGAGGTATGACTTCGTCTGCAGCACCTTGTGCCTACCTGCAACCGTCAGCAAACCAAGGATGTATCGCATACACACCACTGGGGTATCTCTGGTGCAATCCAGAATTACTCACATAGCTCAAAGAGTTAAAGTTATAATATTTTGTTTAGCATTGACCATTTCCAACATGTGCTTTCTGATTTAAGTCAAGATGATATTAAGGCAGGTCACCAGGAGTTGGAGCAGGAGCTGGTCAAAGCGAGGCATCAGCTCTGCCAGCTTGAGGAAGAGCTGCAAGATGAGAGAGAGGATAAAGAAAAAGCTCAAGAGGAAGTGGAGAAGTTAAGAGTCCTGTTGAATGATATGACATCTACACAGGTGTGTTCATTATTCTGTGGTTTTGGTGTCTTCTTCTTCTTCTTCTTCTTCTTCTTCTTCTTCTTCTTCTTCTTCTTCTTCTTCTTCTTCTTCTTCTTTCTTCTTTTTTTTATTTCCCTTCTCCTTCTCCTTGATGACCAACACAACATAGTATAAACTTTATGAAGATACATGATGTAAGTTTATAATTTGTTTTTTTTTAAAGAAAAAAATACCTTTACTTTAAAAAACAAAAAACATTTGACCTACTCAATTGTACTCTTTGTGATTTTACTGTGTGTTTTAATACTAAATAACCACATTTACTCTATATGTTTACATTTTTCTTTAGGCTGAGTTGGAAATGAAGGTTGAAGAGTTGACATCTGCAAAACACAAACAGACAAGACGGATGTCTGAGCTGAAAGATGAAGCAGATCGGGAATCAAGCCTCAGGTCCAGCTTGGAGGAGTCACATGCGACACTCTTGTCACGTCTGCATGATATGGAGGCAGTTGTCGACTCCCTTAGAGCAGAGGTAGTTTTAGTTTCTAACTGAAAAAAAAATTGATTCATTTGTCTCCGTAACCTTTACATTAGTTGATTTGATGATAAAATTTTATTTTTTCTGTTCTACATCGGCACTAATTAATGAATATTTGGAGTTTATTAGTAATTTGCTGTTATCCTTGGTTTTATTAGTAATTTGCAGTTGTCATTGTTTCCATTTCATATAGCAGGACTGGTTTGACAATAAAGTTAAATATTCTTAGTTTGGTACAAAATGTAATTTCCTTTGGCTTCTACAAATTTCCTAGTTTTTTTTGGGTGTTTTTCTCCATTTGCCAGTGCAAAACACACACGACGAATTCTAGCAATATGAAAGCTGAAGTTGTTAAATTGAAAGATGAACTGGCTAGGGAGATGGTGAAGAGGCAGCGGATGGAGGACAGTTATATGGCGTTGACTTCAGAGAAAGGTTAGTTTTTATTTTTCTTTGCCAGGCATTTCATCATTTGTTAACTCTTTGAAGCCCAAGCAATGGTGTGAGCGTTGTTTGAGAAGTTCCGTTTTGCCCAAACAATGCTGCTAACGTCGATCGTGTGTCCCCGTACATTTTGCTTCGCACATGGCTTCGTACTTGTTTCAAATTTTTGGAAATACAATAAAAGTATTCAGGGAAAAGTCACTCTGCTGAAATACTTTTATTTGCATTCATTATCTAAGCCACACATGTATAATTTGAACGGATTCGCAGCAAATTTTTTTTCAACAGTGCATTTTCCAGAGTTTTTTTTTTTTTTTGAGTGCCATGAATACCAATGTTTCAACCACAAGTACAGGTCTCAAAATGCGTCTTTTTGTGGCCGAAGCTATGAAATTGTTTCAGTCAGATGTTTTTAATTTGGATAATGATAATGAAAATTTAGATTTTTCGGAAAGTGATTCGGACGGTGAGTTTTCGTCAGCGAAGCTGGGCATCAGCTGTTGGGAATCTAGCAATTCTTATGAGTTTACATAGACAATGCTCCATTGCTACTGTATTTATGGTGTAAGAAAAGGAAAGTGCTCCAAGCAAAGAGACAGTACTATATTATGGTTAAACTACATTGAAATCATTGCAGCTACATTCTGTATATAACTGTACAAAGTAAATAGTAAATAATGTGTGTTATGGCCCATTTCTGCCATTTTTTCTCTGAAATTTTGCTCAGCACTCTGTGAGAACTAAGAGCCCTTTAGTGCTAAACTAATCCAGAAACGTATCATAAATTTGGAATTTGTTAGGAAATTGAACAAAGTTTGAAGTTTTTTCTCAAATTTGGATATTTACTACTCTTGTGGCTGCAAAACCATGGTAAGTGGAGAATTTGTTTGTAAAATGTAGTTATTGTGAAATTAACACCTGCTGAATTCTTCTTTCCTACTAACGACATATTTGCATCAAACTCAGATAAACTTTTGCTGAATGCAAACGGCTCACAGTGTGAAAACCAGCGGATTCTCAATGAGCTGACTTCTCTGCAGACACAGTATGCTGACCTACTTAGGCAAATGGAGCAGATGCAGACATTCACTGATAATTTGACTGTAAGTTAATTGTATATCCCTTTGTTTTTGAATTAGACAGCCTGTCAGATAACGGCAATCATGACTCTCTATTTCTTTCGGTCCTCTGCTATTTTAATAAAATTGCTGATAAACCTAAGCGATTATAGTTTGCCATCTCACACAATCACCATCATGTCTATGTTCTTGCCCTATCTGTGCTTCATATGTGAGTTGCAAAGCTCCATTGGGGGTAAAGGAGGGGGGATACAAGAATTGACCCACTGCCTTCTGATAAGCATGGGGTTTCCATGGCAAAGTGTTCAAGCCATTTGCCTCGTTATCTGAAGTTCATGGGTTCATTCCATGGCTACATAGCTTGGTTTATGAGTGCAGTTTATCACAGAGACCCCTTGGATTATTGCAGGAGCTATGGGGTTTATGCTGTGTCTTGTCTGGTAGTCTTAGTTTCAGCTTCATAGCAAACGGGTCACCCCATCTTTGCTCCACTTCTGTGCCAACGAAAAACACACAGAATGCTTATCACAGTCCCTTGTGGAAAGATTGACAGACTGTGTGCCATGCTCTGGACTTGTGGCTGGATGTTCTACTGAGGTGAGACCTCCCAGGGTGACCCAGCTTAAAATGTATACCAAGAATTTTGTTGTTGTTGAGAAGTTAGGGTAACCAGCTGCCTGTATGTTACGGGTGCCCTCCCGGGAAGCAAAAAATAGTAACATTGCACCTTATCAGGCTTGTTGTAAAAGGCCACTAAGGGCAGATTTTGGGTTGAGGTTTGGCTACCTCATCCCATAAAACACAATAGCCACATGTCCCACCCCGTCTGGACTTGAGGTTACTTCGTAACCGCCAAAAGACTCCCAATATAAAGCTATGGTTGAACAGGATTTCTGGGACTTGTACCAGGGAAATTCTCTGAATAATGATTATTTGGGTCACCAGGTGTTAGTCACTTGGTATACAGTCCTAGTAGAGTTCAACTTCACTCACTAACAACAGCCACAAAAACCAATAAACCATGGACAAGTCAACAAGAGTAACAAGTAATACCCAGCCAGCCAAGATAGGGGGAGGATTCCTTTCTTAAAGAATAATAATGATGCATTTCAGTAAAATATAAAAGGAGTCCGGATTGTGACAAACCTCCTTTCACCTAAGAAAATCTCCAGAATGGGCACTTGGAATTTTAGAAAAAATGGCACTGTGGGAAGGGCAGAACAGAAAGTAAAGGAAATGACAATACAGAAAGGAACCAGAGAATGAAATTAAACAGATGCAAAGGATATGAAATGAGCTGCATATGGTGGTAAAGGATAGAATGCTTTGGCATGAATTTGTTGAGGGCCTTTGCTTCACTGGGGGATAAAAGGTAGAAGAAGAAGGATGACCAGCATGATACTGTCCACATAACACATTAACTCTTTTGGCCATAAACAGTGTGGGATGCGTAATTAACACTTCCCTGAATCCCACTAATCATCTCATGTTTCCTCGTGCTTTCTAAATTTGGTCTGAACATGCTAAAAAATATGGCTTCCCTAGTATTCAGCTGCTTTAAAAGTAATAGTAAAGGTAAATGCCCCTTTTCCACGCCTTTAGGCGTATTCGAAATATAGGGCTAGACCTATATTTTTATAGACCAATCGTCACTTGGTGGATGATATGGTCAGCATCACACCCGCCGCTTTGGAAGTAATAGGTTTGTGATTTTAACTAGGGGTTATTTATGCCATTTGGCAGCTCATATGAAGCCTTCTGGTACTCAGAGATTGGAATGCTGATTGGTCTTAAACTTTGGAGCTAGTACGGTATACCCACCACGTCACTAAAATTCAATAAAAATAGTTAAGAGAATTAAAGAAAAATATGGTTCACAGTGTTCATGCCGCATAAAACTAACTTTTCCTGTAGCTTTTCTATGTGTGAAATCTGTTTATGTCAATCTACAGGCAAACAAGAAGGTAGTGGAAGAACAACGTGCAAGTCTAGAGAATAGAGTTCAAACTTTGTCATCAGAGCATGATAAACTGAGAGCTCTTTATGAAGAGTTGAAGCAGGTTTGATTTAGGGTTTTAAGTATGTTATTCTCAGTAATATTTATATTTTGTTAAATATCTTTCTTTTATTTTTTTTTTATTGCACATATATGCTCATATATGACTGAGCTATCATATAACAATAGTTGGTACTACCTGCTCTCTGTTAATACAGAATGTTTGTGCATCATATGCCAAATCTGACATCCTACATTATGCCAGTGGTTTTTTTTTTATTCTGAAACCTTGTTTAACTCCTTCTTTCCCAAAGATTTTCAAGCAGTTACCAAAAAAAAAAAAGGGGGAAGGGGGGGGGGGGGGGGGGGGGGAGGTGGAAGGAACAATTAATCCTGTGAAAAAATGTTTGTGATATTCTGAATCTAAATTTAATTTCACTTTAATATTCTAAGATGTCATTAGAATTTCAGCATATAATCTACCTTCTTAAATAAAAAGGAGAGTAGTATTCTGGGATAGGGATGCTGGAACCTGAGGCTTGGACACCTTGAGCCCCTCCCAATAAACAATCTAACTGGCTCAGCCTCCCCCTCAAGTATGTCAGGGGGCTCCCTTGCCCACTATGTATAGAAGTTCTCCCTTTTAAACAAATTTTATTTATACAAATTTTTATTTATACATATTATTATTTATGCATTTCATATTATTTCAGATATATTATTATATTTATTTGCTGTTCAGCCAGTACTACTGTTATTATTATTTTTCATATTATTAGTTAGTGCCCTCACCTCCCCCCAGAACATTTGTAAGGGGACAGAGGCGCTCCCACGCCCTAATGTGTTCCTAGGCCCTGGGATTATGCTGTATTTATATTTCAACTTATAAAATGAGCCTTATGTCGAAAAATACTAGACAATTACAGGCAGGGGAAGCAAAGAAAGATGTATGTGGAAAGCTTAAACAGGTAGACAGTAATAAGTAATTAGTACAAGCAACATCATTGTTATTGTTGTCAGGATATCTAAGAAATTTTCCTGGAAAGGGGGGGGGGGAGGAGGGGAGGGATGAACAAACCACTGCCTCCCTAACATGCATGTCATAACATTCGACTAATTAGGGTAGGTATAGCAATGGATTGTTTTGTTTCGTTTATTTTGCTATACATTTTCGTCGGTATCTATAGACGCGATTGCGACCCGAAAATCTGAAAACCAATTGTCTGTTATTCAGAAATTATTTTTCTGTGCTCTTTACGTGAAAGATAAAATCGGAAAAGTTATTAGAAGTTATTGGAGAGATGCCAGGCTTTGACCTGAGATGGTTTTGACGCGTATAAAATAAATCGATTTTTTTTTTGGGCAGCACGCAGTGAATAACGGTAAGTAATTTCGTTAATATCTTTTTAATTAGCCAGATTACCGCAAAGTGTGTTGTATTTTTGAATTCTGCGTTAATTTTTATATAAGTGTGGGAACTTTCACTAAGATTGGCAATACAGCTCATGTTTAAAAAAATTGTTTAGTGGCATCACTGTTTTGGCTTTAAATCCAATAACGGTAAGTAATTTCGTAAATATCTTCTTAATTAGCCAGATTACGGCAAAGTGTGTTGTATTTTTGAATTCTGCGTTAATTTTTATATAAGTGTGGGAAATTTCACAAAGATTGGCAATACAGCTCATGTTTAAAAAAATTGTTTAGTGGCATAACTGTTTTGGCTTTAAATCCAATAACGGTAAGTAATTTCGTAAATATCTTCTTAATTAGCTAGATTACCGCAAAGTGTGTTGTATTTTTGAATTCTGCGTTAATTTTTATATAAGTGTAGGAAATTTCACAAAGATTGGCAATACAGCTCATGTTTAAAAAAATTGTTTAGTGGCATCACTGTTTTGGCTTTAAATCCAATAACGGTAAGTAATTTCGTAAATATCTTCTTTATTAGCCAGATTACTGCAACGTGTGTTGTATTTTTGAATTCTGCGTTAATTTTTATATAAGTGTGGGAAATTTCACAAAGATTGGCAGTACAGCACATGTTTAAAAAATTTTTTTTAGTGGCATCACTGTTTTGGCTTTAAATTCAATATGTTTGCACTAGGAGACCATTTTTCCCGCTTTATAGTTAACTTAAAATAATTATTAAATTAGCTAACGTTATTTTAATCATTTAAAAAAAATCCACAACCATTGTAGCATTTGTTCATGCATCTGTCATTATTTAGAGCCCTTCGCATTCTCTGTTGGATTTTTTTTTTCCTGATCACCCTCAAATCCCAATAATTAATTTGGGCCATCATTGCGCATTTTCTAAGATTATTCTTTAGTAATTAACTTCAGATACTTAGTAAATTAATAATGTTAAGTGAGTTACTTTTTAAACATCTACAACTCTTGTAGCATTTTTTAATGCGTCTGTTATTATTTAGAATCCACGGAATTTTCAGTCGGAATTGGTAAATCTAAGTGGTCGAGAAACAACAGCAGCGCTGACAGCGTTCCCTTTCATCAGGCCTGCCAGTACTTGGGCTTTCCCCCAAGAACTGGGTTTTTTTTAACGACACCTTGGGTTAAGATTTTGGAATCTTTTTTTTTTTTTTAACATATATATCCTTATATAAAAGTGGGTAAATGTTTCATTTCGTAATTATAAAATTAACTATAAAATATGTACTATTTGTCAATTTTGTTTTTCTTATATATTACTTGGGTTTTTGGTAAGCTGTCACATACCGCTTGTGTCGCGTGCCTGATTTAAGGATTTCTCCTTAAGAACCAACAGAACTCTGAAATAAAATAATGTTGAGGCGTCGGCTCGTATTGGTCTAAGGGATATCCCGTGGCCAATATACGCTCAACTTATTTTAGGAGTAGGGCAACTTAAGTTCTGGCACTACAGAATATCTACTAATCCTAATCGCAACTTGGCTGGACACCCCCACTATTATAACAAGAAAGCCTCCAGGATATGATAGTATACTATCACAGCCATGTTAACACAGATTAAACATACTAATCACACAAACATAAAAGCTAGACAGTTTGAACAGTGAATGATGGACACTCAAGTCAATAATGAAACTTTCTGAACATGTAATAAATGCAACACATACATTATATAAGAATCAGCAAAGAACTTCAAGAACCCAGAGTGATAGGAAGGACAAAAACTTCAAAACAGATCTGACTGAATGTGTAAGAGATTCCCAAGGTCCGCCTAGATCATCATCATGATCATGTGGACGATTAACAGTGAAGCCCGGCAATAAACCAATTGACCACACTTATCTGAATCCCTGGTTTCTTGAACTTGCTGAATATTCAGTCACTGTGTTGTTACGTTGAAGACAGTCCCACACTAGACACTCAAACACTGGTGATACACCCAAGCTCCTGGAGAGGATCTCGGGTACCAAGTCAATCAAAAATGATGGTGAAGGTACAACACCCATTATGTAGTCCATAGACCAACTGGAGGATTTCCCTAATGGATGACAAAAGTTTGGTTTACAATTGGATGCCCACCACTGGCTTGGACATTGGTGACTTCCTTGTAGGTGTTTTTGTGGACTGCTGATTCACTGCCTGGCCTCCAAGGAGATACCATCCTGTATCAAGAAGGAACTCAGAATTAGCAGTCATCTCAGGGGTTACATGTCAAGCTCAGTTTTTTAACATCCACATTAGTAATCATTCAGAGGAGAGTTTTCAGGATAATGAGACAGTATAAGTCTCTAAATATCATCTCTGTTGTTCAGTCAGTAACAGGGACAAGAGACGAGTAGCAGAGTAGAGACAGATAGACTCTATCAAACATAGAATATCAACTCTCCTCGCCCACCTCTGCACTTGTAGATGTACATCCCATCTCTCTCTCTCTCTCTCAGATATATATATATATTTTATACCTCCACATTCTGCCCACTGCACACCCAGTGTTGTTGTGCTAAAAAAAAACCTCTAACGTCACAGTGCCTAGCTGGCTGAAGTGTGACCCAGTTAAATATGTCCGCTATTTGACACAAACTCTGTCGGCTGGTTAGAGAATAATTAACTTGCTGAGTTTAATATATTTATAATGGTGTGGGTCAGGTAGGGCACAAACTATTAGCCTGCGAAGGGAAAGGTTTGATTTCAGGGGCTTGAGTGTCTGGACACCAAGAACGGCCTAGTTCTGTGCGGTCACACAGCTGAATCTTTCCTCCCTGCAGCAGCGGCTAACTTTATAGAGACATATATCATGGTACTTGTAAACTATAATCAACTTACCCAAGCTTAGGAATCCTTCAAAGATTAAACTGGTATTTTGAATGCGCCAAGATTTAATCAGAGAGGTGACATACTTCTGCACACCTAGGAAGTCAGGCAAAGAATGACCCAGCCTGATCTCGCTTTGCGTCTCTAGAAAAAAAAATGTCCCGTACAAGTACACCAAGGAGTAAAAAGGTTTCCAGGAATTCGGAATATTACTCCAGAAAATATATATCCCACAGTTGCAAGTTTGAAAATGTAGACTTTTCAAAACAACTAGAGGGTATAGAAATATCTATTCCACCAGATAGAGGTATATATCAAAATAATTGATTATATACTCACCGGACGGGTTTAAATTGGAAATGTGACCTGCCCGCTAGGGGCGTCAACGTCACGACGAGTCTACTGTGCAGGGTTTAGTTGATTCACCTCTTGACATAAGCTTAGCTTCAGGTTTGACAAAAATCCCATTGGCAACCCTCCCATGCTTGGCTGTCCGCGTGTGGCTGCTATAGATCTATTTCTTACATTCAATGCTGGGTGGACATGGGAGCCATGGTCATTTTTGAAAGAAAAGTAAATCCGACCTGACCTGATTCCCAGAAATGAACACACCTGCTGTGTTTGCCCTGTTGTTAACACTGTCACCGACCTATTATGAAAACGGCGTGTACTACCAGTGGGCTCATGTTTTCTTCTACCATATAGAACGGAGAGTTGGGGGAGGGGCAGTAGAAGATTGAGAGAAAGTTGAGAAAGAGAGGAAGCAGGAGGAGGAGAGAGGAATTTAAAAAAAAAAAAGAGACTAAGAAAAGAAAGTCGACACTGAGACATGGGGAAAAAGAAAGAAGAGGAAAAAGAAAGAAAGAAGAGGAGAGATACCAGGGAAAGAAGGTAGCAGGAAGGGGATGTGGCCATCCCGGTATCATCACTGTGGGGGGGGGGGGGGGGGAACAACCACCCCAGGTGTCATTACTGTGCGGAGAAAGACCACCCCGGGTGACATCGCTGTTGCAAAAGGGGGGGGGGGGGGGGGGGGGGGGGGTTCCGGTATTTGTTAATTAGGTCACGTCAACTGACATTGGCACATTTATCTGATCTTTATGTTCGCCTTGCCAGGACACACAATATGATATGTTTTAAGCCAGGCTCGCTGGCAGACAACTGTAAATGTATAAGGTTTTAGATGAAAAATAAATCAGCCCGCAGACATTTTCCTATGTTAAATAGGCGCATATCGTAGTGTATGTAATTGAGACATGCATAAACGGTTAGGTCTCACTGTCCCGATTCTAGCAATATATGGTTGCTAAGGGATTCGTTCAAAAACAAAAAAGCTATGGCCGTAAAATGCAAACATTGAGTTATTTCATCTCACTGGGTCGCAGCCGGAAGCCATGTTTCATGGATTTCCACTACAATTTTTCTGTCGTGGTGTCCGCCACTAAAATGTTAATATCTCTGCTTAGAATCGACTTACAGGCTTAAATGAGGTACCATTGGATTTGTAATTTTAATTTTCATCTAGCTGTTACAATTTCGTGAGTAAAAACACAAAAAATAAAACTTCACTACCATCCCTAAATTAGGGTGTTTCTATCTTTAAAGTTGGAGTACATTTGTTGAGAAGTGAAGAACCAACAGTCTGCACACGAACAAGCCATGTCTGTAAAATGGATATGTGCAAGCAAAATCAAGTTCTAGAACAAAACTAAAGTCCAGACCTGAAAAAGAAGAAGAAAAAAGAGGAGGAAGAGGAGGTTGATGAATGTGAATAAGTTTAAAAGGTAAAATGGGTTTGTAGGATCATGATTGTCATTATCTAATCCAGCGTTTCTCAACCTGCGGGTCATGACCCTTTTGGGGGTCGAACGACCATTTCCCATGGGTCGCCAAAGATCATCATAAAACACATATTCACTAAAGCTATGAAGTAGCAGCGAGGATTTTTTTTAAAGGGGTCGCAGCATTAGAAAGGTTGAGAATCATTGATCTACTCCATAATTCAGGCACCTGAAGATGAAGAAGAAGGAGGAAAAGAAAGAGGAGGAGGAGAATAAGAAAAAGGAATTAGGAGGAATGTTGCTCAACAATAGGAAGAAAAGGTTGAGAAGGAGGATGAATGTTACTGTTCAAGGCATGATACTGACATGGTATCAGTATAATATAATGTTACATTCCTCTTGTCTATTTTTCAGTCTGAAAGCCATTTAACTTCAGCAAAGTCAACCTTGGATGAGGAACTGGTTAGACAGAACACAGAAAAGGAGAAATTGATGAAAGAGAACTTTGAAAAGAAACAGCAAATGTAAGAATTTGCTTAAATATATAACTGAAATGTATGCTTTTGTCATATTTTACACTATATTGTACTCTAGGACCTAATATGAATGCTGATGAGAAAAACCAGGTGCTGGACTTGATTCAGTTCTTCTTCTTGTTCACCAGCTGTACTCTTGTAGAAAATCCTGGTTGTTCGTCCACTCTTGGACTTTCATCTTGATCCAGAACTTGAGTTTTGCATGAACATACATGTTACAGATATGACTTCTTTGTATATAGAATATTGGTTCATTGCCCGTCAGGCAGATGCACTCTGACTCTGAAGAAAGCATCCCTAATTAATTGCCTTGTTAGGGTTGCAGTAAGTCTATTCTTTGTTCTCCAAAATAGAGCCACAGAACCCATAAGGGGAAAATTCAATCCATGATGTTGATACAACTGCATAGGATAGAATGGAATACAGGAATAGACTGTGAGTCTAATGTGAGTATAATGGCAGATTGTAAGGATGATTTTATGACAGCTGCAGTAACACATTGGCTAGATGTATGCCTGCCTGCACAGAGCTGCAGTAACACATTGGCTGGATGTATGCCTGCCTGCACAGAGCTGCAGTAACACATTGGCTGGATGTATGCCTGCCTGCACAGAGCTGCAGTAACACATTGGCTGGATGTATGCCTGCCTGCACAGAGCTGCAGTAACACATTGGCTAGATGTATGCCTGCCTGCACAGAGCTGCAGTAACACATTGGCTGGATGTATGCCTGCCTGCACAGAGCTGCAGTAACACATTGGCTGGATGCATGCCTGCCTGCACAGAGCTGCAGTAACACATTGGCTGGATGTATGCCTGCCTGCACAGAGCTGCAGTAACACATTGTCTAGATGCATGCCTGCCTGCACAGAGCTGCAGTAACACATTGGCTGGATGCATGCCTGCCTGCACAGAGCTGCAGGAACACATTGGCTGGATGTATGCCTGCCTGCACAGAGCTGCAGTAACACATTGGCTGGATGTATGCCTGCCTGCACAGAGCTGCAGTAACACATTGGCTGGATGTATGCCTGCCTGCACAGAGCTGCAGTAACACATTGGCTGGATGTATGCCTGCCTGCATAGAGATCTTTGGTTCCTATCTGCGTCAAGGCACATTTTTTTATAATTGACTCGCTATTTAGGTCAACCCAACCTCAACTGGGTACCAGTTCTTAATAAATTTCTGCCCCTCCCCCCTCCTTTTTTTTAAACCCTGCCTCTTATCCCTCATTGAGAACAAATGGCATTACAGTTGAGAATGCTGGGCTAATGTGCAAGTGATCCAGATTTGAATGCTCAGTAAAGTCATATACATTTTTTCTGTCTGGAACCAAAATAAAATCTTAACCTACACAGTCTGTAGAGGCTGCACTAGCCATGTTGCTCTCATACCCTTAGGCTCAAAGACCCATCTGCCTACACTGCAAGAGTTGTAAAAATACTGGCAGTAATTGGCAGTTTTATCCCTCATTGCAGCGTAGACCCTCAACCAATTGGCGTGTCTTTACCACCTCCAGCAACTTCTCCATGTCCTCCTATTTTCCATCTATGTCTTCAATTCTTTTCATTGCATGTTTTTAGGTCTTCCTTTATCTATTTTTCCCTGTAGGTTTTTGTGAAAGGACATTATAGTTACATTATTATCAGGTTTTCTTAATGTGTGTCCTATCCAGTACCAGAATATTTTCCTGTTGATGTCACGGAGTCAGGCAATTACTTGAAACATTTAGCATGAAAGGGAAAGATTAAGGTGAATGAGAGACAGAGAAAGACAAAGAGAACAGATTTTGTACAGTCTGACATCATTGTGAAAAATCTGTATAAACAATTTAATTATGCTCTGTGCATGTTGCAGACAAATGTGGGTGACATGACTATTCAGTTGCCAAATGACATTAACTACAAGAAGAAGGATAATCAATCCAAGAGATGAGAATTATCCATTTCACTACTATGACTCTGAGCCGGACTTTTCTTCAAAATTGACCTTGGCTCCCAGGTCAATCCAGCCTTAAATAGGTAAAATCCAGCCTGATGTTGACCACATTATCCACACAGTGCCGGTTGGTCTGTAAAATATAGGTCTAGCCCTATATGCCCAATAAGCCTAAAGGCACAAAAAGAAGGTCTCTTTACTATGACTTTAGTTTCTTTTGCCATCTCCTAAGGCATAGAAGAATCACCTGTTATTGCTGGTCAAGTGAGTTCTAGTTATCATTGGCCTAATTCTGTTCTCTTCTGATAGACTGTTAGCATCTGTGGCTTAGGCGTTGCGAATGTACTCTGTAATGCCAGGGTGCCGGGTTCGATCTTAGCTGTGCGTGATTTGGCTGCAGACCACATTGCATGGTTTTAACAGTAGTATCAAGAGCCGACCATTCAGTAAACAATGGCAAACTACTAAATGTAAATTTGCTTAGAAGAAGTGCAACAGCTAAAAAATAAATGCTGAAATAGATTCTGCAGCGTCCTGTAAAGGATACACAACTAATTTCTTCTTCTTCTGATACTGGATGGTCCTTTTCTGACTAATTATGCAGTTTTATTGTCTCACTGTTCAAATTCTTCTTTTTTTCTTAGCAATTTTCTCTCCTTTATTTCTGTTTAAAGAGACAGCTTACAGCAAGAACTGAAAGCATTGAAACACGGACTAGCCCAGAAAAATCTGGAATTTGCTAGTGCAGCAGATGGCCTTGAACTTGAGCTAGCTGGATTCAAGAAACAGCTGGATGCCATGGAAAGGGACAAGTGGAAAGTCCTCAAGGACAAGGAAAATTTGCTGGAAGAGGTAATGTGAAATAATGCAGTTGTCGAGAATATTCTTGTTATGAAGAAAGGCTACTGAAAGATGTCATATGAACTTGTTTGATTGTCAAAAACTCTTCTTGGTTTTAAGTCAATCTGCTAAAAGAGGTAATATGAGCATAAGCAGTTGTCAATAATTCTTTTTGATTTTAAGAAACTACTTTATAGCACTCTATGCAAATCCATAGGTGCTCTGTTTTCTTCAGAAAATGTTGAAAGCTTAGATTCTAATTGTTCCATGCAATATCTGTATGTTTCAATAAAGTTAATATCACATACTTCCTGTCTTAACTGAATGTATACATATGCTTTAACATATAAATACCACACAGTGTCTGCTTTAGCGTAATAAATACCACTTATAATGTTTGTCTTAAAATAAAGTTTCGTGTTTAACTCTTTCAGGACCACATTTTTTCTGGGATTTGGACAGCATTAATTTTGGGCAAAATTATTTTACTGCAACATGACAAAGCTAAAACTTTCCTGAAGAAAATGTAATGGCTGTATAGAGACATATATCAACTTAAAGAGAAATGAGAGCAAAATAAATCTAAACTATTTAAATGTCAGTATTTAAAAAAATAATATTAAAATCATACAATATTCAAGGATGTTAGACACATATGATGATTTTTTACATACACACACACAATTACTTCACTTTTTACTTGTTCAAAAACATTGCTATCCAATTCTAAGAATTCTCATGCATTCTCTGTTTAATTACGTTTCATCATTATCATCATCATCATGTAGTAGCTCCTTTGCAGAATGTCTGCCTGAAAGAAACTTGGTCTTTTACCAGCTTTCCCATCTCATGTACTTTCATACTCAAAGAGTCACTTATATCATGTGCCCATCTTCATGTTGGTCAGCTCCTGCCCCTCCTTTCTCACTTATGTATCAGCTAGTCTTTATTTAAAACAATTATTTTATATACTTTGGATGTTATGACCATTTTTGTTTTGACATGTCATAAATCACAACAACTGAAATCAGGAAAACTGCTAATTAAAACAGAGATGATCCAACTTAAATATTTTGTTCAATATCATCCTAACCTACATTATTGTCAGTATTGCCACTTGCATTATCAAACATAATATCAAGACTATTGTCACTGTCTGGCTGAGATTTATCAATGACAGAGTAGTATGAACAGGTTTAGTCCTTTTTCCTTAACATTTTTTGAAAAATCACATACAAATTGTATCACACATAATCAATCTAAAGCAAATCAGAAAGTGACACAAACGGCATGCCAAACTCCAAAAACTAAAGGACTTTATTTCACTAATTCTGATTTTTAAAAACATTTTATAACAAATTTATTTTTTAAGCAAACTAAACAATATTAGAGTGGCTCTATCAAATGCCACTTTAATGGCGAATAGTCCAAACGAGAAGGTTTCAAATGCCACTAAAATAATCAATAGTCAGTAAAAAGTTAATTAAGAATCAACATCACAGCACTGGAGAATTCCCATGAGCCCTCCATCCCCATCTTCAGAAGCAAGCGCATAGTTCTAATTCCTGTGGTACCAGCATTAGTCTGATTGTATACCTTAACAAAATAAATTCTACAAAATGTTTGCTTTAACATAACATAATGTCTCTCAATACGGCAGGTCAATCAGACGGTGGACACCTTGATGTCAGAAAGGTCAAGGTTACAAACTGAACTCCAGGCCGGTTGTGTAATAGCATTCAAGAAATTTTGGTTGAAATATGAGATGTGTGGGAAGCTTAATGGTGAAATATATCAGGTACTGGGGAAGTTATAAGTAAACTGTAGTGGGGACATAATGGGTGAAATATATCAGGTACTGGGGAAGTTATAATTAAAATTATCAGGTCATGGATACATTATGAGAGAAACATAGCAGGTACTGGTGAAATATAGCAGGTACTGGGGATTTGGGGGGAAATTTAACAGGCACTGGGGAAGTTGTTAGGCGAAATATTACAGGTACTGGGCTGATTTTAGATGAAATATAGCAGGTACTAAGCTGTTTTTAGAGAAAATATAGCAGGTACTGGGTAGATTTTAGGTGAAATATTGATTGTGAAATGTACCAGTGTTCTGTGAAATAGCTGAAACATCATTTTTGAAATATTACAGTATAGTGGAGGGTTATTGTTGGATCACAACTAGAGAAAATTAAAAGCCCACTAAATTAATCACTGTCTCTGGCTTAGTGGTTATAAACCTGGTTTGTAATCCTGAGATACCCGGTTCGATCCCAGCTGTGGGTGATTTGGCAGCAGACTGCCTTACATTGATTTCGACAGTGGTATCAAGAGCCGATCATTCAGTAAGCAATCGCAAACTACTGAAAATAAACTTACAAGTGAAATCACAAACAGCAAATAAATGCTGACCTGCACAGTTCATGGTTAGGTAACTAGCAAAGCGCTCTAAATTGTCAAGCTAAAGATGCCTCATGACCTACATCATCTTAATAATAGGTAAATACAGGTTGTAAAGCCAGTTTCTTATGATTCTGATTTTATTTTACAAATAAGCTCGATTTGTAGAACAGATGTCCATGCAAAACTCGTACACAACTGGACAAACAACCAAGTCTTTCCACACGGTTAAATGTAGTTTCTGGGACCTCTCCACGGGTGACCCTCCTCTGCATGGTGGTAATTTGTGTCACTGGGTGTTTATCGCTTTGTGTGATGTCCTTATGGGGTACAATTTTTTTACTTACTTAGAAGATACATTTCTGTAAATGTTAAATAAACAGTATTCATTGTAGAGATAATTGCTTTGTTGATTGATAACTAGTGTAGTAAATTTTATTTTATTTTAAATTTGAGTGTTACTTTCTAAACAGGCAACCCAGCGTACAGTTGAAGCTGCTCTAAAGGAAATGTTAGAACAGAAGAACAAACTGGCATATGAGAATGGTAAACTTCAATCTTTAGTTGATCAGCTGCAGCAGGAACTGGCCGAGGTCACAAAGGATCATATGGGCATCCTTCAAATGAGGAAGCTGACAGAGAGCCTGCAAGTTAAATATGCCAAGGTGATATTTTATAATATCATCATCATCAAGTGCCTTGCCAGCTGGCATAGGCATTCATGCATCTCCGCAGATCTCAGTCTTTGGTGTTCTGGATCAATTCCACTTATGATATTTTACCATGCTACTGTCTTAAGTTAAACCATCCACCATGATTTCTCTTGGTCTGCCTCTGCTTCTTCTATCAGTGATCTTTCCAGTCGTCACAATATTTTCCAGTGCTCCTTTTCTGATCAGATGGCCAAAGAACTTTGTCTCCTTCTCATTGATGTATATAATAGTGTTCTACTTTCATTAGCCATTTCCAGGCAATCATAATATAATATTTAATAAAGTAATATTTAAGCGCTATGTCCACCAACCATGGCGTATGGAAGAAAATCACGTACAGTCAGCATATTTGTGAGAAACTATTTGGAAGTTGCCTGGATTTGGTTTTGTAGCAACAACAAAAAACACCATTGACAGATAAATAGCCTAGTGAAGGTGTCTAGACAGAAATCAGCTCACAGAGAGAACTGATTGACCTGAATCAGAAGTAGACAATCTGTTAAAGAAACAAGAAAAGCCAAAGAAAGAGAGAATCCTTGGTATAATGACATGTAAGAACAATGTATCAAAACTGACTAACAGTATACAAGTTAGTTAGTTTACTGTTTTCCCAGCAAGCATGTCTTAAGAGTCAACTAATTGGGGAGCTTCTTCAAAGTCAGAACGCATCTGCTTGAGAGGCAAGGAACCAACAGTCTGCTAACAAAAAGTCAGGTCTGTAAAATGGATGTGCATGCAACACTCAAGTTCTGGTATAAGACTAAAGTTCAGAAGTGGATGAACAACCATAACTTTCCACTGGAGTTTACAACCAGTGAACATAAAGAAGAAGAAGTTGACAGTTCATTTTCTTTGCACATCGATTCTCACTGCACAGTGATCTTCATTACACAACAATCCTTATTGCACATTGATCTTCACTGCACATCAAACCATTGAGTAAAAATGCTCAGAAACCTCAATAAATCCCTCAGCATGAAGTGGCTGGTTTACTATTCTTCCTGCAAAGTGCTCTTGTTTAGCCTCACCCCTTTTCACTTGCCGGACACAAGATGGAAATTAGTCTGAACAGACTTGATATACAACATTGTGTAGCATGGACTAAAAAAATGCAAATAATAAGAAGAGGAGACTAATTCAACTATTAAGTTATCAAGGGTAAAAAGTTTTTAAAAAAAAGTAAAGGACCCTTTTCCACGCCATCAGGCGTATAGGGCAAATAGGGCTAGACCTATATTTTTATAGACCAATCGACACAAGATAGGTGATGTGGTCAGCACCACGCGGGCCGTCTTTACTTACCGGGACTGCACCTGGTACCCACTCAAGGCTGGGTCGACCTGGGAGCCAATGTTATTTTTGAAAAAGTCCGGCTTCGCCAGGGAGCAAACCCACGACCTTCCGATCTGTGGCCGCGCCTATCCGCTTGGCCACGGCGATTTATCAAGGGTAAGATTTGATTTATGCTTGACATTCTTAATGTTTCCTTGTTAACACAGAGTCAGCAGGAGATATCAGAATACAAGACTGCACTTCAGAAATTAGAAGGGCAGTCCAGAATGGCCTTTGAGGATCTGAAGCAAAAGGATCAAGAGTTAAAGATGGCTCAAGCCAGAAGAGAGGAGGTGGAGCTAGAGAGGGAGAAGCTGCTGACACAGATTGAGGTTCTAGAGGGAAGACAACTCTACAAGGCAAGAACCTTACATGTTGTTCTTTAATCTTTACATCCTGTTGATATTCTTCTGGCTCTTATCATTCATTAATTCATTATCCTGTTGTGCCATTATATGTCACATAGGGTTTGCAGTCTGTTCCTCTGTTTCATTCTATTCTTTACAATCAGTTCGAAATCATTGATGGGATTCAGTCCAGCAACTTTGTTGTTTCTCATCAACATTCGTTTTAGAGTTTCTTTTGGGTGTCCTCACCTCCTTAACCCTTTTATTTTCCATTTCAGTACCTGTTTGGTGGTTCTCTGCTGGTTTCTTCCTAGTATGTGTCCAATATAGCACCATCTTCTCTGTCTTATAACTGTTCATACTAGAGGTCGCCCAGAAGTTTCTCTTTTTTCTTCACTCCTTTTTAATTCATCCAATTTTATTTTAAAATTTTTCTTAGGCATTTGTTTTTTTAATGCATTTAACTTTCATTCCATGTCTCTAGTGGTTCTCCAACTTTCACTGGCGTATGTTAAAACTAAAATAACATTAGAAATGAAAATGCATATTTTGGTTTTAAAACTATACAATTTAGAGTCCATATTTTGTTCAAGTATTAATAGCTGCTGATGCTTTGCCAGTGTGTGTCATAATTTCTTTCTTTGTATTTCCTTCACTGTCAAACTTACTACCTAAATAAGTAAATTGATCTGTAACTTTATTATGCTATTATGCTTTGTAGTTATTTACTCTTGACCGACCAGTGCTATTCGTGGGAAGATGCCAACCTGCTGTGTCTTGTTCATAGAGTTGGTGGCTGAGTTCATAGTGTCAGTTATTGAGGTGGGGTTGTAGTGGTTTTCCCAGTCTGTCGTCCTTGATGCCTCAGGCAGGTCATACACTCACACCGTCTACATAGAATAGATGCCAACTGCCTCGTGTGGGGAAACAAACGAATAACCTCAGATGAAAGTATTTAATTCTTAATTACTTTTGCGGACATCATACAGATAATTTGCAAACCTTTGGACAGATGCAAATGTGGAGGGAAAATCATATAAGTCCCTTGAAGCTCATGAAAATAGGGAAAGGGGTGGGAAGAGGGGGGGGGGAACAAACCATTTAAATCACTCTAAACTCATGTAAAGGTGGAAACAAACCATATACATCACTGTAAACTCATGAAAATGTGAGAAACGAACCAAATAAATCACTTTAGACTCATGAAAATGTGAGGAAATCTATACGTGTTGCTTTCCCATCTTACAAGACATACATTTCCAAGAATGTGGGGGGGGGGGGGGGGGGGGGGGGTACATAAATCTGCTTGCATATATTTAGCTCTTTCAGTCCTAGAACTTTTCACAGCAGTGGTTTAAGGAGACAAGTAATCATATAAAAAATCCTGAGTACAAAAGTTTCAAAGAGGCAACTGTATGACATATTTCTTTAGAATTCTATGGCCAAAAGCAAAAAAGTAGAAGAGCATACTACTAATGTTTGGCATTTATGAAAACTAGTTTATCACACATGATGCGCTACTTGGGACCGAATGAGTTAGTCCCCTCCCCCACCAAGCATGTCATAAAAAGTGACCAATTTAACTTTGAAGTCGGAGTGTTTCTGCCTGATAGGTGAGGAACTAACAGTCTGTATACAAATATGCCTGATCTGTAAAACGTATATGCATGAAAACTCAAGTTCTGGAACAAGCCTAAAGTCCAGAAGTGGACAAACAACTAGAAATTACTGCTAGAGTTTACAGCCAGTGAATGCTAAGAATAAGAAGAACACAGTGAGCATGTGGTGGGGGGAGGGGGTTCCATAGAAATCTATTTGTGTAAATTTAACATTTGAACATGGGAAAAATATTGTGTAAATCATTTGCATACTTCTACACATATAAAATATAAAATTAAAAGAACCTTTTGAATTATGGCTTTTTTTGTACAGGTTTCTCGATATGAGAAAAACATGGAGGATGCCAAGAACATCAACAGGGAGATAACTGGGACACTGGAAGCTGTGATGACATCACACAACCAGCTGCAGCATGTGGTTGAGAGTCTTCAGGTGTGTCCCTCAATATTTTGTGTATTTTTTACTTCTGTCCCAGCCAGTTGACATATTAACCCACACATTTTAGTTATTTCTCTAACAATTTCTGTCCCACACAGTTTTATCCCACACAGCTCTGTGTTTTCAATTCTGTCCCACACAGCTCTGTCCCACACAGATCTGTTCCACAAAGCTGTGTTCTACACAAATCTGTCCGACACAGTTATGTTCTTTCAGCTATGTCCCACATAGCACTGTGCTTCTAGCTATATCACACACAGCTCTGCGCTTTCAGCTCTATCGCTCACTGCTCTGTGCTTTTAACTCTATTCCACACAGCTCTGTACGTTTAGCTCTATCCCACACAGCTCTGTTCTTTTAGCGCTATCCCACACAGCTCTATGTTTTCTGCTTTTTCTCACACAGCTTTGTCCTACATGACTGTGCCCCACGCATCTCTGTCCCACTCAGCTCTAACCCAACAGTTGTCAATTTGGCCCAGTCCGTTGAACAAGCTCTTAGTATGCCTATAGGCTAATGCCAGATTGCAATTTCTTGGTATAAAATACTGTTTTTTTAAATTATTATTTTTTTTATTTTTAACTTACAGGTGGAGCTGGGAAAACGTGACAGTCTGATTGGTCAGTTAAAAATCTCCAGGTAAGAATTTGAAATCAGTCTTCTTTTTCCAGCTCATCCATATACAGATAATCTGCCCCTCTCACCTTTAATTTTTCATAAAAAAATAATTTTGATGAAAAATTTCTTAACCTGAATCTTTTTCTTCTTCTTCATTCACCAGCTGTGAGCTCCAGTGGAAGGTTCTTGTTGTTCATCCATTTGGACTTTGGTTTTGTGCTAGGGCTCGAGTTTTGCATGTACACCCATTTTACTGGCTTATTTGTGTGCAGTTGGTTGTTCCTTACCGCTCGGACAAATGCACTTTGATTCAAAGGAAGTCCACAATTAGTCGATTACTATGATATACCCACCCCTCCCCCCTACAATGGGGCCCTGGAGCCAACATGGGGATTAGCCTGAATAAAAGAAAAGTAACACTGTAATCTTTATACGTGTCATAAGAGGTAACTAAGGGTTGGTATGGGAAAGGCTACTTCACCCACAAGAAAAGGCAACAAACATGCATGCAGTCTAAGATAAGGATAATAGAATCACACTTTCTCCGCTTGTGCCAGGACCCTATTTTGGGGAAAAAACAATCGACCAAATCCCCCCCCCCCCCCCCACCTTACCAAGTGTGTCATAGGAGGTGACTTATTATGACTATTTCCTTCAAAGCTGGAGTACATCTGCCTGATAGGGGAGAAACCAACAGTCTGCTCACAAATAAGACCGATCTGTAAAATGGATGTGCATGCAAAACTCTATTTCTAGAACAAAACCAATGTTCAGAAGTGGACAAATAACCACAACTTTCTGCGTGAGTATACAGCCAGTGAATGCTAAGAAGAAGAAGAACAAATTATCAGAATATCATGGACAAAAAAAGAAAAGAAATATTAACATCCTAAAAGATCTCAACATCAAGAAAGATTGGCTAGTAAACAGCATCTTGTCTTGGAAACTGAAATATTGTGGCCATGTCAAGCGCCACAGTGGATTAGAAAATTATAAAAGCAGAAGACATGGTATCAGAAAAAAAAAAGAGACAGGGGTCTGCCAGCATGAAGATGGGCACTGGATATGAGTGACACCTTGGGTATTCTTTGGCTTCCTGCATAGTGCACTAGTTTTGCTATGTCTCATTTAACTTGCTATTCTTGCAGTCTGACCATGGTTGCGGATTTACAGTCCTCACATGGTTTTCACAAACATCTTGTTTCTCAATGAGCATTCAGTATATCAACTTGGTCAATGACTTGTAAGTCCTCCACAGTAGCTTTACCTGCAAGCCTATCAACTTGCTCATTTCTTTGTTCACCAGCATACCCTCGTATGGAAATGAAACTAATCTTTGTGAGCTGTGACTGCCTGGTTATATGGCATTATTACCTAGTATGTGTGACACCCAAACATATCACATATTACATGACTCTCCTTGTTTTTATATCAATGTTTTCTTTATGAACAGAAAGAAAGAGCAGGAAGAAACAAAGCGCGAGATAAAAAATTATGAAGATAAGATGGAACATTTACGAGAAGAACTAAAGAAGGAACGACAGAAAGCTGGGAAGAAAACAGCCAAGGAAATTTCAGAGGTTAGTCAGTTTAAAAAAAAAATTATGTGCTATTCGAATGTGTTATTAAATAGATTAACTCTTTCTGTCCCACAAGGTCCTAACTATTGTCCAAAGGAGTTAAGAATGCCACTGCTAAACTCATGGGTATACTTCTTCCAGAGGGGTTAAATATACAACCCTTGCAGGAAACAAATATGTTATAACAGTTCTTCAGAGTCCCCCACTAAAAATAAGATGTTTTTTTTTAAATACAGTGAAGATTGTTACACATGAATAATACCCAGTCATGCATAGTCTGTTATTTAGGACAGAAATAAATTAAGATGATTAGGAACACAGGGCTTTCATGTTGGAGACACATGTTTGAATTTTCAGTCAGGTTGTGGATTTTTTCTGTCAAAGGAAAAAAATAAAATCCCCACCGGCACAGCCTAAGCCAGCAGCGCTAGCAATAGGGCCCTAAATCCAACCGAAAGACCCCCCAAACGCCCCCCACCCCCTTCGGCTACACCACTAAAGTGGTAAATACAGGAGGTATGGCAGTTTTATCAAACAAATTTATCACTGTGTATGTTTTAGGGCCCCCTTTTAGAAGTGCTAAAAAAGAGATCCACTTCCAGTACAGTGAAACTTCCATTAACTTGTTTAACTGTCAGTTTCTTTGTCTGTCGTTGTCCTAAAAAATTGCATGAGTGCCAGCAAACAAAGAGACATCTTCAAAATTGTCCATGGATTACTTTTACACTCTTTGGTGTAATGCTGGAAGTGACTGTACTGTATGAAGGCGGAAGTGATTAATCGTCGGTGGCGGAGGAGTTAAGCTTGATCTAGCGCTCCAGAAAATCATCACTAACCAGTCGCTATTCTGTTACTTACTGGTCTCAGTCGCATTCACTTTTAAAGAATTTTATTTTCATTTTTGTCTGAAGCCCGAAGTGAAATCCCATTATTGTACACATGTAGTTCGAGATTTCTGTTATTTATTAATTTATCTGTCACAGTCCTGGTCCAGACAGTGATGGTTAATCAAAGTTTTACTCTAGTACAAGTAGCAATCTGATTGTTTTACTGTAGTACTAGTAGCAATCTGTTTTACTGTAGTACCAGTAGCAATCTGATTGATTGTTCATCTTGTCTTTCCTCTGAGTGTTGAGTGTTAGCCAGACCCTTTGGTCACTCCCTGCTGCACCAGGGAGTAAAATGTTCAAGAAAGCCAATGAGATCAGATGACTTAACATGAGTTGGTTGAGGATCTGCACTCCTAGGAGGCATAAATAGCAGCAGAAGAGGAAAAATCTAAAATTAGTTTTCATTGGGTAGAAATACAGTTTTGATTTAAGTATTTCACATAAATAATGTAGAATTTGATTTGCCTGTTTTCAGGTTTGCAGACAGAATGAAAATTTGTCATCCCGAAACCAAGACCTGGTGAAAGCAAATTCAGAACTTCGTCAGAAAATGGCAGAAGCAGAAAAAGAAAAGAATGAATTGAAAAGAAAGATGTCTGGTCAAAGGCACAAACTACAATATCTACACACCACCAAAAAACAGTTGGAGGAAAACCTTAGCAAGATGAAGGCATGTCTTCAGTTGCTGTTTAAACATTTTTTGTTTGTTAATTTAGATTTGTTTTCCACTTGAATAATTCTTCTTTTGCTTTTGCTCTTAAATAGACAGTTGTTACATTGTGTTGTGCATATTTCTGCCCAATACATCACATTTCAGCAAATTCCCAATTAGTCACCCTTTAGTGATATGCTTGTTAGGTTGCAGTGGGTTTTTCCCTCCCCTAACCTTTCCCATTTCCTGATGTCCTTTTCACCCTAGATCTAATACTGTCTATTGCCACATTTTGCAGTTGCTTCTGTGTCTTTCCTGTATTACTCTTTTAGGCTTCTGTATGTTTTTTTAGCCTTGTGAATTCCAGAGGAAAGACTTTCTCTACATTGAACTGTTCTTCTTTCAGATGTTTTTTTTTAATTATTACACACAAAAATTTTTTTTATATCTTTTATAATTTTTTTGTTTTTAGTATATCTGACTGTAAATTTACTCTTCCTTGTGTGATTTAAAAAATAAATTGTTTCACCTTTTGATACTATTTGTAAAAATTTTTATGTATACTTATATTTGAAATTGTAATACTTTATGTGATCCACTGTAACATTGTATTGCTTTCTAATTCTAACTGTAACATTGTATTACTTTCTAATTCTAACTGTAACATTGTATTTCTTTCTAATTCTAACTGTAACATTGTATTACTTTCTAATTCTAACTGTAACATTGTATTACTTTCTAATTCTAACTGTAACATTGTATTTCTTTCTAATTCTAACTGTAACATTGTATTACTTTCTAATTCTAACTGTAACATTGTATTACTTTCTAATTCTAACTGTAACATTGTATTTCTTTCTAATTCTAACTGTAACATTGTATTACTTTCTAATTCTAACTGTAACATTGTATTACTTTCTAATTCTAACTGTAACATTGTATTACTTTCTAATTTTAAATGTAACATTGTATTACTTTCTAATTCTAACTGTAACATTGTATTACTTTCTAATTCTAACTGTAACATTGTATTACTTTCTAATTCTAACTGTAACATTGTATTTCTTTCTAATTCTAACTGTAACATTGTATTTCTTTCTAATTCTAACTGTAACATTGTATTACTTTCTAATTCTAACTGTAACATTGCATTACTTTCTAATTTTAAATGTAACATTGTATTACTTTCTAATTCTAACTGTAACATTGTATTGCTTTTTAATTCAAACTGTAACATTGTATTGCTTTTATACTTCTAACTGTAACATTGTATAGCTGTAAGATCTTTTAATTCCTGTGACATACTTATGACTTTAAAGGCTGTTCATGAAGATATTGAAGAGCTAGACAAAATGAGGGAAGAATATGTGCAGAAAAACAAAGAGCAGGTAAGAATGTAGAGTTATAACCATACTCTTATTTAAATCATAATGAAGGGAAGTTTAGCAAAAAAAAAGAGAGATAATAAATTCAAAATACAAAAGATGAGTTTTCCTAGTAAAGTAAAACTTGGATTAACTGTTGCTCTCCGGACCAGGGCTGTGACAGATAACCGAATAGACAGATAACATAAATCTCTTAATACATATGTATAGTAACATGATTTGCCTGTGGGCTTGGGGTCAAAATTAAAATAAAATTCTTTAAAAGTGAATGATACATGCATAAAATATTTAATTATACAAAACGATCAATATAAACTTCAATATTAGAGTAGTAGTATACATAAATGGGAGCCGCCATAGCAACGCAGCTAGATCCTTGCTTGCGGATCGAAAGGTCATGAGTTTGGGTCTTGACAGAGCCTGACATTTTTTTTGAATGACCTTGGCTCCTTGTTGACCCAGCCTTGAAAGGGTACCAGGTATAGTCCTGTTAAGTAAAGGTGGCCAGTGTGGTGTTAACCACATCACCAATAGATTATTAGTTGGTCTATAAAATATAGGTCTAGCCCTATATACCAAATACATCTGAAGGCGCGGAAATGGGTTCTTTACTTTACTTTAATGTACAGAAAAATATACTTTTCTTCTTCTTCACATTCACCAGCTGTAAACTCCGGGGGAAAGTTCTGGGTGTTTTTCCACCTCCAGACTTTAGTCTTGCTCCAGAATCTGAGTTTGTTTCACAGATCTGGCTTATGTGGCTGCTTGCCTCTCAGGCAGATGTACTCTTCAAAGGAGGTCCCCAGTTAGTGCACTCCTACGACATGCTTGTTGGGGGAGACAGTGGGTCTATTCTTGTTTTTCCCACATTGGGGCCCCGGAGCCCACACGGGGATATTGCAATAATGTAAACCTACCTTACTTTGAAATAATTTATGTCTTTGAGGCTTGAGCTTTCTGCGTGGCGATGTTCTGTATCTTACGCAGAAGTATGATCTGTGTTGTATTTGCCTCCTCTTGCATTTCAAACCTGTTGATGCACTTTGATAACATTGTTTCTATTTCTCAGTGGCTAGGTTTTTTGTTAAGAACTGATCCTTTATTGTCATCAGTTTCTTCTTCTTCAATTGTAGACACACTACAAACAATTTCATCATCGTTCAAAATTTCAACCCCTCCATCAATTTTGTTATATTCCAACCAATCTGTTAATTCTTCTGGTGTAATGTTTTCTCTGTTTAGTCCTATATTGTTGTACACTTGCACAATTTCATCAATAGTTCCAACATTCTCAGTTCCCTCAGTTTTGTCAGTAGGTTCAGGCAAGAGTTTATGCCACCCTTTCTTTAGATTAGACACCGTTAGATCATTCCTGGCAGTAGCGACACTGAAAATAGTGCTCTTTATATTGTATCTCTTCTAAAACTCTTTGACTGTCATGGCATCATCAAATGTAAGCAAGCTTGTCTGTTTGTTGATTCTCACACATTTGTTTTAGACAATGATGGATAACAGAAACTGATGGTTAAATGAGTGGCGGGTAATCAAAATTTTACTGTACTAAGAAATTTGTTAAAGTCAGAACATTTGAATCCTAGTAACAAATTTATAATATTTAACTTGCATCAAACCAGAACTGCTGTGTGGAGCTGAAATCTAGAGATAAATTAAAACAATTAGGAATATAAGTATTTTTTAAATTGTCATTGGCTTTTCTATCAATGTTTGTAAGGTCAACCTGAAACTGGTTTATTAGTACACCTAAGTTCAACATAAGACCTTTCAAAATGTTTGTGACTGAATGGGGGATGGGGGGAGGTTGTTAACCTAAAATAAGTTGTCTCTTTACAATTTTGTCTTTCGTGTAAATTTCACTGCATTTTTTTTTTCTTTTTAGTTTTTTCAATGATCTGTAAAGTTTACTTTCCACTGTTGTTCTTTTTGGACCAAAAGGTTTGCCGTAGTATGTCTTATTTGGCACCATCTTTGAGTACCTAGCTGTTGTCTGGGGCAAAATTCCACTTTTGATGTTCCTAAGTGATATCAGACTTTTCTAATAATTTTCTGAAGTTTGACAAAGATTTTTCCATTGATATTTATTCCAAAGGGTGACACCATTGGGAAGTTCATCCATCAGGTTGCCTCATTACAAGAAGAGGTGAAGGAGCTGGTGATGGCACACTCTAAAACACAGCTCCTGCTGAGACTGAAAGACCAAGCGCTGGAAAAAGAAAGAAGGATCCTGGATGAAATGCAAGAGAAATATATGGTAACCCAGCTGTTACACTGATAACTGTACTTCTTAACATTTGTATACCCTTACATGTAGTACTTTATAAAATTTTGCACTGAAACCCAAAGGGATAAAGAAATAAAGTGACCCTAAAAACATTTTTACTGTACTAAAATGAAATTAATGTCTTTAACATATTTTTAAACATTTAAAGGGACTCACTTGCCTTCAGGAATATCTGTGTGGGTTCTGGGTACTTCACTAGGAGAGGGTGGGGTGTAGACCCACTACATACTCAGCATCCACCCACAACAAGCACATTATAAAAAGATTAATTAGGGGTATTTTCTTTCTGAGAGGCAAGGAGCCAACAGTCTGCACACAAATAAGCTAGATCTATGAAACAGGTGTGTACGTAAACCTCAAGTTCTGGAACAAGACCAAATTCCAGAAGTGGACAAACAACAAGAACTTTCCTCCTGAGTTTACAGCCTGTGAATACAAAGAAGAAGAAGAAGAAGGAGAAGCCTTTGAGTAAGTGACAACCTGGCCAGTCCACCACTAAGTGTTAGTTTTCTTTGCTTCTCTAAAGGGTCCCAGTAACACACAGAAGTAAATGGTACAGATTGCCAGTCAGTTTTGTAGTTGTTTCTTTATGAAGTGGAAGTATAACTAAATGATGAATGTGCATCACTGCACCCAGATAAATATCCCATAAACTGAGATATTTCACATGTAAAGTACCAGACATTTTTATATCATCTGTAATATGGCCTTTACTTTTATTCATTAAACCTTTGGTCTCCATTCAGGGGTGAATGAAGCTAGGAGATTACCTACAGCTTTGAGTATTACACTTTATCTTTTCTCTTTGTTTGTTGTTGTTTAAATTCACTTTATCTTTTCTCTTTGTTTGTTGTTGTTTAAATTCACTTTATCTTTTCTCTTTGTTTGTTGTTGTTTAAATTCACTTTATCTTTTCTCTTTGCTTGTTGTTGTTTAAATTCATGGCTGTAAACCCCTGCGGAAAGACCGGGTCGATTGTCAATTTCTGGACTTTGTTTTTGTTGCTGCACCTGGGTTTTGCATATGCATCCGTTTGACAGATCTTGCTTATTTCCGTGCAGACTGTTGGTTTCTTGCCTGTCAGGCAGATGTACTCTGACTTTGAAGGAAGCCCCCAATAAGTTTAATCTTACGAAATGCTTGTTGGGGAGGCAATGTGTCTATTCTTGTTTTCCTCACAATGGGGCCCCAGAAACCACATGGAAAATCTTTGCTCTTTAACCTTTGGCTATTCTCAGAGCAGAAGAATACAGCTTTATAAGATTCTGGTTGTCCTTTGATCTTTTGCACAGGAAATAGAAAGTTAGGAGATTATCTTTGCACTTGTTTTTTAACCTTTCACTTTTCCTAAAAATGAAAGAATAATGGACATAGGGGGTTTTATGGTTAACATTTGAACTTTTAATGCACAGAAGTGTAAGAAACGAGAGGAGGAATTATGTAAGAAGTCCCAAAGTTCTGAGGAAAGGTTACAGGAAGCTCATTCCGAATCACTAGAAGTAAGAAAATTTAAAAAAACTTCAAGTTAACCAAGTGGATTTGTATTATGTATGTTATATATGTGTTATTTAGTTTACTGAGGAATTTCATATTCCCTATGTCAGCCATTTTTTTAAAAATTAAGTGAATGACTGTATACATTCAACATCATCAAGAGCCTTGCCAATTAAACCTAAAAAAACAAAAACTTTAAATGCTTGGTGAAGGGAAACAGATACAGATGAGAAATGGACATTTTTACTTAAACCTTTATTATGGAACAGAGCAGAAATACTTGACTCCCATATGGCTTAGTCTTTCTCCACAGAGTGACTGATCATCCTCCACAGGAGTCACACAAAGCACAAACTTTGTAGCACCAGCATTGACTCCTTGGGATCTCTGCAACATCATACTCACAAACCAATTGATAACATTTTCTTCTTCCTCTGTGTTCAAGGTTAGAAGGGTGTGAAAGGCTGGTTGAAAATTGGGATGTGGTATACAGCTAGGCTGCAGTATCTACGAATTTAGGCCAATCACATTTGATTTGAGCAAACATTTATGTCAAGCTTGTTATGGGAAGCATTGGGGCTGTTCTATTTTAACAATTTTTTTAAGCCCCAAAGATGTGGCCCCAGAACCCACACGGGAAAGTGATGAAGTCTGGAAAAATACCCACAACCTTCTGAACACCAGTCAAAATGGCTTAATCACTTCGCCATAGAAACTTTTTTTTTCTATTTCCCATTCTTCCCCATATGGGTTTTGAGACCCCAGGATATGAGCCTAGCATACGATTCCACAACATGCAGCTTAAGAATGGAGGTTGAGGTGGTCAATGCAGCTTTCCGCTGGATAGAGAACATGGCACACACACATGTCATAATTGAAAGTGACTCAGAAAGTATGCTGAGGAAGGTGAGGACAGGCATGCTTCATGCAGAGTGGAATGCTTCGCTTCGGAGGTCAAGGGTGAAGAGGATTGTCTGGATCTTTTCTCCCGGGTATGCCAGTGTATAGGGAAATTAACAGGTGGACAGACTGGTAGGCTACTGGTGGAATACTGAATACTGATGCATGATAAGGCAGATGTGGTTGAGGCCTTAAGGCACGTGTATGATTTGGAACAGCAAATTTATCATCACAGTCTGGAGAGAGTGATTCAGTGAGGTGTGACCAGGGGATCTGGTCTATACTCAACACTCAAAGGAAAGGCAAGGCAGACATATAATCAGACTGCTACTGGCATCACTGGTATTAGAACTTTGCATTGGCTGCTGAAGATGGGAACGGAACGCTTATGGGAATGTCCAGAGTGCTGGATATCAGTTCTTGACAGCTCAGCTCAACTCAGCTTTATTTATTTATTTCAAAATTATAATATATATATATATTTTTTCAAAAGATCTCTAGACATTTAGAAGAAGCCCACGACTGGTTCAAGGGAAAGTTTGACAAACTGCAGTGTGACTTAACAACCTCAAGGTTTGTCATAAACCTATATTATTAAAATATATAAACCTATATCATTTAGATATATAAACCTATATTATTCAAATATATAAGCTTGCATTATCACAAATATAAACCTATATTATTGAAATATTTATAAACCTACATTTTTAAATAACAGAAGCATCAAACCAGAATTGTTTAATATTAAAAATGGACCAAGCATTTTAAAAGCCGAAATGGAGAAAGTTATTGAAAATATGAGGCATGGAAAAGCTGAAATGGAGACAGTTATTGAAAATATGAGGCATGGAAAAGCTGAAATGGAGACAGTTATTGAAAATATGAGGCATGGAAAAGCTGCAGGTACTGACAAAAAAAAAATGGAAATAAAAAATCACTGTTCAACATTGGCGTTGACAGCATCACTGAAATTCATAACAATTTTTATAACATTGGCTACATTCCAAAGGACTTAAAAACATATATTTTCATCACGCTGCCCAAAAAGTCAATAGCTGTTGAGTGTGAAGTATATAGAATGATTAGTCATTTAACTAAAATACGTCTCAAGATCATTCAAGAAAGAATTCAAAAAAAAATAAATAATGAAGTGTCTAAGGTACAGTTGGGATTTCAGAAAAGTAATGGCACTAGGGAAGCTATAATTTATGTAAAGATGCTGACAGAAAAATTTACAGAAGTCCAGAAAAGCATTTATGGATGTTTCATAGATCACAAGAAGACCTTTGACAGGATGCAGCATGAAAAACTTACTGCGTGCCTCCAGAATGTCAGATTAGATGAACAGGATATCAGAATTATTAGTAACCTATACTGTGAAGAAAAATCAACAGTTAGACACAACAACATGACCTCACAAAAGATAGAGATAAAAACAAAGGAGTATGTCAGGGATGTGTGTTATTCCCAAGCTTTTTCAACTTAAAATAGAAAATATTTTTAAGCAAGTTGAAGAATTGCCTGGACTGAATATTAATGGAAGAATAATAAACAAACAGCTGAGGGCACAGTGTTACTAGCAGAAAGGGAGCTGGACTTACAAGACCTAGTGGACCAAGTCAACAGGCAGAGTCCAGAGTTTGGTTTAGACATTTGAAAAACATAAACTATGGTAATAAAAAATTGAAAAGAGCAACCAGCAGTGAATATCACAGTTAACAGAGATATTAGAACAAGTAACAAGTTTTTTTATCTAAGACACATAGCAACAGATGATGGCAGAAATGAAACAGAATTTTACTAAAGAACACAATAAGAATGGCTAAAACTATCTTTAATAAGATGCGCAAATTATTGACACCTAGAGAGACAAACAAATTAAAAATGAGAATCATCAAATGTTTTGTATATTCTGCCCTGCTGTATGAAACTTGGACAATAAACAAACAATTAGAAAATCGAATTGAGTTGCTGGAAATGTGGATAGACAGAAAAACAGGTTGTATCTCACGAAAACAAAAACAGTCCAATACAGAGGTTCTGGAAAGACTATGAATGAAAAGAGAGTTACTGAAATAAATAAAAAAGAGCCACATTAAAAGACACAACACGCTGTTAAAAACCACATTGAAGAAAATGTTGAGAGCAAGAGGTAGGCAGCAATGCAAGTAGGAGGATAACATCAAGAGATGGACAAACAGCAGTCCCAGAGAGTGTAGAACCAAGACAAGTATGTTTAATTCAAAATATGTAAACCTTTATTAATAAAATATATAAACCATTAATATTCAAAAACATATAATACTAAAATAATATAAATATAATATAAAATGTGCCAGCTGCAGTCTTATTATATGTCCGTCTTGCTTTTCCTTTCAGTGTATTTGTCCACCAGATTTTCTCGTCACTGTCTTGAGCACAATTATGTCTAGACCATGTTTTTTGTTGTCTGTGGCTTTCATGTTAGTAAGTGTACTTGAAAAGATAGTATCTGCATTGTTGTGATGTTGACACCATTCACAGACAGATGCAAGCCAAGCTGGCCACAGACAATGTCAGTCAGAGGAAATCTCTGCAAGTGGAGAAATCCAGGGCTCATAATGCTGCTGAAAGGGCCAAGGAGATGATACAGGTTTGGCCTGTGTGTTGTGTTTTTCTAATCTTCTTCTTAGTGTTGACCTGCTGTAAACTTCAGCAGTGGTGAGTTCTGGTTGTTCCCCATGTGGGTTCCAATGCCCCATTGTGGGAGAAAACAAGAATAAACCCCCTGCCTCCCCAACAAGCATGTCGTAAGAGTAGACTAATTGGGGGTTTCATTCGAGGTCAGAGTGCATCTGCCTGAGAGGCAAGGAACCAACAGTCTGCATACAATTAAGTCGGGTCTGCAAAATGGATGTGCACGCTGCACTCAGGTTCTGCAACAAGTCTTATCGTCAAGAGGGAGATGAACCTTCTGCCGGAGTTTACAGCTGGGGAACTCGAAGAAGAAGAAGTTCTGGTTGTTCGTTTATCCACTTCTGAATTTTCATTTTTCCCAGAACTTTACTGTCATGTCCATATCCATTTTACAGATATGGCTTATTTGTATATAGACTGTTGGTTCATCACCTCTCAGGCAGATGTACTTCAACTTCAAAGGAAACTGTTGAGTTTTTTTTTTTTAATGTGGAAAAGGAAACCCTAAAAGAAGTGTAGATGAAACAGGTCGAAAGTGATGAACCGGATTCTGTCCATGATATGGAAGAGACTGCACAGGATTGTTAGGAACAAATGAACAAACTTTATTTTCACAGGGTTACGATTTGGGCATGCAGCCCTCTTTGTACATTCGGCCCTTCCATGCGCTCATCTTTCAGACCACCATTGCATGTTATCAATAGTGCATGTTATGTCTATAAAAAATTTTAGAATATTATCTTTTTAAAAATTTCTTCAAACAGAAATGCATTGTTATAATTCTGTGAAATCCTACCCTAAGAAAATAGTGAAAGAGAAGAAGAAGAAGCAGAAAAAGAAATTTGGAATCTTAGTCAGGGGTTGGGACCTATGAACATCGAGCAGACATGCAACCGTGCTGGCTGTTTTATCATTTAAAAGATGGATTTTTTTTTTATTTTCAGATGTAGAGTGATTAGTTTCTGGAAAGTTTTTTTTTTTTTTTTTTAGTGAAGGAAGTAATAAAAGTAATAATTAAATACAAATGTAGCAAAGGGGAAAAAACTAATTTCTTTTCCTTTGACCATAAAAATGTTTTTTTTTTTTTGACACAACCACATACAAGCAAAGTGATATAATGATATGCTTATATGACTTCACAGTGACCAAACAAATTCGCCTTAAATTATATATATACACACACACATGTATATATATATGTATATATATATATATATATATATGTGTGTGTGTGTGTGTGTGTGTATATATATATATATTTGTCTGCACACTGTGTAGTTGAAACGTGTGAGTGTATATATATATGTATATGTCTGCACACTGTGTGGTTGAAACGTGTGAGTGTATATATATATGTATATGTCTGCACACTGTGTGGTTGAAACCAGTACTATAACTGTTATATAGATGTATTGGCCAAAATATGTTTTCATAGAAAAAACCTGTAAAAGCAGGACAAATCAGCTTTCTCAGAGAGAGAGAGTTACAAAAATTATAGTCTCTAATTTTCAGTCTTGGAAAAACTCTCCACACCCATGCCTGTAATCATACAGATACCACAGTGACCACAAGTTGAATCTGAAGTTACAGCTGTGATTGAGTCTAATTGTTGAAACAATTACTTAATCTGTTACAGCCTATGGATGAAAGCAATATTAGAACTTGAAATTGTGCAGTAAACAAAGTTACAATTCAATATTTTCTTTCCTCAGACAAGCAAACAGACAATTAACCAACTAGCAGACTATGCAAAAATGGCAGACATTGAACCGAGACAACCTTCACCTGATCAAAAAGGATGTGTGCTGCAAGCAAGTGTTAGGAATTCCAAGTATGTGATGTTTGGTTTGGTAGGAAAATGGAAGTCATTAGAGAACACGTATTCTGAATCAGTGGTCTGGGGTTCATTTCCCCTTCTGTAAATATCATCGGAATAGCATTGCGGAAGGTTCAAAATGGACTAATGTGGAATGCGTGGAAACCATGCATCAGTACGCCAACATTGCAGGGAATCATGTGGATACACTGTCCGGGGCATGCAGGAGTGCGAGGGAATGAAAGAGCAGATTTTCTGGGTGCAAAAGCTAAAGCTACGGAAACACTCCTATTGGACAAGAAAGATATTCTGAAGACCATATATGAACGACTTTTGGCAGAAGACATGAAATTCGATGAAATAATATGGGCAAGAATGTGTAAATGAGGAATAAAGTGTGGATCCGGCAAGGAGGGACGGATGAGAGGAAGAGATCAGCGTGTGCATAATCAGTGTGCTGCAGAAACAGTTAGCATCTACACCTTATGTCATTTGCTGCGAGAGACGGAGCATCTATAGGTATGCTTTGTATGCTATGATGTCGATTCTTAAATCAGTAAATCAAATATCATCATCAGAACAAGTCATCTTCCTGTTGTGCCATTATATGTCACATATGGCACACAGTCTAGTCCTCGTTTCTGTTCTATCATTTCGCTATTGAGGATGGAATCTAGTCCAGCACATTCAGTCTCTCAGCTTTTGTCTTAGGGTTTGTCTTGGACATCCTCATCTCCTCGATCCCTTTTTTCTCATGTAAACAAAGACTAGACATTATTTCTCCTGCTCCCTCCATGGATTATGTCTCCTGCCCCTGCAGGGATTATTTTTCCTGTCCCTCCACAGATTATTTCTCATGTCCGTCGAGGGATTATTTCTCATGTCCCTCGAGGGATTATTTCTCATCTTCCTCCATGGATTATTTCTCTTGTCCCTCCAGGGAATATTTCTCATCTTTTTCCAGGGATTATTTCTTCCGCTCCCTCCAGGGATTATTTCTTCTGCTCCCTCCAGGGATTATTTCTTCTGCTCCCTCCAGTGATTATTTCTTCTGCTCCCTCCAGGGATTATTTCTCATCTTCCTCCAGGGATTATTTCTCCTGCTCCCTCCAGGGATTATTTTTCTTATCCCTCCAGGGATTATTTCTCATGTTCCTCCAGGGATTATTTCTCCCGCTTCCACCATAGTTCCACCACCAGATGTGATGATTTGGTTCCCTTGTTTCCATGTTTGTTTATTGTATTAGTGAGGCTTTCCAGCCTGTTCATCTCCTTTTTAGTTCTAGCAGTCAATCAGGTGCCATCTACATAATGAAGGTTGTCTGCAGAGAAGCTCAAACACATTCCATCTCTTGTCTTGGTAGCACACTCTCTCAGACTGCTGTTCGTTTATCTCTTGATATTGTCCTCCCAATTATATTTATGTCCACCTCTTCCTGTCCTGCCGTTAACCTTTCACTCTAGTGTAGTTTTTAAACGAGTGTTTTTTCTTTTAACGTGGCCAAAATATTTTAGTTGTCTATTTTTTAATTTCTATCAGTAACTGTTTTTATTCATAGTCTCTCTTCTGACCATCTGGTCCTATATTCATAACTTGTGTGTTGTCTAGTAAGTTCTTGTTGATTATCTAGTATAGACTCGTTGCCCCACCCCCAACAACATGTCATAAAAGGCGACTGATTAGGGATGTTTCCTTTGAAGTCAGAGTGCATCTGTCTGAGAGGTGAGGAACCAACAGGCTACATACAAATAGACCAAAACTGTAATACAGGCATGCACACTAAAACTGAAGTTGTGGAACAAGACCAAAGTCTAGAAGGGGACATACAACCAGAACTTTCTGCCAGAGTTTACAGCCGGTGAATGCTAAGAAGAAAAAAGGAGAAGAGAAGAAGACCAAAGAGGTATGGATGTCAGAAAATATTTAACCCTGCCAGATTTTTGGTTAAACCCATGGCCACTTTGCTGGTATTGTTTTTCACACCTTTCCTTCTTTCCAGATTTTAGTGCTATAGTCCAAAGACAGAAGTAATGTCAATAGGAAGAAAGAAGCATAATTTAAATAAAGCATTAGAGCATAGAAATACTAAACAGGCATCTGAGTTTAAATATCTTGGAACAACATTCACTGAAGATGGTAAATTTTATGAAGAAATTAACATCTGATGGAGCAAAGCAGGTCAAGTATTGAGACAGCTAGCTCCCTCTTATAGCATAAGGCAATCCCAATCAGCTCAAAGAAACATCTCATACAAAGCATATTCATTCCTACCCTGTGCTATCAGTGCCAGACGTGGTCACTCACAACAAAACATAAAAGAAAGAGTTGGAGAGAGTTATAATTTTTGATTTGGGTAATCTTCACAGCACTCTTGACTTGAAGTGAATGCCTTCTGATGCTATACCATACAAGACATATACCAAAAGAGGAGAGGGATGTAGAGCAAGAGGTAGACCAAAAACCATATGGAAAGATAACATCAAAGAAACTCTACTGCACAACAATGTATCTATGGTCGAAGCAGCCAGAAGAGCATGAAGCAGGACCTCATATCTCCCTCAACACCCAAAGCGATAAGAGGACGTAAAAAAGATGTGTTACAATGGAGGCATGAGAATCACAGCCTGTGATGATCACAAATAAGGTCGGGGAGGAAGTTCCTTCTGTCTATAGTGTGAAGCCTGGGTATTATTGTAGAGACCATGTGTTGACCATTCAGTATGGTCCCTTCTTTGGCCTGCTTTAGTTAACTTCAAAAGATAGGTAACTCCAGTACTTGTGAAACAAAAGTATTCTGCAGAAATTGCTGGATAAGAAGACCAGTGCTTTGTCTGTCCACCTGTTGGAGCTTCCTCCTAGACCAGAGGTTCTCAACCTACAGGTCACAACCATTTTTTGAGGACAAACGACCCTTTCACATATGTTGCGGCATTAGGAAGGTTGAGAGCGTCTGTCCTAGACTATCTGCCAGCCAAGGCTAGGGGCGGCTATAAGGGCCCTTGTATAAATAAAGACATAAGACACAACTATCAGTAGACTAACATCGTTCACATGCATGATGCAATTTTTGATTATTTCGAAGCCCCACCCTGGCTTTTGCCGGAGGCCGCAATAAAGCCTGAAGGCTGAACACATTTTCTGGGACCTCTCCACTGGTGATGCTCATCTGCATGGTGGCACTTTGTGTCACCGGGTGTTTATCGCTTTGTGTGATGTCCTGGTAGGGTAAAATTTGCTTACTTACTTACAACTATCAGTATCCTTTATCTTATTGTTTTCTTCGGCCTTTTAATCTTCAAGAGAGCATAGGCCCTCCACCAACTTACATCAAGCCAATTTTAGACTTCTCCATGCCTGGTTGGATTTTGTGGCTAAAGCTATCTACAGAGTTAAATAAGCATGCTAATACAATCTCTTCCCTCTTGCCTCTTGAGGTGAATAAAAGGTTACAGTGTTACTTTGTTCCCCTTGTTATCCTTGGTGCTCCAAAATTATTGTTTATCGTTGTATAACTCGATATTACTATAGTCAAGTCAAGGACCCTTTTTTATGCCTAAGGCGCATCGGGCATATAAAGCTAGACCTATAGTGTGATTATCGACCAATCAGCATTCAATGGGTGACTTGGTCAGCATCATGCTGGGTGCCTTTACTTGCCAGGACATTACCAAATCTAGGATGTGTCAACCCCGGGAGCCAAGATTTTAAAAATCTGTCTCAGTCAGATTTGAACCTGAGACTTCAAGCCAGTATTTTATTTTATTTATTACTAAGTAATAATATTCCATACAGTGTGTTTAATTTTCATCTTCCTACAGGTTAACTGTGAAGGATCTAGAAACATAGTCTGATGCATCCCCTTCCAAGGATATGATGCCCATCACATGCCAAAAGAACATTTGTAAATGTCATTAAAAAAATTATCACAATGAGAATTATAGAAAGTTTTCCCTGTGTGGTTTCTGTGGCCCCATTGTGGGGAGAAAGAAATTTATTTTACCGTTTACTGAATCAGTTGATCTCTGTCAGTCCCAGTAGTCGTTATTTCACAGCAGTCGATGCAACGGCTTTGTGTAACCTTTAAATCTTACTGAATTAAAAATCTCTATCATCACCCAGATGAGAAAAGAGGTGGGGCGAGCTCCCCTTCTTCTTCTTCTTCACTTCCTCTTTTACTGCTTTGAGTGTCGAGGGACACTTACATCCTCCAATGAACGTAAAATTATGTCAACAGAGATGAAATGCTTTAGAAGAGCTGCAGGAGTTTCAAGGAAAGACAGAATACGAAATCATGATATCAGACGAATGCTAGGAATAAAGCCAGTCCTACAGGTCATCAAAGATCAACAAATGAAGTGGTTTGGACACCTAACAAGAATGCCCGTGTACTATCTGCCACAGTGAGCCACATTAAAAGATAAAGTGATGGCATTAAGAACAGCCTTACAGCAATGAATGTCAGTCTTAATAGTGCTCTTGACAGAGCTCATCAATGAACATTACATCTCCCCCCGACACTTTGCCGAGGTACAAGGTGGAGGAGAAGAAGAAGGAGAGTGTCGAGGCAGGTGTAAGGTTCTGCTTTTTGCTATTCTGGCCATATCGGCCATAGACACATTGTGCTGTTGTAGAGTTTCTCTGATTTTTTTATCAGCTCCCCTACCTTGCCAAAATGAATTTGTAGAAGAAACTTGTAGGAAATGAGAAGGTAAAGGTGCTTGACCAGATTTAATCCATGACGTCCTTACCTACACAGGACTGCAGATTACACCTGGCTGCTGCAACTATTATGTGTGCCTTAATTATAACTTCTTTTAGAGGTAGTGAAATGCAGTGAAATGACAAAAAGGACTCAGTGCTGTCAAGATGATGGCAGCAATGGACATGGAACAAAGAATGTTGTTCACAATGTTCTGCAAGCAAAGTCACATCTCAGAATAGCTGCAGACAAGAGGCACCTCCTGCATGAAGCCCTGGATAGAGCTAAGGGTCACAGACTGAAAAAAGGTGAAAGTCTTGGATGGTGCAAGCTGAAGACACAATGGAGGTGACAGCCATTAAATCTAGCCACTCCATTGACAGAGTCCGCAATTTTCTTGAAAATCGCTTTATTTATACTTTGGGTGCTTTAACACCCTCCGGACTGAATTGCCAACACAGTTTCATTTTGACTCCTAGGGGATTGAACTGCCCACAGTTTAATTTTAAACCCCCTAGTTATGGCCCTTGGTATTTATTTCCCCGGCCCATGCTTGTCAGCAGTCCGCTGAGAAATCATTGACCTGGCTTCGAGATACCAGCTGAGTGATTTTGTGTGGTATTGTTTGATTTTTATGTGCTGATGAAGGCTCCATAGCTGCAACGTTCGCCTTTTTTTTTTTTATTTGTTATATTGTGAAGCTTGCTAATATACTTCTTGTTCGGGTTTATATCTTTTCTTGATCTGTTTGGAAGCAGTGTTCTTACTTCATGACTTTACCTTCACCATGAATTTCCTTGACCCGTCAGCATTGCTGCATCCAACCCTAACCCTAACCTACCAGCATACGTACATGGAGACTATCGGTCCTTTTCAGGGTCCTCCCAAGCCACTGCCCCAAGATGGCCATTTTCAAAGCACTGGTTCAAGTAGAACTTTACAGGTCACTGAGTAAATTACACAAGACAGTGATCTTCATACTAGAGACAACAGTGCAGATACAGATAATCTATTTCGGGCGAACAAAAGAAGAAGAAGAGGAGGAAACTAATGCTTACCCCAACCCCCTGTCCAGTGAACTCCCTAGGAACCCCTACCAAATCCTGCAACCCCTGAGATGGGGTGGAAAAGAACCCTTTTTTTTTAAACAGTATTTTACCAGTTAGTGTAAAGTAGTTTTTGAATACTGGCTGAGTAAGATAAAAGTTTTTAAAAAGAATGCTTATCATATGTGCAGTTACCAGTAAATCAAAACACTGCATAAAGAAAAGATTTGGAGACAAGGAGATATATGGAGGAAGTTTTCTGGAGACCCTAAAGAATTAGACTGTGATGGTTGACGGTTTATGCTCCATTCACGATAAAAGACAAAAGAAGTAAACCAGAAAGAAAGAGAAAGAGAAAGTGGATGCTTAGAGAAGAAAATATGTTTAAAACGAGGAATATTCTGTGCAAGAAAATCCACTTTTTATGTGCTACATTCTTTCGAAATTGTTTGCTGTTTCTTCTTCTTTATCTTCTGTTTTCAATGTTAAAAGGTGTGTTGTGTTGTGATTCATAGCTAAGCTGTGATATCTGTGCCTTTCTGCCCAACACATCCAACTTCAACCAGCACTTAATTAGTGAACTTTTAAGACATGGTTAAGGAACAATTGGTCTATTCCTTGTTCCCCTCAATAATCAGGAATGGGACCCATATAGGTAGTTTGAAAACTGATTTTCATTTCATTTATTAAACCACATGCATACTATATATTTGTCTGATCTTTTCTGTTGATAAGTGTGTCACAAGTAGTGATTTGTGAGGATTATCATCACAGCACTCAAGACAGATCCATATGTGCTCCGATCTCCTCCTCAGTAGCAAGCTCCACATGAGTAAAACGCCTGTTCTGTGTTGCTTAATCAGACACCTTGCGCCCTTGGTGAAATATTCGTACCTGACTGCTCCAGGTCTCATTCTTCTTTTCTCTACTCCTAGAATGCCTCATGGCGTCAGGGCAGGAAGAGATCTCTGGAACGAGCCCTTCTGTTCTCTACTCCTAGAATGCCTCATGGCGTCAGGGCAGGAAGAGATCTCTGGAACGAGCCCTTCTGTTCGCTTCATATATAGTACTTTTCAGTGTCTCCGATATTTATGCGGTCCATCTTCTTCGTAGTCAATCTCTGGCTCTGTTACCATTGTTAACTGTATAGCATTGCTCTCTTTGGTGCCTTGTCTGACGCCAATCTTGTCACATGGCCAAACCATTTGATTTTTTGTTTACCTATAAAGTTTAGTATTGGATTTGTGCCAACTCTCTCCCTGATATCATCATTCATAGTTTGATCTGTTCTCGTTGCACTCCTATATCCAGCTTGAACAAGAATACAGAGTCCTGCTTGTTATCGTAATCTTCTTTATGATATGCAGCTCATATGGTATTAATATCATTCCTGTTCAGGGCTGGGCCAGTCGTGGTAACCGCCTTGTCTGCCAGATAATCTGGGCTCTCACTGCCTTAAATACCCACATCGTCCGACAAAAAGATAAAGGTTAGGCGAATGATTTGTAATGCATTTAAAAAGAATCAATTTTTGTCTGACGAAGCCGACCTGGATTTTCTTCAACATATTCACTGATTGCCCAGTATGCACCCATGAAGTAGAACAAGCCTCATCATGAACAATAAATGAACACTGCAGCTAGAAGGCCTTCATCAGCATATGAACAAGACAAACGAATAACATAATACCTTTTTTGAACCCCTGGCTCTGTAAAGCCAGTCTTCTTCTTCTTCAGGTAGACTTTTGCGGAAATTTCTGATTGTTCGTCCACTTCTTGACTTGTCTTTTTCCAGAACTTGAGATTTGCATGCAAATCTGCTTTACAGAAATGGTTTATTTGTATGCAGATTGTTGGTTCCTGGCCTCTGAGGTAGATGCACTCCGACTTCAAAGGACATACTCCTAATTAGTCTATGCTTATAACACACTTTTTAGGGGCAGTGAGCCTATCCCCCCACCCTCCCTCCACAAATGGGGCCTATGGAAAATCTGTTGCTTTCCAGAAAAATTATTAATAACAAAGTTAAAAGTTGAGGTTAAAGATGACAGGATCGACTTCATTGCACCATATGTTATCCCAGATGGCTCAGTCTCTATCCCCAGAATGGCTAGCTGCTTGCCTCAAGCGTCATACAAAGCACAAACTGCAGCTTTGGTGACAATCTCCAAGGATTCCCATTTAAAACTGCACTCACTAACTAGCTGCCTCACAATAGTGGTCATGCAATTTTTTTTGTTTCAAGACCCACCCTGGCTTTTGCCGGGGAACCTGAATATAGCAGGGGAATAGATATGGCCCAACGGTTGAAAGGGGTTTCTGGAACCTCTCCACGACTGATCCCCCTGGTGTTTATCCCTTGAGTGATGTCCTGGTAGGTTACAACTACCGACCTAACAGCCAAAGCTAAGGGCCTGTTCTGCCCTGCTGTAACATGAAGTTTTTAGGCTGCATTTCCTTTTCCTGGGATAAGGCTAGTATCCTCCTCAATGCACTGCTCCGGCCGTGGCCTTTTGCACAATGTGGGATGTCAGGTTTGGTATACCACCCAACATTCGGCATTAACAGAAAACAGGAAGTACCAACTAATCGGTATAAGGTAGCTCAGCCATTTCAGATCAAGTCAAATAAACCCATTAAAATTTTTCTTAAATGATGTGATAAAGGTTAAACTCAAGTCAAAGCAAGGATAGTATGTTTAAAAATCACAACTTTCATTTAATCATCTCCAAGAAAAAAACAATTACTGACCAAATAATGACAATTAAAATCATAATTGCAGCTTCTTCGCATTTAATAGCACTATATGCACATAAAAGTATATATATATTTAAAGAATCTGTGAGGACATCAAATGAACTAAAACCATGTGTGTTTTATGCTCAGTGCAGCTGTTACTTTTCTATTACTTCACTGCATACGGAGATGAAAACATAATGAAGATTACTAACTGAAGGGATTTAAAGGTGGAATGACCAACTTCCAAAACTAACTCATAAACAGGGTCTTGCTTCAAAAACTGAAATACTGTGGCCATATTTATGCTGCGGAGGACTGGAAAGAATAGTAGCAGAAGGTATGGCACCAGGTAAGAAGTGCAGGGGCAGACCAGCCCTAAGATGGGCACAAGATATAAATGATGCCTTAGGTAGGAAAGTGCACGAGGTGGGAGAGCTGGTGAGGGATTAAGTGTTCTGTAAGGGGCAGCAACATTCTGTAAAAGACCTGCTACAGGATGATGATGATGAGATCAACTTCCTTGCACTGGATTTGATCCTACATGGCTCACCCTCTCTCAGCAGAGTGGCAGGCAGGATACCTGCAACACAATGCATGGACTTTGTATCTCCATCAACACCCCGCCCCCTTCCCCCCAATCTGGGTAAAGATTTGACATTACGCCACTCAGGACAAGCCCATTTTAGCTTAGTCTCCCCTCCTCAACAGCCAGCAAACAGTCTCCATACTAATGGTACATGCTGTCGTCTGGCAAACTACTTGGGGGCTACGCCGCTGCCCCCCCCCCCCCCCCCCCCCCATCTCCCAAACCACTGAAACACTTGCATTTGTAAAGTCTGAAAACTGAAATCGAACCCACAACCTTCACGGCATAAGACAAAGAAGATTAACCACCTCACCACCGACACCCATATAATATTACACTAGAGAACTGGGGAGAGGGGGTCCTTGCCATATATTCAAGGTGGGTGCCATTTGAAATCCCTGATGTGGGTGTTACTTTACTTGAAAACATACAAGTAATAATATGAAGGTATGTTAATGAATGATAACTGAAAACTTTTAAAATTGTAAAAAGATTTTAAAATAATAATGTAAACATATTTTTATATTAATCAGTGCAACTGAAGGGAAAAAACAGTAACAAAAGGCATGGTTCCTGAAAGAAGTAAGTATAAGAAAGGACCCATGGTTCCTGAAAGTAAGTAAGTAAAAAACAAGGACCCATGATTCCTGAAAGAAGTAAGTAAAAGAAAGGACCCTATTAGCAAAGGACCCGTCACGCCAGTAGCGCACCTGGCATATTGACTAATCGGCCCTAGAGGGTGTTGAGGTTAATATCACGCTGACGGCCTTTGCTTCCCAGGACCAGCCAGTACCCATTTCTGGTAGGGTCAACCTGGAGCCAAGATCATTACTGAAAAAATGCGACTCTAAGTGAATTCAAACCTCCAACATTTGGGCTGAAGGCAAGCATTTAGCTGCTACACTGAAATGACCCTCTAGAAGTAAAAAAAGATGCAGGGGTTGACCAGCAGAAAGGTAAGCACAGAAAAATGGAGACTTTTTAATCATTATCATACACAGGTCAAGCAATGAAGAGTCTAAGATGTGAATGATGGACATGTAGCCCATTAGGGTGAGAGACAGATGGCCAAGAGTGTGAATCTCTGAATTTTAAAGCACATCAAAGTATTTCTTGTTAAAATTAATGGAACTAAATTGTTAAGGTTTGGCAAAAAGAATTTATCAATGTGCTAACTGGCAACTTTCAAGACATTTATAATCTGCCTACTTTCATGTGCAATCAGAGGGAGGCTGAACTCTGTCCTGCTCCCTCTCACTCATAAATTCATTTCACAAGCAAGTCAAATCAGTTCTGTAAATCCATCTTGCCTTCCAACTTTACAGCAATGGACTCAAATAAGGAGGCTGTCCCCGTGTGGGTTGCGGGGCCTTATTTTAGGGAAAACAAGAATAGACCCACTGCCTACCCAAAAGCATGCCATAAGAGTCGATTAATTGGGAGCTTCCTTCGAAGTCGGAGTGCATCTGCCTGAGAGGCAAGGAACCAACAGTCTGCACACAAATGCGTCAGATCTGTCAAACGGATGCACACGCAACACTCAGATTCTGGAACAGGACTGCATTCCAGAAGTGGATGAACAACAAAAACTTTCCGCCAAAGTTTACAGCTGGTAAACGCAAAGAAGAAGAAGAGTGATGGCTGTAAAACTATTCAGTTTCATAAACTAGTGTGACTAGTGTCCAGAGATTTGTAAATTTCTACCAAATGTCAAGAAATGTCGAAATTATCTGCCACCTGACCAGAAATATCTAAATTATCTGCAAACTGCCTATAGATTTGTAATGTCCAGAAATATCTAAATTATCTGCCAGCTCTACAGAGATAACTAATTTTTTTTCCAACAGTCCAGAGTTTGAAACTGATTTGCTGATGGATATAGTGCTAACCTGTCAACATCTAAATATCCTTATATGTTTAAGAAATTATGCCATCTGTTGAACTGGGTGTTAAAATGGGTGATAAATGGGGTCAATGCTCGGGTAGGCTATGACAAGTTACAATCTCAGTTAAAAAAGATGTTACAAACAGGAGAGGAACCTGCTGATATACAGGAAGCCATCGATGACGATATCTGGGGAGCAACCAATCACATCTTCAGCCCCCAATATTAGCTTCGCTTTGTTCCAAAATTTGCAGCCAATCGGGTCTTCTTTTTCTGATATCCGTGGCCAGATTTTTCTGTAGGAGTGACAGACTTTGAAGAAACACTTGAAGATGACGAAAGAGTTCCCGATTGTATGGATGAAGACTGGAGTACCACTCCATTTTTATCTTTCTTGTTTTTCGGAGCAGCTGTTTGTTGGTCTAGCCTTCGGGACAAAATGGCTGACTCTGCAGATGGTAACTGTGTTACAAAATCATCTAAATTCTGACACTTTGTGTCACTGCCAGAACTCATCCCGCCATCTGACCTCTCGCTTTCACTGTCTTTTCTCTTACTGGGCATCTTTTGATTTCTTGATACCTGAAAAGTATATAAAGTATATAAATCAGAATATAATAAATAAATGTAAATAAAAATTTTAATAATGTACAAAAATAAGCATAAATGAAAATAAAAGCTATCCTTCGATTAACAGGCACTAAATATGGCGGCCGCAAAATATCCATTCAAGCCGCAGTCACGTGTCAATTGCGCACTTCCGGCTACTTAATTTGCGGTTTTCCGACGCCCCTCCCCACTCCCCCCGCCGAGTTAGGTAGCGGTTGTTGGCGGAAAACCGCAGGAAAACCGCAAATTAAGTAGCCGGAAGTGCGCAACTGACACGTGACTGCGGCTTGAACGGATATTTTGTGGCCGCCATCTTTAGTGCCGGTTAATCAAAGGATAGTCAAAAAAAAAAATATAAATTACATAAACAAATATTAATGTACTAAACAAGACAGCAACACACATGTGACAGCTGTACAGTCCTTGTATTTAACAGGATAGCAACATACATATGTGTCAGTAGTACAATCCCTGCAATAAACAGTACAGCAATACACATGTGACAGTCCCCATACTAAACAGGATAGCAACATACATGTGTGACAGTAGTACAGTCCTTGCACTAAACAGGAAAGCAATAAATGTCTGACAATAGTACAATCCTTGCACTAAAAGCACAGCAACACACATGTGTGACAGTAGTAGTCCTTGTACTTAAACAGGATAGCATTACCTGTGTGACAGTAGTACAGTTTGTGCACTAAACAGGACAGCTGTAATGTCTTGTGACAGAAGTACAGTCCCTTCTATGTGACATACAGCTGTCATGAAGAGGGCGTCTTGGAAGTTACGCCATCTGACGTGCAGATCTGATTTGTTTCTAGAGCTAGGGTAGTAATTGGATCAAATGTCTCATTTGTCTCCTCCCCCTCCATGCTGCTGAATGTATTGTTGGCCTAAGTAAAGGAAGTGAAGGACCCTTTCCACGCATTTAGGCATATAGGGCGTATAGGGCTAGACCTTTATCAAGATGGGCGATGTGGTCAGCATCACGCCGGCCGCCTTTACTTTCCCAGGACTGCACCCGGTATCCACTCAAGGTTGGGTCGACCTGGGTGTTGGCCTAATGTGCCTTAAAAATGTAGATATACATCTAAAAACTAACACAAACCTGTAATGGTATAAACTGCTGGATCACTGAGGCTGATGATGTCACAGCAAGCACTGCCTGGTCAGATAGTCCAGATGTTGGTGACTGACAGGCTGGCGCTTGGACAGGGTGTGGTTGGGGAACTTGGCTGTCCCGTTGTAGGTTTTGTCTCTGAAGATGCTAAAATAAATGTGAAGACATTAGTGTTAATAAAGTAACAGAGGAGGGTAAAATAATCGTGAAGAAATTAGAGTAGAAAAAGTAAGTCGAAGTAAACCGAAAAATTAACAGTCAGTTCGGCAATCAATGATTCAGTCAATCAGGCAGCAGACAATCAGAAACAATCAGACAGTCAATCAATCAATCTTGCAGTCAGCCAACTGGACAGTCAGCCTTTTCAGGTAATCAGTCAATTCGCAGTCAGCGAATCAGGTAGTCAGTGAATCAGGCAATCAGTTTCTCAATCAGACTGTCAGTCAATCAGGCTGGCACTCAGTCAATCAATCAGTCTGTCAACTAATCATTCAGGCAGGTAGTCAGTCAATTAATAAGTCGGTCAATCAGGCAGACAGGCAATCAGGCAGGTAGTCAGTCAATCAATAAATCAATCAGGCAGACTGCCAATCAGGCAGGTTGTCAGTCAATTAATAAGTCGGTCAATCAGGCAGGCAGACACCCAATCAGTTGGTCAATCAGGCAGACAGTCACCCAGGCAGCCAGTCTGTCAGCCCTGGTGAATCTGCCAAGAACTAGTTTTTCTCCCTAAAACAACTACGCACAGCTAACTTCTAGAAATAAGCAAACAAAGCCAAACAAAAAAGAAAAAAAAGAAAGAAACAAAGCTGGCCTACCTCTGGCCCATAACTGACCACATGCTGACCGCCACTCTGCTGTGAGTACTGGTGCTGCTGGTGGTGAAGATGCTGCAACTTCTGCTGTTGCAGCAGCTGATGTACAGACAGCGGTGGCGGCGGCTGATTTATGAAGTGCTGGGGAGTGAGGAGCATAGGGGCACTCACCGGTGGCCGCAGGGGTAGAGCAGAAGGTGCTGTGCCTATTGGTGACAAGAAAAACTGACTGTTATCTTTAAATTATTACATGACTGGAATTCCGAAATAAATTTTTTTTAAAAACTTAGTCAAGTCTCTTTAAAAACAACTTCAGTTTAAAAAAAAAAGGGAAAACATGGATGGAATTCTCTAAAACACACCTAGGATTTCAAAATACTATATACGATGATGATGATAAAACAAGACAGCCTATGCTGAACAGCAATGCACACGACCATGATAAGATGTAGTGAATTTATATATATATATATATATATATATATATATATATATATATATATATATATATATATATATATATATATATATAATATATATATATATATATATATATATATATATATATATATATATATATATATATATACACACACACACACACACACACATATAAACACACACACACATTCATGGGAAGTAAAGGCAGATAGCATGATGCTGACCACATCACCCAACCAGTGCTGATTTGTCTATAAAATAAAGGTCCAGCACTCTATGCCCAAATATATAAGAAGGTGTGAAAAGGGGACCTATACTTTTACTCTCTCTCTCTCTCTCTCTCTCTCTCTCTCTCTCTCTCTCTCTCTCTATATATATATATATATATATATATATATATATATATATATATATATATATATATATATATATATATATATATATATATATATATATATATATATATATATATATATATATATATAAATAAAGGTAAAGTCTGGAGATGTGAACCAGCGTCATTGCACAAGGTTATAAACTGCTCTGCCACCAGTACGGAAAGCTGATAAGAAACTGTCCGCCTGTGTCACCGTCCGCACGAACCTCCATAGCTACAGTGACGTTCCTCCATTTACCCAAGAGTGTTAACTCTGGTACCCATTTCCTAGAGGCTGGGTAAACCCCAGGAACCATCCGGTTTCAAACACAGTCGCAGCTGGATTTGAACATGAGTCTCCTATCGAATGCGCTAACACAGCCCGCCCGCCCCCCCCCCACCCCCCCTCCACCCCACCCCCCGCCCGCGCCACACACCTCGCAGCGCGCGCGCGCGCCCCCCCCCCCCACACACACACACACACACACACACACACCACACACACACACACACACACACACACACACACACACACACCACACACACACACACACACACACACACACACACACACACACACACACACACACACACACACACACACACACACACACACACACACACACACACACACACACACACACACACACACACACACACACACACACACACACACACACACACACACACACACACACACACACACACACACACACACACACACACACCACACACACACACACACACACACACACACACACACACACACACACACACACACACACACACACACACACACACACACACACACACACACACACACACACACACACACACACACACACACACACACACACACACACACACACACACACACACACACACACACACACACACACACACATATATATATATTCAATAGATCTTATCATCTTGTATGCAGTGCTGATAAGCATAGACTGTTATATTTTTTCTTCTCACAAGATCACCAGAAACAGGGATTAGGTCAGAGCTCTTTTCTCACCCACATCTATGTGGACAAGCCATCCAGGTATTTTCCCTCCTGCCTTCCCCCTTGCTCTTTTCCCACCAATCTTGCCAGCTATTTCCAGGTTCTCCAGTCCATTCCTTTTCTATAACATGTCAGAAAAACATGAAAAAAGTGACGAAAACAGGGGAGACTGCGGTCAGCTAATAAGAAATGAATCCACTGAAACCCTAACTAAGAAGCTTAACAAAGGGAGAAGGTGAAGAAAAACACACAAACAAAATCCCACACACACACACAGAGAGGGGAAGAGAGAGAGGGAGAGAGGGGAAGAGAGAGAGGGAGAGGAGGAGGGAGGGGGAGAGAAAGCGGGAGAGAGAGGGGGGAGGGGGAGAGGGAGGGGGGGGAGAGAGAGTTAGATGTTTCAGCAGCAGCCTTTATTGACAAAAAAACACACACACACACAAAACCAACACCCACATCAACAACAAAATGGCAAAAAAAGACTATTTCACTACCCACAATCCCACTATACTACATACTTGTACTTCCAATAAACAACGACCAAAGATTCCACTATAAAGCTCACCTGGGATCACAATAGGACTAAAAGCAGAGTTGGCCGAAAAGAAGCGGTTAGCATTTGACCTCTGTGACCCAGGTGGGTAGCCAACAGTCAATGGGTGGCTGGTATTTGGCCTGGCATTCTGGGGAAAATGTTAACAATTACGAACATAGCCAGGAAGAATATGACAAACTTTTCTCTTATTAACAAAAGCTTTGTGTCTGTTAGTTACGTCTATGTCTTCTGAATTAATCTTTTACAAGGGTTGTGGATATGTGGTTTACAGTCAGGCTGTGATATCTGTAACTTTCAGCCCAACAAATCCGATTTCACTAAAACCCCCACAATTTACGACATTATGAGGCAATGGATCCAATTCTTTTTCTTCCCAAAAAGGGACCATTCCATTACATATCTAAAGAAAATGTTGATTTTTATAGCGATAGTAACAAAATTAATTTCAAGTTTCAGGTTCTAAGAATTATATCATCATCATTATGTGCCATGCCAGATGGTGCAGTGATCCATGCTCCTGGAGAGATCTCAATCCTCTGTTCTCAGTCAGCTTTACTGATATTTCTCCATGTCCCTGTCTTAAATCTTTCTGAATCATCTCTCCCCCCCCCCCCCCCTTCTCCCCTCACTCTCTCAACACACACCCCCCCCCCCCCCACCACTACCACCGGAAGAACAAGGGCTTTTCTCATTGTCTGTTCTCCACCCTTTGGCCTGTCCGGCTTGGGAAGCCCTGCTATTGCTGGCATAGCTGTCGGGGTCATTGAGAAACACAAGCTCCCCAATCATGACAACACGGAGACAGGTGATATTTGCAGCACTGACCCTGAAGTGCTCAGAATGCAGAAGAAGAAGTTGTTTACTCTAGATGTTTCATACCACGTCTCAGGATTGATTCATTCACATTCCAAGATTCAAAAATCATGCAGTAGGATGTCTTCAAAATAATACTTCTGTACTCTTTTTCTATCACTAGTGGCGTAGCAGCTGACTGCTTCCCTCCGACCTGAATGTTGTAGGTTCAAACCAGCATTGTGCCAGATGTTTTCAAAAAAGACCTTGGCTTCTAGTTAACCCAGCCTTAAATGGGCACCAGATAAACTTCTCAGAAGTCAAAGACGGTCGGCATGATGTTGACCCACTGAATGCCGGCTGGTCTATAGAATATAGGTCTAGCCCTATATGCCTAATACACCCAAAGGTGAGGAAAGGTGTCCTCTACTTTTACTTTACTCTCTTTCTGACAACTAATAAAAGTGACTTATTAACATCAGACACCTTTCATCTTTTGAAATTCTAAAAATTACACCTAATAAAAGTGACTTATTAACATCAGACACCTTTCATCTTTTGAAATTCTAAAAATTACACCTAATAAAAGTAACTTATTAACATCAGACACCTTTCATCTTTTGAAATTCTAAAAATTACACAAGAAGATATTTTGAGAACACTGTCTTGTATCAAATTAATTGAGAAGCAAATCAAAGCCACATGAACTACCAACCAGGCACTAGACCTCAAATGATCTGATGTCAGAACTAGTTGGCACCCAAGAGAAGATGAACTAATGATATTAAAGACATTATTTCTCAACATGGAATGATAACAGCCAATGCTACCCCTACAGTGCTGGACTGCAAACTGCTCCTTTCCATGACTGAAAATAATATGACGGTTGGCATCTTTCCGTCTTTGCAAATGACAGCTTTATAAATTGCTAAGAGCCTTGGCTGAGAACCTGTTTCTAGGATGACCTTGGAGAGGTGCAGACAGGACCTGACCAGTAGCAGCCCTGGTCCACCCATGGTGAGTGTGACTAGCATGACCTGCTCATGAAGATGGTGAGTGTGACTAGCATGACCTGCTCATGAAGATGGTGAGTGTGACTAGCATGACCTGCTCATGAAGATGGTGAGTGTGACTAGCACGACCTGCTCATGAAGATGGTGAGTGTGACTAGCATGACCTGCTCATGAAGATGGTGAGTGTGACTAGCACGACCTGCTCATGAAGATGGTGAGTGTGACTAGCATGACCTGCTCATGAAGATGGTGAGTGTGACTAGCACGACCTGCTCACGAAGATGGTGAGTGTGACTAGCATGACCTGCTCATGAAGATGGTGAGACACTAAGATAAAATATACAAAGAATATGCATCATAGAGATATACCATCATTGACCTCAGCAAATGAGGATCATCACCAGATACAGTCCAGACCTAACAAGGAGAACTCACCGGGACCCAAGAAATGGTTTTTCTTATCAGAAATTCTTCTTATCCGGATAAGAGTTCAAGTAAGAATAATTGCTGGTGATAAACAAATTCTTCTTCACAAAAGAAATGCCCCACATCTCAGATAACCTTCAGCGGTCAGTGCTGTACCTTTTTTCCTTCTGTTTCACGTTCACTGGCTGTAAACTCCAACGGAAAGTCCTAGTTGTTTGTCCACTTCAGGACTTTGGTCTTGTTCGAGGACTTTGGTGTTGTGTGCACATCCATTTTACAGACAGATCTGGCTTATTTGTGAGCACATTGATGGTTCCTTGCCTCACAGACACATGCACTCCAACTTTGAAGGAAATATCAACACTATCTACGTTAGCCAGATCGTTGGCTGAGAACCTGTTTCTAGGATGACCTTGGAGAGTTGTAGATAGGTCGTGAGCAGTATAATCCCTGGTCCTGGTGCGACACCAGATGTGGTTCAGCAACTCTGCATCCCACTGGGTGTCTTAATCTTAGGTCTGTGTGATAAACAAGTTGTAATCTACTGACTGGTACCAGTTGACGCAGAAGATAATTGTAGAAGTTGGAGGACAAACTGGACAATCACTAAACCAGGAATCGAATCTGTCACCTCCAGATCTAACACACTGAGAATCAAACCTCATGTGGCCGATAAGTTAACCAGTGGTGCAGATTTGGTTTCCGGTTTGTGTCAAGATGGCGGGACGTGTTTCTCTCTAGCTCGGCGCATATCGGTTGATCGACGGTCCGACAAGCTGTCATCGCAAAACCACAAATTGTTATAGAATCAGATTTCTGACTCTAACTGCATGATGATTCGTTCTAATCTGTTAAATTCCAAGGACATCTTTAAAATTGGTTACTGGAATGTTAGAACCATGTACCAAACGGGGAAAACAGCTCAGAAAAGATCTCGTGGAAGACCAAGGGAAACCCTACGTAGAACTATCATCAGGGAAGGCTCGCTCATGGGCCACTCAAACATCCAAGACCTACAACGGATTGCAACGGACCGCCGTGCATGGAGAGTCACGACCTCTGCCCTATGTGCCGCACTCGACACAAGAGGAAAGACTAACTAACTAACTAAGTGGTGCAGTGGGCACATGAAAACACAAAATGGCTTGCAGTCAGCACCACAAATGAGAAATCTCCTGTCCCTAACACCCAGAACTTACCAAACACAGGATGGCCATGCCAGCAGCACTCTTTGCGGCTTCTTCTTTGGTCCTGCACTGGGACCCCTCATATCTCTGCCCATTTGGTAGAAGGACATTGGCAATGTAGGCATTCTAATGGAAAACAGTTGGGAGTGTCAGTGTAATGTGCCAGGGTCATTCAGTGTCAACTGTGAAATGTCAAGGTCCTTCTGTGTCAACTGTGACATGTCAAGGTCGTTCTGTGTCAACTGTGACATGTCAAGGTCATTCTTTGTCTACAGTGGAATTTCAAGGTAACTAGCTCTAAGGTCTGAGATGCAAACCGATGAACACTTAACATATTTATTCCATCTTTCCCCTTCTACACCTCAGAAGGTGGTAGCCTATGGTCTAATTTAACTCTCTCTTTCAGCTCCAGGTATGTTTCTTTAACATCTTTTATCATAGAAATGTTGTTGCTTAATAACTGTCTGGATAGATATTCGCTTAGGCCTAAAAACATTATACAGTGATCCCGTCACTATGCACCAAGGAAGGCTAAATGGTGAATTATGAAGCCATAATGACTATTTTAAAAAAAGAACCCAATTTACAATCATAGGAGGCACGGGACTCACAGTCCATGGCGATGATGTGGTACTAGCAAGACCCGTACGTGTTAACAAAAACCTTCCACAATTATAGCATGGGATTTCAGGACCATTGTTGTCAACATTTGTTTTTAGAGTGTGTGTTTTTTCTCAGACACTCGGCTCTCATCCTTTCTGCAATTTCCTTCATTGATTCTCATTCCCATCCTGATGTGCCCCTTCCACACAACACAGTCCATGGCATGCTGTTCAAAGTCCACCTCAATACCTGTATCATTCGTGTCCCACTTGCACAGATCTTTATATCTTAGTCAAGGTAGGCCTTGACATCTTCTACCCATCTTCAATTCACCATACAGGATATCCTTAGGGACTCTGCCATCCTCCATTCTCCAGGTGTGATCCAGCCATCTGAGCCTCCATACTGAGCAACGAGAAAACTTGTCATACCTGCTCTTTCCAATCCCCCAGTGTTTGTGATCTTGATCTGCCACTTAATGCCAAGTATTTTCTTAGTAATCGCACAAAAAAGCTTTTTAGCCATTTCTCCTGGTATGAAAAAATTGACCAAGTTTCACTGCCATATAGAAAAATGCCTGAGAACACAATCCTGATAGACAAGAGTTTTTGTTTTAATCATGAGCTTTCTGTTCTCCCTAACACTTTTTGTTAATTTGCTCCAGGACTGGCCAAAGGCACAATATATGCCAGGTGGGGATTCATAAGAGTGAGCGTGGTGAATTGATACATGACAAGGCAGAAGTGGTCAAGGCCCTTTGGGAACAAGCAGCGAAATCAGTAAAGAAGATAATTATGGCCCGGAGAGAATGAGGCCCCTAGGTGTAAACAGAGGGTCTGGTCGGCTCACTACACTCAGAGGAAAGGCAAGACGGACATATAACCAGATTGTGACGGGTACCATCAGTATTGGAACTCTGTACTGGCTGCTGAAGATGAGGACGGAGCATGCATGGGAATGCCCCGAGTGCTGTGATGTCAATTCTTGACTCAGCTCATAAGAGTGAGCAAAGTCGCAATTTCTGCTTCTTGTGGTCAAAGGGATAAAGACTGCAATGAAGATAGCTCATGGGTTAGGGTTGGATTTAAGGTCTGTAATTAAAGAAGAGGGAGTCGCCATGGTGTAGGGACAAGACACTCGCCTGTGGATCTGAAGGTTGTGGGTTCAGATCCTGATGGAGAAGGACTTTAAAAAAATTAATGACCTTGGCTCCCAGGTGGACTCAGTCTTGAGTGGGTACCAGGAAGAGTCCTGGGAAGTAAAGCTGGCTGGTGTGATGCTGACAACGTCACCCACCAAGTGTCAAATGGTCTATTAAATCTAGGTCTAGCCCTATATGCCTAATCCGCTGAAGGCGTGGAAAAGGGTCCTTTAATTAAAGTAGAAACTGGGTTAGGCTAGAACATCTTGCCCTGGGAACACTTAAAAATTGGGTCATGATTCCATTAGCATTTCAGAAGAAAAAAATACTTGAAATTTTTTTTTTTAAACAGGTCACTAATACAAATTTTTTTGAAATGTATTTAACTACATTTTAAAATTGTAAACTTTTTTGTGTGTGCAGCACCAGATATATGAAGGGAGTAATGAATTAACACAAACTGGGTAAAGGGTAACATGGGATCCCTTCCCCAGTGCCTAAACAACAACAAAATTACGTATCAGGTGACTCGTGTCATGACCCTGTGACCTAAGGCTTACAGGGAAAATTTGACGTCAACCTGGATTCAAGAAAGCTATTTGACTCAAAGAAAAATTCCCACCCCCCTTCACCTATTTGTATTTAATGTATTCATATCTTGAGCTTCTAAACATTTGAATAGGTGTGAAAATAGTCAACAGCGTTAACTATATGTCTCGTAAACAGGTAACCAAAGACAAGTTAGAAAAGTGACATTTACAGGGACTTGGACACAATTGGAAGTGTCCGTTCTATGGTTTCTCAGGACAAAAAAGGTTAAAACTTAAGGTTAGGATTTTAAGTAGCACTTGAGTTAGGGTTAGATGTAAGGTATGTGAGCACTTGAATTAGGATTAGAATGTATGTTTATAATTTAAGCAGCTCTAAAGTTAGGGTTAGATTTAAAGTTAGATTCATTTTTAAGGCACTATTTTGATTAGTATTAGAGATAAGCAAACAAAGACATTTCAAAGAATGGACCTACATTTGCCTATGCCATGAAATGAGCCTATTCTATGATGAAAGTGTAATATGTAAAGTGTCTGGCATCTACCCACCTGCTTCGGCTGGGGCTTGTAATCGTATTGCGGGGGGCCAATGTTCAGAGTGTTCTTGCAGTAGGCCTCCAACTCCATCATTGTGTCTCTACAAAGATTGCAAACATAAACAATCAGTAAATGATTGGCCCATATGAGTGATACCTATACCAGGCCCATATGAGTGATACCAGCACGAGGCCAATATGAGTGATACCTGTACCAAGACCATATAGGTGACACCTGGACCAGGCCCAAATGAGTAATACATGTACCGGCCCATATCATATAAGTAATACTTTATCAGTATGAGCAGAGAGGCTTTGATAACAAATGTAAATAACAAAGACAGAGGAGGCAGAGGCAGAAAGAGAGACATTAAGTTGGAACATCTAAGATGGTAATAAAGCCAGAAAAAGATGCACTTCAAAAGAACTAGAGGGTGAAATTAAAAACATAAGGAGGACAGACATAGGGTGAGTTACATGTGACTGCAGAAAAATATAGGACGACGTGGCATGAGTTGGCTGAGGGTGTTTGCTCTATTATGGGATAAAGGGCAGAAGAAGAAGAAGAAGAAGAAGAAGAAGAAGAAGAAGAAGAAGAAGAAGAAGAAGAAGAAGAAGAAGAAGAAGAAGAAGAAGAAGAAGAAGAAGAAGAAGAAGAAGAGAAGAGGAGGAGGAGGAGAAGCAGAAGAAGAAGAAGAAGAAGAGGAGGAGGAGGAGGAGAAGCAGAAGAAGAAGAAGAAGAAGAGGAGAAGGAGGAGGAGAAGAAGGAGGAGGAGGAGAAGGAGGAGGAGGTGGAGGAGGAGGTGGAGGAGGAGGAGAAGAAGGAGAAGAAGAAGGAGAAGAAGAAGAAGAAGAAGAAGAAGAAGAAGAAGAAGAAGAAGAAGAAGAAGAAGAAGAAGAAGAAGAAGAAGAAGAAGAAGAAGAAGAAGAAGAAGAAGAAGAAGAAGAAGAAGAAGAAGAAGAAGAAGTTGTACAGGTAGCAATTAGGAATATTATGAACAAAAGTGATCCAGAAAACTGTACATTGAGTCGACCTCTACTCTTTCCTTGACCTTCTAGGTCACTGTGAACTGTGGGTGATGGGCCAGCACAATATACCAGGACTCGCAATGTCCTCAGAGACACAAAGGATGGACGAACATAACTTGCTGTCTTACAACACAGGACTCCACTTTCACTGTGGTAGTGAATCTTGATGCAATTAGTCAGCCAGTCCGCCTGCCTCTAGTCCCAAATGGCATATGAAAGTGTTCTCATAAATACACACTCTGACAAACATGACTTACTCACTGTCTGAATCTGGTTCACTGCAAACACACAACAAACTTGTCCTTTTCACACGAGTCCTTGTACATCTACTTGGGGGACACACACAACTGCCATCCCATCATTCTTCACTGCTCTCATTCACTGCAGTCTAGTTCTCAACACACACATACACGCAAATCCCAATCATGCCACTTCTTCTTCCTCTTCTTCTCTGGTCCTGTTTTGCCTTTCAGCATCAGGTTTTAAAGAGGCATCCTGTACATGCCTTGGTAGGTGCTAAGCAGATGCTGGTATTTACAGCCTCAAATATTCCACCTATCCATTGCTTGCGTGGTTGACCTCTAGCTGGTTCCGTTACAACTAAGTGCATCATGTCCTTTGAGGCTTTATTCACCAAAGAACACCTCAGTCTCTGTCTCTTCAACTATATATCCAACAAACATACACACAAGGTGTTCAAACAAACATTATTTACCCTCTCACTCAATTCTCATGTAGCTATCAATCGCTAGGATCCACTATGAACCCGTGGATTGTTTTTGGCCTCCACACAGTCGCTCTACTCAGGGTTCATAGCCAAATTCACTAATCATCAATTTCAAGGCTTTCAGTGTCCTTTTCAAGGTCTCCTTAGTTTTTTTCAAGGTTGTCTCGGTGTAATACTGATTTGTTGCCTTGTTCAAGGGTGTACCGAGCACACAAGGTACTTCATTTGTGTCACACGTGTGGGTATACCAGCGCAGATATCATCATCATGTAGCAGGTCCTTTGCAGAACATCACTCTTATCACAGTCTGCCTGAAAGAAACTTGGTCTCTCGCCTGCTCTCCTACCTCATGAACTTTTATACTCAAGGAGTCATATCCTGTGCCCATCTTCGTGTTGGTTGGCCCCTACCCCTCCTTCCTGGTACCATGCATTCTGCAATTATTTTGTCCAATCCATCGTGGCGCTTGATATAGTGTTTTAAAATGTTGTGTTTGTGTGTGTGTGTAGACTTGGTGGTAGGGGGAACAAACATAAGCCCTGCCTGTTTTGGACCTGGTACCTGAAAGGGGAGGGGTGGGGGGGGAGGGAATCATACAGAGAGGGAGGAAGATATATGCTAAGGTAGACTGGGAGAGATAGTGTAAAGATGGACAGATGAAGGTAGAGGAAAGAAGACTGGGGACGGAGGAAAAAGGTGACAATGAGAGGGAGGGATGGAAACATGATGATTTATTTCTGATTTTCTAATGACAGAAAGGAGAGGGGAGAGGAGGTGGTGGAAGGTGGTGTGGAAGGCTGAGATGGTAAGGGTGAGACACAGGTGAGAACAGTGAGAGAGAAAGAGAGAGAGAGAAAGAGAGAGAGAGAGAGAGAGAGAGAGAGAGAGAGAGAGAGAGAGAGAGAGAGAGAGAGAGAGAGAGAGAGAGAGAGAGAGAGAGAAATAATAAAGATTAAAAAAGAAAGTGGGGACTGAGACAAGGAGAGAAAGAAGGGAGAAAGAAATAAGATGAGATATAGAGGGAAGAAGGTAGCAGGAAGGGGTACCCTCCCCCCCCCCTTCCATGTGTCATCACTGTGGGGGGAGGGGAGGGGGTGGCAAATGTGTTTTTAAAAGTACACATATATTTAATTTGCGTATGGGGGGGGGGGGGGGGGGTGGACATTATATGTTCTGCACTGGGCAACACATAACCTTCAACACCAATTGAAGTTATGAAGAAAGAGAGATGAGATGGAGAGAAGGAGTGGGAGAGAGCGGCAAATACAAAGAGAGAAGAAGGCAGTGACAGGCAGAGAGTGAGGAACAGGTAGGACAAAATGTGAGGAGCAGGTAGGGAGATGGACAGAGATTAAGACCTGCTACATCAAAAGACAAAACTGACATCAAACGTAAATAGCCACCAGGTTCATGCTGAAACACCCCCCCCCCTTTTCCCACCATAATACAACTTCCTGTGTACTTGACAGTTACTAGGAAAAGAGTTATGGATACTAAACATTTAAACAAGAAATAAAATTAGAAAGGGGGAGGGGGGGACAGGAAATGAGAGAGAAAAAGAAGAAGATAAAGATTAGAGGAGAGGGGGAGAGAGAGAGAGAGAGACAATGCAGGAGACGGGAAGGAGGGAGCGAAGGGGGAGGGACGGGTGAGAAAACAGAAGAGGGAAACTATGGGGAAATTACTGATCGTCAAACACACTGTCGGGCCAAAAATAGAACTGGAAAATCTAGCTGACGTCACTTTGCTTAGCCCCACCATCTCCCAATGTAATCATTGTTTCTAGAAACCACGGCAATAAAGCTATTTAAACTACTAATACTGCCAGCCCCACTAGAAACAAAAGCACACAAGAAGGCGGCTGCCCCTTCCTGCGCCATGCTATGCTGCTGCTGTCTGCCTGTATCCATGGGCTGTAACACAGCCCGCCCTTCCCTGGCTTTTAACAAACCATTTCAGCTGAAAATAGCCGATAATCAACTGCCCTCATACCTGAAACGACCTTAAAAGAAAGTAGCCAAAACTAGCCAAATGGCCAAAACAAAAAAAAAGCCTAAATGCCGAAAATTGCAGGACTTGACGATCTCATCGCGGCGGTCAAAATTCAAGGCTTCTTAAGGTCAGAATGTCTTTTTAAAGGTCAAAATTAAGGTTTCTTGTCGGGGTCTCAATTTTACGGTTAATTCAAGATTTCCCGGTCTGCTACGAACCCTGTCTATTTTTTGTGTCAGGTTTTTCCATCTCAATCAATCAGCATCTAAGACCTGCCATTATTTATATAACATGGGTTTCCTCTGACTCTTAGGGGTAGCCCCTGCAGCTGCAACTTTACAACTACCAAGGATCAAGATCTATGATGAGACCTGAACGTCTATGCCATCTGGTAAGTCAAGTGATCACATTCAAAATCGAAAAGGTCGACTTCATTGCACTAAGTTTATCCAAACTGACTGTCCTTCTCCACAGTGCAACTAATTCAATCAGACTACAGACCAGGAACAAGCCTCCCACTGGTCAGGTCCTTCAATGACCACTATGATGCAGCCTATACACAGAGTTGAGTCACCATTATGGCCAATCCTCCAAAGATAATTAACGACTTTTCATAGCTAATCAGCTGAAAACATTTAGTGCCAGTGCTGTGCACGCAAAGCTTGGAAAGGTGAATAAGAACTCTGCAACACAATCCCAGTGGAGATGGTACTCTGTATATTTTTGAAGGACCTAGGGAAGGAATTCCATTTAATGCTTCCCTCTAATCATGTTTACTGACTACTGCCTGTATATATATTATATCTTTAAATATTTCCAGGAGAAAAAATTTAGATAAATACGTTATTGTTTCTGTTAAGGTCTTGGGGGGAGGGGGGGGGGGGGGTTGTTGGCAGGGTGAAAGGTTAATACTTTGGTTGCAAAAATCTGGTCAATCATGAACAAGTCTAGCTGGGGGCTTGGCTTGTGTGAAGGAGTATGCTCCTTTTGGTGATGAAAGTCAGAAGATGTTGCTCCAAAAGTAATTACCAAACATGTTTTTTACTAGGTGCACAAAGTCAAAAGTTCTGGCCTATATTTTATTTAGACCAGTTGGTTCTTGCAGACGCTGGTCTTCTTTACTTTCATAAAACTGGAAGCAAACAGGGTGCAGAAAGTATTGCCAGTTATGACTTTCTTTTGATGACTTGAATACCTGTATCTCTGATTTTGTGTAACACTATAATTCGTTCATTTGGCCTACCTGTTCTCGCTAGACCTGGCAGCGGCAGAAAGTGTCGACTGCTGCTGCTGTTGCTGCTGCATCTGTTGGATCTTGACTCCCTGATTCTGTTGATGTTTGTTTGCTGCAAAATCAATGAAACATATTATCTATAATTACATCAACTTCAAAAGTGTTGTCTTTCATTTATACTTTTACACTTTTTTTTAAAAACTATCTTTACCATGCCCATTTTGTTTAAACCTTCTTAAATGCACATAATAGTATTTACAATAATTTTTCACAAGAAAATCTGAGAATACTAGTTCTAATATCCTTGGAAAACCATTTTTTCACAACTATTTATTCTGACTATATCCTTTTCAAGCTGCTGTCAACAAATAAGGCATTCACAAGTATCTCATGTCGTTTTACATATATTTATTATCCTCTACAGTCGCTCTCTTGTATACAAAGTTTTCCCCATGTGGGATGCAATTTTTCGCTATTGAAGCCCCACCCTGGCTTTTGGCAGGGGCCCTGAGTATAGCCGGGCCATAAATTTGGCCTAGCGGCTGAAAGGGGTTTCTGGGACCTCTCCACGGGTATTTCACATCCGCATGCTGGCACTTAGTGTCAATGGGTGTTTATTGATTGTGTGATGTCCCGGTAAGGTACAACAAGAGAGAGAGAGAGAGAGAGAGTTGCTCTCCTGGCTTTCTTAAGTCGTCGATGTCTCTTTAATCCATCTGCTGTCAACAGGAGAGATGTCCTTGCTAATTATTTATAAATTTAACAGTGTTTTTCTTCCTCATATTCCATTTTTCTTTTGCTTTTGCCAGATTCTGCTTAAAAAAAGAAATCATTGGTTGGTATTTATACTGTGTCTTCCCCTACATTAGGCCTGTCAAAGCCCTGAAACACAACTCAGGTCCAGAAGTGGATGAACAACCAGAAATATCTGCTGGAGTTTACAGCCATGGAATGCTGAGAAAAAGAAGAATTACTGTCTGTCGACAGCACAAATGTGATAAATACAACTTCCGGCCAGCACATGCAATTTGTTCCCCAGCATTTGCTGACTGGGTTAGGCTTTCCTGGTGTTTTCACAAGTGAAAAAAAATCTCTTAAGCAGTTGGAAATTCTTCTTAAAAAAAAAAGTGTCTAAAAAGGCCACTGCCGAAACTGAATACTTCTTGGATGATCTACAGGAGGAGACTGGCACTATATGAAGATATTTGTGTGCGAGAAAAGTAACCTTTCAGGAACTAAACAACCAGTCCCTAGGATGGAAAGTATTCAGACTTCTGTTTCTGATTTCCTTCTTCTTCTTGGCTCACTGTGATGCAGCTGGGCTTTCTTTCTTTTCTTTGCATTCACTGGCTGTAAACTCCAGCAGAAAGTTCTGGTTGTTCGTCCACTTCTGGGCTGTAGTCCTGTACTGTAGTCCTGTTACAGAACCTGAGTGTTGTGTGAGCATTTGTTTTACAGATCTGATTTATGTGTATGCAGATAGTTGGCTCCTTGCCTATGAGGCAGATGCACTCTGACTTCAAAAGAAGCATCTAGTTAGTCAACTCATACAACATGCTTGTTGGGGTAGACATTGGGTCTGTTCTTGTTTTCCCCACAAAGGGGCCCCGGAAACAGAGGGTCTGGCCAGCTCACTACACTCAGAGCGAAGGCAAGATGGACATATAACCAGAATGTGACCGGTACCATGAGTACTAGAACTCTGCGCTGGCTGCTAAAGATGAGGATGGAGCATGCATGTGAATGCCCCAAGAGCTGTGATGTCAATTCTTGACTCAACTCAACTGGGACCCCAGAACCCACACAGGAAGAAGCTAAGCTTTGACATCTGCACTTCTTGCCCACCATGTTCGACTTTAGCAGACTCCTAATTAGTCACCTGTTATGACATGCTTGTTAGCAAGCAGGGTCAATTATGGTTTTTCTCTACATGTGGCTCAGGACCCACACGGGGATCAAGCTTCCAACGACAAGGATTTTAATCATTTACCTTCCTCAAACAGCTCTTGCAGGGATAGGTGTCGTCCATACGTAGGCACCGGAGCATCAGAATGATCTCGGGTTTCTTCAATGTGTGAAACCTGGACTGCCCCCATGAGATGTGTCATTGCAGCAGACGTGGCCGTTGGTGAAGCAGATGAAAGACTGGCTATAGTAGAAGGCTCCACTCCAATCTTCAACAGCTGTTTTAGAGCTAAATCAGCCTGAATCAGAAACAAAAAGAGCTGTTATCATTTGAAATCTGTCTTTTTGCTTTCAGTTGATGTTTCTTTCTTTTTACTTTTGTGATATTTACTTGTTTTTGCTTTAATGTGATGTTTACTTCTTTTTCTTTTTGTGATATTTACTTGTTTTTGCTTTTTAAAGATGTTTACTTCTTTTTCTTTTTGTGATATTTACTTGTTTTTGCTTTTTAAAGATGTTTATTTCTTTTGCCTATTGTGATAATTACTTGTTTTTGCTTTTATGTGATGTTTACTTCTTTTTACTTTTGTGACATTTAAGTTTTTAGCTTTCAGGTGATGTTTACTTCTTTATCCTTTTGTAATATTTACTTGTTTTTGTTTGTATGTGATGTTTACTTCTTTTTGCTTTCTGCTTTATTCTTTTGTTCGCTTGAAATATTGTCTAAATCAGCAACTTTGTCTCTAGTATAAACTATACAAGCCCGGATGAAAAAGGAGGAGGGCTTGTGCGTGAGGTCAGCTATCTTACTATAAGATATTTTTTTATAGCTACAGAAACTCGCAAAACAGGACGCCATTCCGGTCAAGAGAACTACCAAGCAGTGTGCTGTGCAATTAATGCATCAATGACAGTTACTAGTTACTGATATAAGCCGCTTTGTGAAAGTCAGTAACATGATTCGTGCACTGGTTGGTTCTAAAACAAGCACTAAAATTGGTTTTTGGCAGCAACAACAAAATCAGCACAGGTAGCAAAAGAAATAAAAGGATACAATCTAGATATATTAGGGGTGAGTGAAGTGAGATGGCCTGGAACAGATAAGAGGATGCTCAGTGGTTCAACATTAATTTATTCAGGTAGAGTAAGATGGGAAACATATGATGTCACCTAGAGTTGCAAAGTGTATGTTGGAGTGGGAACCAATTTCAAGCTGGATAATCAGAGCCTGGTTCAATACCACACATTTCAAAATGACAATACTGCATTGCTATGCACCACCCAATGATGCTGAGGCAGACAAGAAACATCCACAAGACCCCATCAGCAGACTCAATAGAAAGCAACATACAACAATTGTTGCAGGCTCAACTACCACATGCATAAAATAAAGATTGTACAGTCGCCACAGTGTGCCTATCAAACAGGACCACAAACACCTGAGCACATTCTGCAGACCTGCCCACTCTACAGACAACTTCGAAAAGAAAATAGCAAAGTGTGAAGAGCAAGCTATGGGGAACCATTTGGGACCTGCAGCTGACATGCGAGTTCATAGAGGCAACCCACCTGATGGCCTGATCTGAGCATATGAAACCGAACGCAAAGAAGAATGAAGAAGAAGAAGAAGAAGACAAGAAAGACCTCCTTTATAAACAAATGTGGGAGGAAACCGACAAGATTCCAAAACATGATCTATTATTAGTAATGGGAGATTTTAATGCTAAAGTAGACAAAGACAATGTGGGTGTAGACAGAGTTATGGGAAAGGAAGGAGTCAACAAAATGAATGAAAATGGAAACAGATTAGCAGGGTTATGCTTGCAGTCAAACCTAGTAACTGGAGGCACCCTTTTTTGCACACAAGGAAATTCAAAATTTAACTTGAAATTAACCAGATGGGAAATGAGCAAAGAATTACAAAACAGACACTGAAATGAGAAACTTACGGTATGAGAAAAAGAGGACGTTCATAGAAAACGCTAAGAAGAACATTATTACAAGAGGCACACAAGAATTGATAGGGAACTTGAGGCAAGATGTCAAAAAGCGAACGCAGTAACTTACCAACTCTCCCCACTTCTAAAACACCCAAGCATTACTATGGCACTAAAACGACAACTGATAAATTGCATGTTTATACGAACCCTCTGCTACTAATGCCAAACCTGGTCCCTAACAAGAGCACAGGAGAAAAAGATCACGACATGCGAAATGAGATGCTTACGTAAGGCTGCCAATGTCACAAGGAGAGACAGAGTTCGAAACGAGAACATTAGATCAATTGTAGGAACCACGCCATGCCTGCAATACATAAAGAAGCAACAAATAGAGTGGTTTGGCCACTTGATGCGAATGCACACCGACCAACTACCTCTACGAGCATACAACGAACAGCACTACTGCCCTAGAGCAAGAGGCAGACCGAGAGTACGATGGATAGACAATATATCAGAGATCCTGAGGCAACACGGACTAACAACAACACGTGCAACACACCTGGCCCAGGATAGAAAACTGCGACTCCCCACTACGCTGTGTGGCAATTGTGGACAAGACAAGACAAGACAAGACAAGACACACAAAAACAATTGCTGGGCTGCTCAATGTCAGAAATCCAGAAATTTGCATGCAACAGAGCAGAGTGTAGGAATCAAATGCCAACCCTATATGACATCTAATGGCACACAAAGGATGATAATAATGATGATAATGTTAAACTGAAGGACCTTCAGTATTTTGGGTTGGGCCTCTTCAGGGCGGAGGAGGGCCCAGCACTGCTCCTGCCTGAGAGTCCATCACAAGGCCAGCACCATATTATTTTGCTGATGTAGACATACTTCCGTGGTGTGTGTGCTTGGCATCCTGATTACTCTGGTCCTTGTGTTGCTTCGGTAGACTATGATCATGCTCGAGCAGCAGTCTGGTTTTACAGCGTCAGATACTTGCCGTTGCCACTTCTCTAAACAGGTCCACAATGAGAAGGCCTGTTAAACTAGACCTCTGCTGTCAGAGGTGAAGAACAGATATGCCTTAGGGTATCTGTTGAGAGCTGACAGCTTAGTTTAATTGTTTTTGTTTTTACCATACAGGAGACTAAACGCTGTGATGATTTTTCACTGAAAAGACTGCATACCCTGACTGTACTGACTGGAGAAGCAAGAGAAGAAAACCATGCGGGAACCATCTGTCGTTACATCAACCAGAGCAAAATGGAGGTTGTTAGCCTAAAAACACTTCAAGACAGACTCAGGAGGAAATCAGAGCACTTACGGTCATGTCAGATGTGTGATGAAGATGATCTTTAAATGAACGTTTTTTTGGGGTGATGTTTACTAGTTTTGCTTTTATGTGATGTCTATTTGCTTTTGCTTTAATGTGGTGTTCACTTGTTCTTGGGAGTCGCTGTGGTGGAGCAGCTAGATGCTCGCCTGGCGGAGCCAGACTTTTTTCACAAATGATCCCAGGATGACCCAGCTTTGAGTGGGTACCGGGTGCAATCACGGGAAGTACAGGCGGCTGGTGTGATACTGACTACATCACCCATCTTGTGCCGATTGGTCTATAAAATATAGTTCTAGCCTTATATGCCCTATACGCCTAAAGGCGTGGAAAAGGGTCCTTTACTTTTTCCCCCCTTGTTCTTGCTTTTTTTTTAATTTTCACTTGTTTCTGCTTTTATGTGATACTGACTTGTTTCTGATTCCTATAAACTTTATTTGTTTTTTTATGTGATATTTGTGCTTTTATGCGATATAAATTTTCTTTTTCTTTTACCTGCAGGAGACTGAGAGACGCGGTGGTGTAGTGGCTAGATGTTCTGCTTGTCAACCCACAGTTGTTGTAAAAATGACCATTTCTTCCAGATCAACACAGCATAAAATGGGTACCAGAGAAGTCCTGGGAAGTAAAGGTGTCTAGCGTATGTTGACCACATCACCTATCGAGGGACAACTGGTCTATAAAATCCTAGCATCATATGCCTGATGCACATGTACAGATGTTACTTATTCTTCTTCTCTTCTACCTTGTAGCTCAGCAAAGTGTCTGGGGGAGATGTAACATTCGTTGCTGAGCTCTGTCAAGAGCACTATTAAGACTGATGTTCATTTCTGTAAGGCTGTTCTTAATGCCATCATTCCATCTTTTCCGAGGTCTTCTGCTCGCTCTAGACCCATTGTAACGTTTTAGTGTGGCTCGCTGTGGTGTGGCAGATAGTACCAGGGCATTCTTGTTAGGTGTCAAAACCACTTCATTTGTTGTTCTTTGATGACCTGTAAGACTGGCTTTATTCCTAGCATTCGTCAGATGTTACAGGTGCCCCAAATATAACTTTTTTCTGAGGTTGAATGGGGTATGTGGGATCTGCCCTATTGGCTTGTCATCCAAGGTGGGATTTGTAATCTCAGCATGGTAAAACCTTTAGGGAGCACCCCCCCCCCCCCCCCTCCCGGGATAAACATGGAAGGAAGGAATAGGTGGCCATATTATACAAGGGGAAATAAGTTATGGTGGTGGAATCAATTATAAGGATCAACTTAGGAGTGATGATGTCAGGAGGAGAGCTGGCACAGAACCAGTATTGAGCTTTACTGGTTGACAATAGATCAAATGTTCTGGCCATGTAACAAGACTGGTAACAGACAGGGCACCACACAGATCAATACCACGCAGAAGATGGACCGCAGAAATATAAGAGGCTCTGAAAAGTATTATAAACGAAGCTGACAGAAGGGCCCACCCAGAGATCTCTTCCTGTCGTGATGCCAAAAGGCATTCCAGGAGTAGAGCCAAAAAAAAGAAGAAGGAATAAGTTATACAAAATGGCCTAGTCATATAAAATGGTCGAATTATGTAAGGTGGCCAGGTGCAAAAAATGGCAGTTATTCAAATTGGCAGAATTATAAAAGGTGGCTGAATAATACAAGATGGCCACATTTTATAAAGTGGCCTAAAAATGAAATACTGTAATTTCTTACCCGCACAGAACTGCAGTTACACCTGGCTGGCGTAGCCATTTCAGGCGACCCAATTATAACCTCTTTAGAGGCTACAGGGGTACATGGGATTTACCATGTTGGGTTGCCATCCAGGTTCAGATTCTGTAACCTCGGGGAATAAAACACTCAGGTGGCACTGGGTTACAGAGAAGCCCTAGAATACACAAGAAACAGTTACTGACCTGAGATTTGGTGTCTGACGTTGGTGAAGCAGCTGAGGTTAACGACTGAGCAGTTTTGTTCAAGGCTCCACCTCCTCCTGATCCGCGTCCAACTTCTTCACTCTGCTGGAACTGGGAATATACAGGGAACACTATAGCTGTAAATGCATGCCCTCATTCATTATCTCTCTCTCTCTCTCTCTCTCTCTCTAATTCTCAGTCAACAACAACTCTCTCAAGCATGCATATGCACATACTCTCGCTCTCTCTCCTCGCTTACCCTCTCACTCATATCTCGCTCACTCATTTTCAACAAATGCCATTACCCCCTTAATATACAATTGTTGCTATTTTCTCCCGAGCAGGAGGGGCCCTTAGAGCTAGTGCTGTTGCCCTGGACTTTGCAAGCTAAGATTTTATTTTTAAACCCCCCTCCATAATAAAATCCACAACCTTACCGAGGATTCAAATCTGGGTCTCATAGACCATCTGCCCCGTAAAAAGACAGGTCAGAAGAGGCAGCTATCATAATTTAGGAGTTTGCTGAGATCAAATCTGTCGGCCCAATAGGTGAAGATATTGCAGCCTAACTGTAAACCCCAACACAAGATGTAAACTGCCCCTTGGGTGGGGGGAGGGGTTTGAGGGGTTATTACACAGAAAAATAGTTGCAACAGGAAAAAAAAAAACATTAGTTGAGATACTGAAAACTAAACATCAGTTGAAAGATGTCCAACCCCTGAATCTGTTGTCTGTTTGTGGCTTTATTATTAAATTTTTTTACACTCAGTAATTTGCCATCGTCTGCTGAACCGTTGCTGGTCAATATCAACACAAAGCAGTCTGCTGCCAAAGAACCTTCTTTTGACCTTGAATTCTGGTATATCTGAATTATGTAACCAGGTCCACAACACCAAACCCACAATTGCTGATAAATAACACACTAGATAGTATTTACTAGTTTCAGCAATTCTACAGGCCAAACGTCTGGAATTCTCTTGGAGACACTTTAGTTAAGTAATATTGTGTTTTCTTGTATTTGTGGAGTTGTATATTTATGTAATGTGCTGATGTATAATGAAGGCAAGGTTACCAATGTTCACCTGTTGTTTGTGTATGTGATAATGTAAAGCTGGCTGGTTCTACGTTGCGTTTGGTCTGTGATAAACAAATACAATAAACAACACACCATGCAAATAACAAACCTGCAATGAATTGAAAAGTGCCAAAAATTCAGCATTTTCTCCGCTTCCTGGCAAAGAGTTGGAGGTGCTCTGAAACAGGTTCTGCACCCTAGACTGCATCCCCTCGGCTTCTCTGGAAGCTGCCTGGTGGCTACTGGACGCTTGAGACTGAGAAGAAACATGCCCTGGTTGCTTCGGCATCAGCCCTCCCAGCTGTGGCTCCAGAGGACCTTGGCCATACTGGCCAGCTGATGGCAGGATCGAACCAGAAGGATGTGAAGATGCTGGCTGAGATGAATGTAAGTGGTGCTGAAGGTTTGGCTGAGGTATGACTGATGTGAACTGATGCTGAGCTAAGTTCTGATTTGTCTTCGTACTCTGGGAGTTCACAACAATCAGAGTTCCCGGAGTTTGCTTAGGTGATGGTTCTGGTGCACTGGAGGCTTGGCCTGAATTCTGGAAACAGTGGGTAATGTAGAAGAAAATATCAATGAAGTAGATATAAGGGTGTTGCGTAGGTTTCCATACATAAGAAAAATAACCAAATCATCAATGCTATTACAAGCATAACTCCAGCTTGTTTGATGTTCAACAAACCCACCAGAACCGTACAACAAGCGACCAACATCCGCTGACACAAAGTGGCACTATTCAGAAGAGGATCACCTGGGCACAAGTCCCAGAAACCCTGTTCAACCATTAGGTTATATTAGGGCTCCCTGACTACAGCTGGAGTGGGGGTTTAACTCCAGCTGCGCTTATACGTGTTCTCCAGCAGTGTTTTTAAAACAATGGTAGTTATTTATGAAGAGCATATAAAAACCATTTTTTAAATGGTTTTCATAAACAACGTTTATTTCTCCTATGTATGGAAACTTATGGGACACCTTGTGTAAATCTGTGTTCGCCGTGACAAAAACAGGCAGTTACTTTTAAATATACCTGATTTTGTATTTTAGTTGAAAAGATTCATTTATCTGCCTTGCTTCTTTTAATCAGTTGTTACTGTAGTATGCACATGGCGAGCTACCGCAAAATACTAGCAATAAATTATGCAATCTGCTGTTTATGTCTTCTTTAAGTTTTAAACCCAAAAAAACTTGAATAATGGAACATAAAATACAGTGAACAATGGAACATGAAATACAGAAAGCAATGGGACACGGATGATACAAAATGATGAAACACAAAAAAACAGAAAACAATGGAACACGGAAGACATTAGATGATATAACATTAAATACAGAAAACAATGGAAGATTTAAAAAAAAACTACGGAACATGAAATACAGAAAACAATGGAAGATGGAAGATTAAAAAAAAAAAATGGAACATGAAACACAGAAAACAATGGATCATGGAAGATAGAAGACAATGAAATATGAAATACAGAAAACAATAGAAGATGGAAGATAAAAAACAATGGAACATGAAACACAGAAAACATTGGAACATGGAAGATAGCAAACAATGGAACTTAGAAGACAGCGAACAATGGAACATGAAACACAAAAAAACAAGGGAACGTGGAAGATAGCAAACAACAGAACATAGAAGATAGTGAACAATGCAACATAACATACAGGGATCATAAAACATTTCAGAGAAAAAAAAAAAAAAGAACACCATACCTGATGTGTCAACAGATTCCTCCACATATTGTTGAACTCTGAGTTTTCAGTTTCTCTGTTTTCTTGGGGAAAGTTCCTCTGCTGAATAGACATTTGCAACAGTTAAATCAAAATCTAATGTTGACTTTTCTTCAGGACAAACTTACATGAAATTAACTCTTACAGGATGCAAGCCTCAAACAAGTCAAAACCATATCCTTTATGAAACAAGTCAAAAAACCATTGTCTTTCGGAAAAAAGTCAAAACCATTGTTTTTAGGAAACATGTCAAAACCACTGTCGTTAAGAAACAAGTAAAACCCATTGTCTTTAGGAAACAAGTCAAAACTATTGTCTTTAGGAAACAAGTCAAAATCATTGTCTATAGGAAACAAAGTCGGCTCTGTGGCTAAGTCAATGCGAACGCTTTGTAATGCTCGGGTGCCAGGTTCGATACCAGCTGCGGGCCATGCGCCTTGCGTTGGTTTCAACAGTGGTATCAGGAGGCCGACCGTCCAGAAAGCAATGGCAAATTACTGGACGTAAATTTGCCTAGAAAAACCACACAACAGCCAGGGACTGCTGGGGTTGGTTCTGCAACGTCCTGTAAAGGATACGCAACTACTCGTATAGGAAACAAGTCAAAAACATTGTCGTTAGGAAACAAGTCAAAACCACTGTTGTTAGGAAACAAGTAAAAAGTAACGGACAAATCTGATAAAGCAAGTAACAAACTGACAAACCTGATAACCTCTGTTGGATAATCCTGCTGCAGGTCCTTGAACTTTTGGGGTCACGAACTTGGGCTGGGCACTGCCTCCACCTCTGCCATAGCCCTGCAAGAAAGATACTTTATGACTAATTAACATAAGCATTTGGATGCAATACATATAAACCAGTTACCTTCGTGATGTAGAACACTGACCTAATCCATGATTCTAGTGATCACCGCCTTAATGTACCAGCACAGCAGCATGATGAGCTCAAGAAACAGAGTGCGTTTGTAAATTAAACAAAGAAAGGTAACATTGCACCTACCATGCATGTCATAAGAAAGGACTAGCTCAAGAAACAGGTGCATTACTAAGTTAAAGAAAGGTAACATTGCACCTACCATGCATGTCATAAGAAAGGACTAGCTCAAGAAACAGGTGCATTACTAAGTTAAAGAAAGGTAACATTGCACCTACCATGCATGTCATAAGAAAGGACTAGCTCAAGAAACAGGTGCATTACTAAGTTAAAGAAAGGTAACATTGCACCTACCATGCATGTCATAAGAAAGGACTAGCTCAAGAAACAGAGTGCATTACTAAGTTAAAGAAAGGTAACACTGCACCTACCGTGGCGCGGTGATTTCGGTCACAGGCATGAGGCAAAGTTAAGTCTGATGTGAGGTGTATAAGGAGATACTCCGTACCCCACTCGGGCGCCAGTCCTTCACTGTTCTGGTTTTACGGAACCTCATGCAAGACTCCTGTTGCACGTCCCCGTCGTGCGCCACGGATAATGTCTCAAATGAGCATTAACAGAGTTGGCAGGGGATCTCGGAGCTGGCGGCCCCCAGAGGTGTAGTGTCCTTTCTGGCTCTCACCAGCCCGCCCCCAAACGCATGGGTGAAAAGTCTAACAAAACTCAAATATTGCTTGCTAAATGTACCATCAAATGACAACTCTTGGTTAAAATTCGCTGCTGAGACTCAACCCTGACCGAGAGATTTACCCGCAGCCAAGACGAGTAACATCTCTTGTGGGCGACTTCTCGCAGCAAGATCCTACCTATGTACATCCTCTGTCAATCCTCAGTGTCGTCGTCACCGCGCTGAGGTACACCACGGCAGCAACTTTCCATATGCTGGTTTGGAAATAATGTCCGACAAAGTTATACCCCACGGCACACATGCAAGCTCAGAGTCCGACGATCATAATTCGTACCGATTAGGGAAAAGTCCAAATGTCCGTATCCACTGGTCCAACTCGCCAGAGTGTTGGGACCAAACAGGTGAAGCCACGCCTGACGCATTTTGCTTCCCAATTTTGTCGTGCTAAGGGCATAGCTGAAACAACGTTAAAGGTGTCTAACGTAAGATGAAAAAGAATGTACCTATTTGTGTGGCCACAAACGTCCTAGACCTGCGGGCTGCTCCCCGCTGATCTCCGGAGAGCGCAGCCTTGTAGCGCGGGAAGCTCAATACACGGTTGTGAGGTTAAGCAGTCATGGGCAGGACGTGACGATTCCTTGGGTGAGCCCAGAACCAGAGAATCATGTGTCGGCTCTGCATTTATGGAAGCCTCCTTGGATGGCGGGGAATGCCCATGATCTGCCCCTGCCTTCCCTTGAGTGCTGAAAACTCTACATAGAGCTGCCTCAAGGACGAGATGCCGGGGGCCACACCTGTTAAAAGTCAAAGAGGACACCACACAAATGAGGCACCATCTTGACCCACACAAAACAATGGCCACAGTCAACCTAGAAATAGGCTTGACGTCTTCCTCCGAAGTCGGAGTACATCTGCCGGAGAGGCGGGGAACGAGTACTGCAAACAAATAAGCCAGTAAAACGGATGTACACGCAAAACTCAGGTCAAGGTCAAAGCCAAAAGTCCATTTTGGACGAACAACCGCGACTTACCGCCGGAATTCACAGCCGGTGAACAAGGCACACAAAAAAAAAAAAAAACTGCACCTACCATGCATGTCATAAGAAAGGACTAGCTCAAGAAATAGGTGCATTACTAAGTTAAAGAAAGGTAACACTGTACCTACCATGCACCTATGTCATAAGAAAAGACTAGCTCAAGTAACATAGTGCGTTACTATGTTAAAGAAAGGTAACATTGCCTCTACCATGCACCTATGTCATAAAAAAAGGACTAGCTCAAGAAACAGTGCGTTACTAAAAGTAAAGTCAGTTTTTATAAAACTCTATGTGGGTGAAACCTATGACCACTGAGCAGATAGGCAAGCCTGTTAGCTGCAGCATCACCAAAGTAACTAAATAAATTAAAATTAATAATTATTTTTTAATTTAGCGCCCCCACCAAGTCTACACTCTGTGCATATGCAACCTGTATCACAGCTGTTATACTGGTGTAGTGGCCACTGCCCAAAGACTTCATGTCATTAAAAGCACAACAAATCTGAAAAACAGTCCTTACTGGGGCAAAAGGGTTAACTGCAAAGTGTAGTTCATCAACAAAAGGGCTCCAAATGGCTTGGCATGAGTCACATGAGAGTCTATGTTCTATGGGAGAGGAAAAGTAGATGCTCAAGAAGGAGAAATTTTCCTAACACCTCACAGCCTACAAGATATAGAAACTCGTTCCCTTTAAAAAAAAAAAAATTTTTTTTAATGAAAACATTCTTCCTCTTTTGATTTCACCCTTAAAAAGGCAGCTGACATATTGTGCTGTGATTTACAGCTAGACTGTGGTACATGTGCCTTTCAGCCCAATACATAGGATCTCAGCAAACCCCTAACTATCAACTTTTACAGAATGCTTGTTAAGAAGCAGTGGGTTGGTTTCCCCCCCCCCCCCCCCCTCAAAAAAAAATGGAGACCCTGGACTTGTCATTTGTTCACCTGTCCATACCGGTTCTGTCCAGCGAAGGGCTGACCAAACCATGGCTGCCCCTTGTCCCACTTCACTGGCTGCTGTTTGGGGATGGGGGGTGTCAAATTCAAGCTTTCATTTACCTGTCCATAAAGGTTCTGTCCAGTGAAGGACTGTCCAAACAATGGCTGCCCCTTGTCCCACTTCACTGGCTGCTGTTTGGGGGTGGGGGTGTCAAATTCAAGCATTCATTTACCTGTCCATACTGATTCTGTCCAGCGAAGGGCTGACCAAACAACGGCTGCCCCTTGTCCCACTTCACTGGCTGCTGTTGGAACTGCTGAGGAGGACACTGCTGCTGCTGCTGCTGCCACATGGCTGCTCTATCAACCTGCATGTATACCCCCGCACGGTCGTTGTAGCTCTGTCTAGCACCAGCGATGTTGCTGTTGTTGTGGCCGGCACTACCATTCACGTGATAGCCTGAGTTCTGTGACCCCCTGCAGAAAAGAAAACCGGTAGTAATAAATCTGTTAAACTGTTTCTGCTGTCCAGACATGTTACAGATATTATCATCTTCTTTTTTCCTTAGAGTTGAGTTGAGTTGAGTCAACAACTGACATCACAAAACTTGGAGCATTCCCATGTGCACTCTGTCCCCATCTTAGCAGCCAGCGCAGAGTTCCAACACTGATGGTGCCGGTCACAATCTGCTTATATGTCCATCTTGCCTTTCCTCTGAGTGTAGTGAGCCAGCCAGACCCTCTGGTTACACCCAGGTGCCTCATTCTCTCCAGGCTTCCTTTAAGGAAGATTTCCTTAGAGTTTACTGGAAAGTTACAGTTATTCATCTAATTTTAGATTTTGTTCTTATTTCAGAACTTGAGTTTTGCACACACATCTATTTAACAGATCTGGCTTATTTGTCTGCAGACTGGTAGCACCCCCCCCCCCCCCCCTTGCCTCTCAGGCAGATCACTCCAACTTCAAAGGAAACACCCCTAATTAGTCCCCTTGTATGACATGCCTGTTAGGGGTACAGTGGGTTTAATCCTGCTCCCCAAAATGGGGTCCCTGAACCCACACGGGGATGCTTTGCTTATTTCTATGAGACCTCAGCTGAGAGATTTGCTCTAATTCTCATTTGGTTTGATATCTATTCACGGTATATTCACTAAAGTACTTCTCCATTCACTGACATTTCAGTGTATCTTCTTCATCTGTGTTCACTCTTTAAAGTGCTGTTGGCACACTGAGTTGTGGTTTACAGCTAGGCTCTGATAACTGTGCATTTTGACCCAACACATCTTACTTCAGTAAAAGCCTAATCAGCTGCCTTTTAAAACATCTTGTTCCCTCTGTAGGTTCCAGGACCTAATTTGGGGGTGCCAAGTGGAGGGGGGGGGGGGGGGGGAGCCACTCACAGATGCAGAGGAAATGAGTACAGTATGGCAACTATTCAATAATAATCAATTCTTTTATCAAGCTGATTCAAGGGCTTCCCTGCAACTTATTTCTGCTTATTGAAAACTGTAAATATATAAGGGGACTGCACAATTCAAGTCGATCTGGTGAAGACGCAAACCTGGCGTACAAGCAGACCTGGCATTCAAGCAGACCTGGCGTACAAGCGCACCTGGCCTATAAGTAGACCTGGCATACAAGCAGACCTGGCCTACAAGCAGACCTGGCATACAAGCAGACCTGGCGTAAAAGTGGACCTAGCATACAAGCAGACCTGGCGTAAAAGTGGACCTAGCATACAAGCAGACCTGGCCTACAAGCAGACCTGGCATTCAAGCAGATCTGGCATACAAGTAGACCTGGCATACAAGTAGACCTGGCGTACAAGCAGCTCTGGCATACAAGCAGACCTGGCGTACAAGCAGCTTTGGCATACAAGCAGACCTGGCATACAAGCGGACCTGGGGTACAATTCTACGAGGCATACAAGTTTATCTGGCATATAAGTTTATGTGGCATACAAGTCAAACTGTCGTACATTGACCTAGCATACAAGTCGATCTAGCGTATAAGTCAATCTGGCATACAAGTCTACCTGTCGTACATCGACCTGGTAGACAAGTAGATCTGGCGTATAAGTTAACCTGGCGTACAAGTCTACCTCTCGTACAATCGACCTGCCGTACAAGTCTACCTAGCCTACAAGTCAACCTCAAGATTTTTAGCTTAAAATTCGGAATTAGGCCTTTACCTGCTCAACACATTTATTTATCCTCCATGTGTCGACCCTTAGTTTTGGAAATAATTTTATAGGCTCAAAAATCAAGCCATCAAATCTTCTTAGTATTCACTGGCTGAAAACTCTGGCGGAAAGTTTTGGTTGTTCACCCACTTCTGGACTTGAATCTAGTTCTAGAACTTGAGTTTGACATGCACGTCCATTTTACAGATCCGGTTCACTTGTAAGCAGGCTTGGCTTCTCGTCCTTTAGGCAGATGCTCTGCGACTTGGAAGGAAACACCTTAATTAGTTGACTTTTACGATATGCTTGTTAAGGGAGCAGCAGGTCTATCCCCACCCCCCACCCTCCAACAACGAGCAGTACCTGAACCCACATGGGTGGTAACGACGATGATGATGATGACGAGAAGCATATTCCACTAATATTATGGTATAACAAAATACACAGAAATCTGTGGTCGAGCTACCAGATGGAAACACAAACCTCAATGGAAGTCTGCCACCCGTGTTTGGTTGGCCTTTCCGGAACTCTCCATAAGTGAGATTTAGCATGGCAGAACCTGGCACTCTATAGCCTTTACCCGGTGAACACCTGAAGACACAAGAACAAAGTCAAGATAATCCAAGAGCAGATACAGACTCAGGGTGAGCAGTGTAAGGTCATCATATTCCCCCCCCCCCCCCCCCCCCAAAAAAATGGGTTACCAGAACACACTTAGGGAGGTCTTCTTATACTCTAGGTCATAACATATAAGATAAGGACTGTGCTAAATTTATGGAAATACTGAACTATGTTGCTTTATTCAAAGGGTATGCTTTCAAAGTAGCGAATAGCAGCGGTGTTTTAATTTTCAATGGCTGTGATAACCCTTGGATTATTCTGTTCCTTTTTCATGGACTGTTATTTTGTGCGTTTTTTGTGGGAGCAGCGTGTTTTGTGGTGTGCTATGTTGCGGCAGGATAATAACCGATATATTTAGCCGCTTCAACCACGCTGCCTTCACAATGTTCTGATTGTGGCAGCTCCCTATCCGGGAAAACAGAATCCCGACAGCAGGCAACTGCAACTGTCTAGAGAGCAAACTCTATAAAAGCTGTCTCCAGAAATGGAAAGTGTCAACCATTTTTTGTGTTTTTGGTGGGGACCAATCGACAATGGCCATTATTCAAAGGCAGACAACTGTGAGGTGGCCATATCCTTTTCTCACCCTATCTCACTCTCAGAATATCCGGGGAAATTCTAGAAGTTATTTAGTGTCCATTTTTAAGAGGCAGGACAATAATCAGAGTTTCTCTTCTGAATTCATTACTTGTTATTAATTCGCCACCCAGCGGTGCAGATCCAGCCAATCTGTCTGCCTGTTCATTTCCCACCATGCCGGCATAGCCTGGAGAAAAGATCCAAAGTATGCTCACTACCCTTATTTGAACTAAAGGCCTAAGGTCAGCAGTCAAGCCATGTATTACTTTTGCTTTACAACTTTACCCCATGCTTGCTGTAGAAAACAGCACATTTCAAGTTCATTTAATGTAGGTTTGAACGACAGACAAAAATACAGAGGTGCTGAAACACACATGGTTGTGCAGTAGAACCAGGGCTCGTAGTGATCAAGACCTATCTACACCTCTAGAAACAGGTTCCCAACCAGGAGCTTGGCCAGTATAGGTGGACTGATGTTTACTGTGAAGTCAGAGTGCATCTACTTAAGAAGCAACAAACCAACAGTCTGCACACAAACAGATGTGAATGCAACACTCAAGTCCTGGAATAAGATCTTCTTTTTTTTGGTCTTCACATTCACAAGCTGTAAATTCCCGTGAAAAGTTCTGGTTGTTCGAACATGTCTGGACTTTTTTGCTCTTGTTCCAGAACTTGAATTTTGCGTGCACATCCCTTTTACAGATGTGGCTTATTTGTATGCCTACTGTTGATTCTGCCTCTCAGGCAGATGCACTGACTTCGAAGAAAGGACCCCTATTTAGTCGCCTTTCACATCATGCCTGTTAGAGGGGCAGTGGTCTATTCTTTTTTTGGCCCCACAGTCGGGTCCCGGAACCCACACAGGGAGGAATAAGATCAATATCCAGAACTGAATAAACAACCAGGAACTTACAGCAGGCGTTCACAGCCAGAGTTGAATTGAGTCAAAAATTGACATCACAGCACTCAGGGCATTCCTAGGCATGCTCTGTACTCATCTTCAGCAGCCATTGCAGAGTTCCAATACTGATGGTACTGGTCACAATCTGGTTATATTTCCGTCTTGCTTTTCCTCCGAGTGTAGTGAGCTAGCCAGACCCTCTGGGTACACCCAGGTACCTCATTCTCTCTAGGCCATAATAATCTTGTTTTTCCACTGATTCCGTTGCTTGTTCCCAAAGAGCCTTGACCACATCTGCCTTGTTATGTATCAATTCACCACCCAGTGGTGCAGATCCAGCCAATCTCTCTGCCGGTTCATTACCCACCACATCGGCATAGCCTGGAGAACAGATCGAAAGTATGTGTTCACAGCCAGTGAACACTTAGAAGATGAACTAAAGTCCTATGACCAGCAGTCTAGCTACTGCAATACCATTGCTTCTCAGCGTTACCCCACGCTTGCTGCAGAAACCACATCACAAGATCATTTAATGTAGATACGAACCAAAGTCCTAGTAGTGGCAGTCTAGATATTGAACTACCATGGTTTCCCAACTTTACCCCCCACTTTCGGGAAATCACACCACAAGTTCATTTACCTCAGGGTTATTCCTCCTGCAAAAGCTTCATCGAACACAACATCATATAAGCTGTTGGGAGTCACTCCGCCATCCTCTTCGCTGGGAATGCCAATGATGGTCCCCCGTCGGCCAAAGGGAACAGAATATCCAGATTTTACCACCACAACGCGATCATAGAGTCGGAAGTCTGTACCAGGGTCAGGCACCAAACAGCCTTGGTTGGGCAGAGGCTGAACAATACAAACGTAGATTAAATCAAAAATGTACATTATACGATAAATGCAGATTAAATAAAAAAAATACAGATTAAATCAGAAATGTACATTATACGATAAATGTAGATTTAAAAAAAAAACAGATTAAATCAGAAATGTACATTATACGATAAATGTAGATTAAATAAAAAAAATACAGCTTAAATCAGAACTGCCAAAAAAAAAAAAAAAAAAAATCACAAAATTAGATTGAATCAGAAATTTTAGATAAAAATCAAAAAGGCAGTCCTAGGGGATTAAGCATCACAGGCTTTAAGGAGTAGTAAAAAGAGAGGTAAAATTAGTGCATCTTGCATATGCTGGGCTTCTAGGTAGCAACCTATAAACATACGAGGTGCTCCTTTGGAGTGAAAGAGCTAAATCAGAGCCTTATATTAAATCAGAAACATAGATAAAATCAGAAACACAGGTTACAACACAGGTGCAGATTAAACTATAATATGCATTTAAAATAATCCAATGGCTAAACCAACAAAAACGGAGAAAGTCTGATTGTTGTACTCGATACGTCTCTTCCACACTAAGTAAAGCTTCATCCTAGATATCAACCGAACAGGATATATCCAACATATTTTTTTTTCCTGAAATTCTAACATGTCTTGACCTATTTTATTTAGTGTGACGGGGAAAAAGGGGTTCAACTCTTCCAGAAGCATCAGTCAGTCAATAACAGTGACCTTTTCCATTAAAAACTCTCATAACTTACCCTGAACAGAAGTCTTGGTTTCACCTTGACCTTGACAATGTCAGGCTTTGGGTTTAACACAGCCTAAAATTTAAGAGAAAACAACAGACCGGTAAATTTTTTAGTTAAAAAGACTGTTAACATTAGCCAACTTTCCTCTTCTTCTTCTTCATTTCTCTACTCCTGGAATGCCTCAGTGTCAGGGCAGGAAGAGACCTCTGAAACCGGCCTTTCTATACAATACTTTTCAGTGTCTTCAATATTTCCATGGTCTATCTTCTGTGTGTCCGAGTTGTCTACAGATAAAATTATGTATTGGTTCTGTGCCGACTCTCCTCCTGATACTAACTTCCCTCACTAACCAGAAAAGAGAAAAAAAAATTAAACAACCTCAGTGTCTTTCTTTCATTATGGTTAACTTGCCCCTCACCACTCAAAATTCAATATCCTTATTGTCAATTTCAATATTTGGGTAAATAACCCTCTTCAATACCATAAAAGGCATACACCAAAGAGGGAGAGGGGTACTAAACATAAGGTAGACCAACAACATGGAAAGACAAAATCAGACAAACTCTATAAGAGTATGGTGGGTCTACGATCGAGGTGACCAGAAGAGCAAGAAGCAGAATTTTATCTCTCCCCCGACACCCGGAGTGGTAAAATAGGAAGACCCTCTTCAAGCAACAATAAAATCTAATTAATATCCCGCTTCATCTGTCCAGCTTATCCATCAACAGATAATTTAAAATATATAGTTAGTTAGTTAGTCTTTCCTCTTGTGTCGAGTGCGGCACATAGGGCAGAGGTCATGACTCTCCATGCATGGCGGTTCGTTGCAATCCGTTGTAGGTCTTGGATGTTTGAGTGGCCCATGAGCGAGCCTTCCCTGATGATAGTTCTACGTAGGGTTTGCCTTGGTCTTCCACGAGATCTTTTCCCCTGTGGTGTCCAAATGAGGGCTTGGTAAGTAAGTCTTGATTTATCCATTCTAAGGGCGTGGCCGACATAGTTCCAGCGGCGTTTTCGTATAAAATTAGACACATACTCTTGCCTGGATTCTTGCCTTATTTGTGTATTTGTTCGGAAATCTGACCATTTGAAATTTAGTATTCTTCTAAGGCATTTATTTTCAAAACTGTCTAATTTTGTGTCTACAGTTTTCGTTGATTTCCAGCTCTCGCATCTATAGGTTAGTACTGGAATCACACAAGAATGGAAGATCTTGAGTTTTGTGTGTTTGCTAAGTGTCTTTGATTTCCAGATGTTAGACAGTTTATTGAAGGCACTAGATGCCAGTGCTATTCTAAATGGTATTTCTGGTGCGGTATCTCCTCTAGATGACATCTTGCTCCCTAGATAAGTGAAACTGTTGACTTTTTCAAGGCTGTTGTTGTTCAGCGTGATATCAACTGAACTTTTGGTAAAGTCTAGAATTTTTGTTTTTGCGGTGTTAATTTGGAGTCCAATTTGTTCTGAGAATTTCTGGAGTCGATTGATTTTTTCTTGGGCGTCTGTGTGTTCTGAACTCAGGAGTGCTATGTCGTCGGCGAAGTCTATATATATATTGCCACACAATTATTATTTTTTTTTTTAACATAATGTCAATCTTTTTTACTTGTCCAAACCGTCCCTTGTCAAACAACAGTAACTTAAAATTATTATGACAATAGTTCATAATCACACAACTATAATAAAACATTCCCCGTGTGGGTTCCGGGGCCCCACTGTGTGAAATGTAAGAATATACCCACTGCCTCCCCAGCAAGCATGTTGTAAGAGTCAACTAACTGGGGGCTTCCTTTGAAGTTGGAGTGCATCTGCTTTAGAGGCAAAGAATCATCAATCAGCATACAAATAATTCAGATCTGTAAAACTAATGTACACGCAACACTCAGAATCTGGAACAAGACTAAAGTCCGGTGGACAAACAACCAGAACTTTCAGCCAGAGTTTATAGCCAGTAAACATGAAGAAGAAGAAGAAGAAGAACAAGAGGAAGAAGAGGATGAGGAGAAGTAGGAGGAAGAGAAGTAGGAGGAAGAGAAGAAGAAGAAGAAAAAGAAGAAGAAGAAGTAGAAGAAGAAGAAGAAGGAGGAGGAGGAGGAGGAGCTGAAGAAGAAGAAGAAGAAGAAGAAGAAGAAGAAGAAGAAGAAGAAGAAGAAGAAGAAGAAGAAGAAGAAGAAGAAGAAGAAGAAGAAGAAGAAGAAGAAGAAGAAGAAGAAGAAGAAGAAGAAGAAGAAGAAGAAGAAGAAGAAGAAGGGTTCTCCTTACAACTACGGCCACTTATTATGGAGTACGCCGAAGCTCAGTCCCCTGGCCGCATTGCAATTATGGAGTGGACAAGAGGGAACGACACAAATAACGTAATTACTGTGTGTTTGCGATAGATGCACTGCTGTCATAATAGGGTTAGGGTTAGTGTTAGGGTTAGGGTTTGGGTTAGGGTTAGGGGTAGGGTTAGGAGTGGCCGTAGTTTTAAGGAGTACCAGTACCCTAACCCTAACCCAAACCCTAACCCTATTATGACAGCAGTGCATCTATCACCAACACACAGTAATTACCTCATCGGTTCACGATGTTTATCGCCAACACAGTAAGTACGTCATTTGAAGAAGCAGAAGAAGATAATAAAATATCCTTACTGTCATTTTTTCTATGAGCTCAACATGCTCCTCGTCCAGTATTTCAGATCCAGTTTTCATCCTAGGCACTTTGGTGCATGGCAGTTCCTCCAGAAACTTCAGCACGTCTGCTAGTTTTGTAGAGCTGTAGAACCAAAGTAGAGAAACAAATAAGACACCCGGCCTGAGACCTTGGCCAGATATAATCAGATGAGCAGCTGTCTTAACTTAAATAAAAATCTGACCTGCACAGTGCATGGCAAATGCACTAGCTACGCTGCCCTATATTCTGAGAATCAAGACCCGCTTTTCCTAAAAAGTGGTAAATTTAGGCAATAAAGACTAAAAAAAAAATTTAACCAGATGAGCAAAATGATGCAGTACAAAGGAGATCGCTCTGCCATCAATAAAGTTTTACGATAGAGATAGTAGCAGACGACATACAGCAGCAAAGAAAAATTTGTAAGAATGAAAACATTTACTGTAGTCTGTGAGTGTGGGTAGAAGTGATACTGTTAGGATTTGGCTTGACTTTTTGTGAGGCTAGCTGACAATTTGTGAATATTCAAGTAATGCTGATATACTGTTGAAACCACATTAATTGCATTCTGGCATTGCTGTGAAGTGTCAAATTAATTTCTTGGATCCCTGTTTGGGTTCTGCAGCCCCAGTTTTGAAAAAGAAGAAAATCTTAACAAGCATGTCGTAAAATGCAGGTAAATTAAGGATTTGATCAAATCTCATGTGCTGGGCTGAAAGCTGAAGATATCACAGACTAGCTGTAAACAATAACATAACGTGCCAACTGTCTTTTTTTTAGGGTGAATATTGAAGAACAAAAAGAAAAAGAAGAATATACTGTATACTGACAGTGTTATGTGAATGTTTTTCCCACATGGTTCCTGAGCCCCATTGGGGTAGGGCATTTGTGGGGAGGGCATGGTAGGGCATAGGGGGGAGGGGGGGGGCACACACTGCTCCGTAACAATCATGTTGTAAAAGGCGACTAATTAAGGATTTGCTGAAATCAGATGTGATGGGCTGAAAGACACAGCTGTCCCAGTCTACCTGTGAACCACAAGATAATGTGCCACCTGCCCTTTCAAGGGTGAATGCAGAAGAAGACAAAACATATGCAGGTGTGCGCAGTGAACAAGGTACATGAGAACTCACTAAAATTTTGGATAAACATGACATGAGAACTCACTAAAATCTAGGATATACATGACATGAGAACTCACTCAAATCTAGAATACACATGACATGAGAACTCACTTAAATCTAAAATACACATGACATGAGAACTCGTTCAAATCTAGGATACACATGACATGAGAACTCGTTCAAATCTAGGATACACATGACATGAGAACTCACTTAAATCTAGAATACACATGACATGAGAACTCAATTAAATTTAGGATACACATGACATGAGAACTCGCTCAAATCTAGGATACATATGACATGAGAACTCGCTCAAATCTAGGATACACATGACATGAGAACGCGCTCAAATCTAGGATACATATGACATGAGAACTCACTCAAATCTAGGATACACATGACATGAGAACTCGCTCAAATCTAGGATACACATGACATGAGAACTCACTTAAATCTAGAATACACATGACATGAGAACTCAATTAAATTTAGGATACACATGACATGAGAACTCGCTCAAATCTAGGATACATATGACATCCACTTACCTTCCTTCGGGGAAGAGAGCTTCTTCTGTGAAGTTATCGGTGTTGCTATTCTGTTTCTGCACACGCAGCCAAAGGTCAGGAAATCTAAACAGGAAGACACAGCAAAGCACTATGAATGTTACTCTTCTGCTCTGGGTGTGACAGAGGTTAAAATTATTGCAATCTGAGATTTTCTAGTGTGATAACGTTTCAATGTAATCCCCACAACAGATTTTATGGGTGTTAAAAAAAGTTATGTGAGAAATGAAGAGATTAGAAGAACTATAGGAACAATAACCTTCAGTACATCAGCGAGTGTACATCAAGGGCTAGAGACAGGGCTTGTAGGAGATCCATTGCAGCCAACATTCATTGTAGAGACGGCAACTGATTGATTGAATGATTGACATTCATTCACAAAAAAGACCGAATTTGTTTGGCCCTTTAGGGAGAACGAATCCAATGACAGCATTAGCCAAAATATGGAAACGTAAAGAGGCAGAAGGAGACCTAGAAGAAGAAGAAGAAGAAGAAGAAGAAGGGTTAAAATTAAACATTAACCCTATGAACAATTATGGACTGTGAAATAAAGGGTCATAACAAGAGGAGTGGTTGGCCGAGTGGTTAAAAAAGTGGGTTTTCAGGCTGAAGACCCATGTTCAAATTCTCAGTAAGGTGATGGGTTTTTTCTTTTGGAAGCAAAAATAAACACTCTTCTTCTTCTTCTTCTTTGCCTTCACTCGCAGAAAGTTATGGTTGTTTGTCCACGACTGGACTCTAGTCTTGTTCCAGACTCTGAGTGATGTGTGCACATCTGTTTGACAAATCTGGCTTATATGTATGCAAATTGCTGGTTCCTTGCCTCTCAGGTAGATGCACTCCAACTTCAAAGAAAGCCCCCAATTAGTCAACTCATACGACATGCTTGTTGGGGAGGCAATGAAAATATTCCTGTTTTCCCCACAATGAAGCGTCTGAACCAACATGGAGAAAATAAACAGCCTAACCTGCACAGTTCATGGTGACTATCCTAACCATTTGGCCTCTAATATTCAGACTTAAGACCCCAAACACCCGTCCTACAACACCCTAAAAATATAGTACTATTGGCGGTAGAGGCAGGCTTTTTTTTTTTTTTGACCAAAAATAAAAAGATCAAAAACCTCTCAATAGATTTTTTTTATGTAAAATTCTTCTGTGTAATAAAGAGTAAAACACAAACTGTCTTCCCTTTAATCAAAACATGAAGAATAAATAAAGATTGTCTTACATTTAATCAAAAGATGTAGAAGAAATGGAGACATTTAATCAAAAGACCGAGGTAAAAAAAAAAGACTAAAAGAATCTCAAAGAGAATTGCCTCATTTGTTTTTTTATCATTCCGTGATATTAACTGTAGTCTTCTCAAAATCCACATTTACGCTGCCAGTTTTTAGCTTTTCTGTTTATTATCCATGCCTCCCATGCATATTTACAAGTGAGCTTCTAAGCAAAGTAAAACCTAATTAACATGAAATCCAAGGGACCAACAACTGAGTTTGTTTTAAAAAAAATTGTGCTATACAGGGATTAATAAAAGTAATACAGCCCTGCTAGGACCACAATTTTATTCATGTTAACTGAGTGTTCTTCTTAGGGGAGTTTGTGTTAATGAAGTTTTACTCCCTGCCAGTGACATCCTTTTATAGTGACAGTCTCAATCGGCCAGACAGACATGTGGATTTCTCTTGATGAGACCTCAGTTGATTTTTGTATAATCTTGTTTGTAATTAAAACTGTCTATACATCACATGTTGATGAAGGCTTTCTAGCCTCAGCGTCTACTTTTTGTTTTTGACTGTGACCTCAAAACTTAAGTCTTGCGTGCACATCTGTTTTACAATTTTTAGTGTTAGTTTTTGCTGGCTGCCAAGGATTGAGACGTAGCTGACAGGAGCTTGTCCTTAATGCTGTGATGTCGAATTGTTACTCAGATGAACCCACACTGTGATAATGAGAAGGTGACAAGTTCAACTTTCTCCTTTGGTTTGATCCTTTTATTGTGAGTATAATTTTTAGCATTTTTTGAAAGGCCACTTTTGCAATTGGATTTCTGTTTTAACATCTGGAAAGCAATCTGCGTCATATGCTATGACTGTTCCAAGACAGTTTTACAGATCCACTTGTTGATAACATTTTCCTGTTTACATTAAATGAAGACTGACTCCCCTGCAATAAATAATTAGGCCGCTCACCTGGTGATGTACTCCTCTACAGTTTTCACACACTTGTAGCTGTAGCACCAGCCGTTCTCCTCTTTCCTGGTGTAGCCTGGAACCTCCTCCCCCTTCTTGGTGAACTTAAGGTTCAGCCCAATGTTGACCCGGGCTCCATGGGAGCCAGTCTTCTCTACAAACACAGAGCCAGTGATGCGTGACAATATGTGTGAGTCAATGCCGATCTGCTGGGCCGCCTGGTAGCTGTTGAGGTATCTTCCTCTCGGATTCTGTAGATTCATTCATCATATGAACATTAAAAGAACATTAATTGAACATTGTAAGAACATACAATGTACATCATGAGAACTTCATAAAAACATCTCAAGGTACATAATCAGAACCTGATATGACTATTATCATAGAACATCCAATGTACATTACCAGTACATTGTATGAACATAACCATAAGAACATCATGTGAACATTATTACAGCATTATGTGAATATTTTAAGAGCATCATGTAAACATTATCTTAGTATCATGTGAACAGTATCTGAACATCACGTGAGCATTATCTGATCATCTTGTGAGCGTTATCTGAACATTATGTCAGCTTAATAAGAACATCATCTGAGCATCATCTAAACATTGTTGAAGCATCACATGAAATTTATCTGAACATCATGTGAACATTATTTTTCCCTCAGCCTTTTTTCCCCTCCAACTTTCCCACCAATAGGATGACTCCAGTTTTCTCCTTCTCATGACATGACCAAAGAATATAGATTGTCTCCTACTGACATGGGCAATTAATTCTCTTCAAATGAAACATCGCTACGACATGCTTAAGGGCCCGTAGGTCTTGGCACTCACATGGGAGAAGACATTTTTTTTTTTTTTTTTTTTTTTTGCTAAGTATGAGAATAGGGTAAACTGGAACATTCTGTGACCAGTTGGAAAGAGAAACAGAGGAAGGCAATGTGAGAAGATTCTTGTTATAGCATGAAATAAAGTCAGCACATGAATTGATACATGTCAATGAAGACATCAGGTTGTGTAGAGGCATGATCACCCACACATTCAAGAATTTCTTAATACAATAGGTATGTATGTATGTCATTCAACCCACCAGGACTGCACAACGTGCAACCAACACCTGATGACACAATGAACAACCAACACCCGGTGACACAATGAGCAACCAACACCCGGTGACACAATGAACAACCAACACCCAGTGACACAATGAACAACCAACACCCAGTGACACAATGAACAACCAAGACCCGGTGACACAACAAGCAACCAACACCCAGTGACACAATGAACAACCAACACCCAGTGACACAATGAGCAACCAACACCCGGTGACACAATGAACAACCAACACCCAGTGACACAATGAACAACCAACAACCAGTGACACAATGAACAACCAACACCCAGTGACACAATGAACAACCAACACCCAGTGACACAACGAGCAACCAACACCCAGTGACACAATGAGCAACCAACACCTGGTGACACAACGAGCAACCAACACCCGGTGACACAACAAGCAACCAACACCCAATGACACAATGAGCAACCAACACCTGGTGACACAACGAGCAACTAACACCCGGTGACACAACGAACAACCAACACCCAGTGACACAACGAGCAACTAACACCCGGTGACACAAAGTGCAGTTTTTATCCAATATTTCACCACAGATGACGTCACAGGACAGTCCAATATTTTCAAGGGTGGTAAGAGCAGGCTTTACCACTGTCTGTGTGCCTTTCAAGGTGTTGCCAAGGTTTTAGCACATTTCTACTTCCAGCGGCATCCTTCCAGCGGCTTGTGTTTGTGATGTCTCTCCAGCGTGTGTTCAGTCTTCATTGCCATGAATTTCCTGGAATTAGCAGCATAGGTGCCTGACAAGGAGAGCAGCGTAGCTTTCCTGCAACAACATGGCATTCTGCATAGCACCAGACGTTGTGGCAATAATCATGTGATGGTCTTACCACAAAAATAGTTTATTGTCTCTGCTGCTGCTGCTGCCGTCGCAACATCAGGTGCTGCATTCTGACCTTTTTTCAGATCTACCAACATGTAAAATAGTTCTGATGTCAAGTCTTGCGTGAATCCAGCAGTATACACCTTGAATGATTGGCACTTTTAAGGGCCACCACCACAGTACCACAACTGGCAATTTATCCTGCCCGATTACACATACTGTTTTACACAAACAAATTGCAAAACAGCATTTTCCTAACCACTCAACAACAACAACAAAGTTATCAGCTACTGGCGATACTGAGTGTTCTATATTCCACGATGTGAGTGCTTTTAATGATTCCAAAACATCTACACAACTGGAGCTAGCCCCAATCCACCTAAGTTGCACAAGAGAGTGCAGCTCAAGTCCCACGACTGTATGCAGCCTAGATCCCACGATGCATACAGTCTAGGTCCCACGACTGTAGGCAGCCTAGATCCCATCACTGTAGGCAGCCTAGGTCCCATCACTGTGTGCAGCCTAGGTCCCATCACTGTATGCAGCCTAGGTCCCATCACTGTAGGCAGCCTAGGTCCCATCACTGTAGGCAGCCTAGGTCCCATCACTAGGCTGCATACAGTGATGGGACCTAGGCTGCATACAGTGATGGGACCATCACTGTGTGCAGCCTAGGTCCCATCACTGTATGCAGCCTAGGTGTATGCAGCCAGGTCACTGTATGCAGCAGCCTAGGTCCCAGGACTGTATGCAGCCTAGGTCCCATCACTGTATGCAGCCTAGATCCCATCACTGTATGCAGCCTAGATCCCATCACTGTATGCAGCCTAGATCCCATCACTGTATGCAGCCTAGGTCCCATCACTGTGTGCAGCCTAGGTCCCATCACTGTATGCAGCCTAGGTCCCATCACTGTTGGCAGCCTAGGTCCCATCACTGTATGCAGCCTAGATCCCATCACTGTATGCAGCCTAGATCCCATCACTGTATGCAGCCTAGATCCCATCACTGTATGCAGCCTAGGTCCCATCACTGTATGCAGCCTAGATCCCATCACTGTAGGCAGCCTAGGTCCCATCACTGTAGGCAGCCTAGGTCCCATCACTGTATGCAGCCTAGGTCCCATCACTGTATGCAGCCTAGATCCCATCACTGTATGCAGCCTAGGTCCCATCACTGTATGCAGCCTAGGTCCCATCACTGTATGCAGCCTAGGTCCCAGGACTGTATGCAGCCTAGGTCCCATCACTGTATGCAGCCTAGATCCCATCACTGTATGCAGCCTAGATCCCATCACTGTATGCAGCCTAGATCCCATCACTGTATGCAGCCTAGGTCCCATCACTGTATGCAGCCTAGGTCCCATCACTGTATGCAGCCTAGGTCCCATCACTGTATGCAGCCTAGGTCCCATCACTGTATGCAGCCTAGGTCCCATCACTGTATGCAGCCTAGGTCCCATCACTGTATGCAGCCTAGGTCCCATCACTGTATGCAGCCTAGGTCCCACCACTGTATGCAGCCTAGGTCCCATCACTGTATGCAGCCTAGATCCCATCACTGTATGCAGCCTAGGTCCCATCACTGTATGCAGCCTAGGTCCCATCACTGTATGCAGCCTAGGTCCCATCACTGTATGCAGCCTAGGTCCCATCACAGTATGCAGCCTAGGTCCCATCACTGTATGCAGCCTAGGTCCCCATCACTGTATGCAGCCTAGATCCCATCACTGTATGCAGCCTAGGTCCCATCACTGTATGCAGCCTAGGTCCCATCACTGTATGCAGCCTAGGTCCCATCACTGTATGCAGCCTAGGTCCCATCACTGTATGCAGCCTAGGTCCCATCACTGTATGCAGCCTAGGTCCCATCACTGTATGCAGCCTAGGTCCCATCACTGTATGCAGCCTAGATCCCATCACTGTATGCAGCCTAGGTCCCATCACTGTATGCAGCCTAGGTCCCATCACTGTATGCTGCCTAGGTCCCATCACTGTATGCAGCCTAGATCCCATCACTGTATGCAGCCTAGGTCCCATCACTGTATGCAGCCTAGGTCCCATCACTGTATGCAGCCTAGGTCCCATCACTGTATGCAGCCTAGGTCCCACCACTGTATGCAGCCTAGGTCCCATCACTGTATGCAGCCTAGATCCCATCACTGTATGCAGCCTAGGTCCCATCACTGTATGCAGCCTAGGTCCCATCACTGTATGCAGCCTAGGTCCCACCACTGAGGCAACTCTTGTGAATGTGGCTAAAGAGTAATCATACTATAGATACTCTGCCAGCTATGCAATGTCCTGCATGTTGCACACTATAAGAGTTTTGTTTTTTTAAAACCTCTTAAAGTGGATGTTTTACTGGGGAGTTTGTACTCACCGACTGTTCTATGTTCCTGAAGTCTGGTTCTTCGGTCACATGCAATACAATCCTCACTCTGACCTCTTCTGGTAGAACTTCCAACACCTGGGAAAGGTAAGATATTAACTTTATGGATATTGCACTGTTATTCACATATTTATTTAGTTATTTACGTAGTAATTAAAAGTTATCCATACACTTATTAAGTTACTCACACAGTTACTGGGCTATTCAGCTATTCATATAGTTATGACTTCCCTGTGCAGGGGATGGCATCAATGATGTTATGTTTTTTTAATTTTATTGTGGGGCTTTTTGGCAAACACCTCAGTCAAAATGTTTGACTGTTTTTGTGTGTGCCCCCCCCCCCCCCCCCCCCCCACTTCCCTTTTCAGCACTCTTTTTCTTTCCTTGAACAATCTAGACATTATTCAAAGAAAATTGTGGGAGTCTCTGAGCTTGCCTGCCTACTGTTCATGATATTACACATGATCTTAGAATTCACTCCATCAAACAGCAGCTCAACCAATCAATCAACCATTCATTCAAACAGCTGGGGAGAAAAAAAATGTATATAGAAACAAATGTGAGACCTTTACCTTGCCCTGAGCTCCATAATGTGGGTTGCCGACCATGAAAACTGTGCTGTCTGTGGGGAATACCTCTTGAAGTGTCCTGAAAGTTGTGTGACCAGACTCCTCAACTTGCAGATCCTGGAAGGCACAAACAGACCCTCAAAAGTCACAGTAATGTAGGCTTTTATTAACGAAAGTGTTCCATAAACATCCATTATCCCCCTTTACTTCATACTGGCTTCAACTGGACCAAGTACAAAATAAGGTGATGAGATGCACACACAGCTGCACAAAATACACTTCTCACCATGCGATATGTCCTGGGCTCACCGCCAATGACTACCAGACACAAAATTGCACAGGTCAGGGCATATGTGAGGGTATCGATAGATGCCAACTACCCATTGCAAAAAGCCATCAATGATATAGAAGGAATGCCTCTCAAAAGAGGCCGCTCTTGGACAGCTGAGGCCCACTGCACAAAGCCATCAATGATATAAAAGAAATGCCTCTCAAAAGAGGCTGCTCCTGGATGGCCGAGGCTGAAAATTTAATTCAGATGCACTCCAACTTCGAAGAAAGCCCCCAGTTAGCTGACTTATACGACATGCTTGTTGGGGAGACAGTAACTCTATTCTTATTTTTCCTACAATGGGGCCTCCTAACCCACATGGAGGGAAAAAAACAACCTAACCTGCACAACTCAACCCCAGTTAGCTGACTTATACGACATGCTTGTTGGGGAGACAGTAACTCTATTCTTATTTTTCCCACAATGGGGCCTCCTAACCCACATAGAGGGGAAAAAACAACCTAACCTGCACAACTCATGGTGACTACCCTAAACATTTGGCCTTTAATCTTCAGACTTAAAACCCCAAATACAGGTATGTGACCTAGATGAGATTAGTCATAGAAAACAATGAACGGATACACCAGTTGACATGCATGACCTTTCTAAGGTTGTCACCACACTGGGGAGGTACTACAGGGATCAGATTCCTGCAGCTGTAGACACCCCAAGACAAGGCCACTGACAGACAGATCAGCATTCACGCTCAGAAAACATCATTATCTCTATAGATGGGTCTGTGAAGCGCAGATCAAGGTCAGGATGTGCACAGACAGCATAAAGGGTAGGGAAAACAATAGAAGAGGACAGTAGTGCCGACCAAGTAACCACTTCAAGCATGAGCATGGAGATAACCGCTGCTTCCAGAGCACTATCATGGGCAGCAGAACAAACAGCCACACATCACGCAGTAATCTTATCAGATTCCATGAACATACTTCATAAAGTTGCAAAAAAAATAATTTGTGCTCTGAATAGGTAGAAAGCTTTAGAAAATTGCACTCAACCTCCCTTACCTGGATCTATACACCTGGCCATGTCAGTGTGAAAGGTGATGAACGAGCGGACCCACCTGCAAGCATTGCACTAACACATGTGGGGAGAAGCATGGGCACAGCAGATATCATCAATGTTGCACGGACTGGGTGAGAGGATAATGACGAATCTCTGACATTACCACGAATGTATGACATGTGAGTAAAGCATGGTAAAGCAGGTCTATGCTGTTTCTGAGGCTGAGATAGGAGACACAATAACCAGCTCCTCATAGGAACAGTCAGTAAAGGTACCTTAGAATGGCTGCTGCATTGAAGGACTGTGCATGCAATGAGAATTTCCAATGCGCAGTGATGCCAACCATTATTATAAATCACAACAGGCTTTGTTAAAAAAATGTCACACATTATGTTTTCATAAGAAAAAAAATATGAGAAGCAACAACTATATGAGATAGCTTCAGAGATATAAGAAAATTACAATCTTATGACAATAATCACCCAATAGGACTAGACATACGAAGAAGCCACAACCACTTAGAACTGTTACAGTCATCCAAGGCAGACTACAGTCCTAAAGAGGGATACAAACAAGTAGGCATGTAATACAAGAGGGCTCCAATTATATGAAATGACAACAATCATCCGAGAGAACTAGTCATACGCAGACTACAATCATCCGAGAGAGCTACAGCCACAGAAGCAGGCTACAATCATCCAAGAAAGCTACAGCCACACAAGTGGCTACAATCATTCAAGAAGGATACAGCCAGACAAGAAGGCTAAAATCATCCAAGAGCGCTATAGTCACACATGGAGGCTACAATCATCCGAGAGGGATATAGCCACACAAAGAGGCTACAATCATCCGAGAGGGATATAGCCACACAAAGAGGCTACAATCATACATAAAGGTTACTATCTTTAAAAAGGGGCTAAAATTAACCAAGACATTCTATAATAATATAAAGAGACTACAAAAGTCCAAGATTTAAAGTTAAACAAAGGGGTTACAATAAAATGAATGGACTACTAGAAGAGCATAAGAACTCTGTCCTAATATGGGTTGCAATTTTTTTTATTTTAAACCTCCACCCCGGCTGTCGTTGGAGGGCCCTAATATAACCTAATGGTTGAACAGGGATTCTGGGACTTGCATTAGGGGTATTCTCATCTGAATGGTGGCACTTTTTGTCACCAGGTGTTATCTACTTGTTGTGCAGTCCTGGTGGGGTTGAAAGTCCCTCACTTACTGACGAATTGACTAGAATTTTTAATTACCTGAATGGTCATTTGGTGCAAAAATGATGTCCTATCAGCAGCAAACTGCTTCTCCAGGGTAATAGCCCCATGAGCTCCATACGTATATCTGTAAACACAAAAACAGTGGTGGATATGGGGGCCAGCTGACGGCTCCATAACATGTTTTATAGATAAACTACAGGAGGCAGAGGTGCTGAACCATACATGGTGATGTACCAGGGCACAAACTGGTCAAGACCTACATTCACTTCTCAGCGGTCATCCTAGAAACAGGTTCTCTCTACTGAGGGCCTGGTCAATGTAGACAGGATCAATGTTTCCTTCAAAATCAGAGTGCATTCTGCTGACAGGCAAGGAACCAACAGTCTTTAAACAACTACATCAGATCTGTCCAATGGACATGCATGTAAAACTCAGATCATAGAAATGGTCAAATTCCAGAAGTGAAATAACAGCCAGGACTTGCCACCGGAGTTTACAGCCAGTGAAGGCTAAGAAGAAGACAAACAACAATTGCTCTGTGACAGATGAGTTCGTGGAAGAGCTGAATGTAAGACTGGCCTACATGCCCAATGCGTGTTGCTTTGAAAATATAGTTTGTTCATTCAATACTTCCTCTGTCTTCTTTTTTTTTTTTACTTCCTCTTCACTGCTTTTCTTTTCATCTTTCTCCTTCACCATTTCTTCTCCCTCTTCACTTCAGTGTCTGCTATTCCTATTTCTCCTGCTCCTCTTCTTTATGTTCTCCTCCTCCTGTTTCTTCTTCCTCTTCTTGTTTTTGTTGTCTCATAAAATCAAGCAAATTCTCAACTCCTGAGTGCTCCACTGGGGAATAAAGAGTAGAAGAAGAAGAGAAAGAGGAAGAAGAAGAAAGAACCACAACAATAACCACGCAAAAATTACAGTGAAAGTAGTTAGATCATCTCAGGTTTCAGGCAATGAACACTTAAGGGCCAGTAAACTTACGTTCTTCCGGTCATTGGACAAGCATAGACCACCATCTCTGTCTTTCCTACGTCAATGGCAAAACGGTTCATTAGCCTGAAAAAGAGCAGCATACATGGTGAATTTTTGTTATTTACTACATGTGGATGTTACATCTTCAATCATAAGTAGTGATATAGGTTTGGATGTAACGGCTTAAATCAAAAGTAGTTATATAGGGGTGGATGTTACGGCTTCAATCACAGATAATGATCTATTAAGTGTGGCTGTTACAAATGGAATTTATCATGTGTAGATATTACAGCTTCAATCTTTGATGATTAATAATGTGTAGATATTACATGTTCAATCTTTGATGACTTATAATGTGGAGATATTAAAGCTATCTTAGATGATTTATTATGTGTGGATATTACCGTTTTAATCTTTGATGATTTATGTTTTGATATTATGGCTTCAATCGATGATGGTTTATGTTGTGTGCAATCCAAAGATTCACACTACTGACGACCGCTAATGAACATGAGATATGATGAGAGACACGACGTCACTTGCCGACAGAAGTTTTGGACAGAAGACAGATACAAGAAAAGGTAGGAAGGGCAGAAGTCTGTATTGATATGTCCTGATTTCAGGGGGAGGGGAGAAAGGGGCATTTACAGGGGTAGGGAAGGGCGGGGGAGAACGGACCCACTGCCTTCTAATAAGCATGTCGCAAAAAATGACTAATTAAGGATTTGCTTGTGATCAAATGTTTTGACATGAAAGCGCAAATATCACAGACCAGCTGTAAACCACAGCACAAAGTGCTAACTACCCTTTTAAGGGTAGACGCAGAAGAGAATTTGTAGAAGCTAGTAATCTCACCACCTCAGATGGCGATTTATGTGTGAAATCTGCCACCTCAAATGGCGATTTGTAATATGTGACAGCCATATCTGATGATACAAGATACTGCCAGTACAACATCAATAAATCAAACAGTTCACTAAAACAATCAAATCGCCTCTAGAAATGTGTAGAAAACACTAGCAGGATTACCTCTCCTTGATGTCAATTGCCTCCCTTGCAACAATTGCGGATTCATTCTGATCAAGTTTTCTTCTGTTGAAGGACACAGCTGTTGTTCCTCTGCCGGACTTCTTACCCTCCTCCTCAATTAGCTCAATTCTGTAGAGATCGGAAAACACCACAGAATAAGTCTCAGCAATTTACTGCAATTCTGATGTTTGATACAACATAATAAATGGGAACTACTGCACAAACCCTCAAACATGGTTTCTGCTGACAAGCAAAGAAAATTTAATGTGACATTTTTGCAATGAATAATACAATATTTTAAATCTTTTCTGAGCAGAAAATATTTGATGACATGCACTAAAATACCTTGGTCCTCACGGAGACGGACGTTTTTCAAAAATGGCCGTGGCACCCTGGTCAACCCAGCTTTAAATGGGTACCAGGTAAAGTCCTGGGTAAGTAATGGCAGACAATGTGATACTGACCACATCACCCATCTAGCGCCAATTGGTCTATAAAATATAAGGCCCAGCCTTATATGCCCAATACACCTGAAGAGTCCTTACTAAAATAATGTAGACAATTTTGACAAGAAATAACAATTTAACCTAACATTTAATTAAAAATAAAAATTCACAGCAACATGTTATCAGCAAAGAATGACCTACTGGTGACATCTGGTGACAATTTTTCTTCTTCCTCTTCTTCACTTCCACCATTTACCTCAGCCAGGTGTTGGGAGAAATGTAAGGATCGTTTGTGCGCTTTTTCCAAGGCATTGTACAAGTTGGTGTTCATTTCTGTTAGGTTGCTCCTGATGATGTCGCTCCATACTTGCCTGGTCTTCCCCTTACTCTGTGTTCATTAGATTCCTTCAGCCTGGCTCTCTGTGGCAGTTGGTGTCAGGGCATTCTCATCAGGTGACCAAACCATTTCACTTGTTCTTTAATGAAATGTAGGACTCGTTTCAGTCCTAGTCTTCTTCCAATTTCTTCATTCCTGATTTTATCTCTTCTTGTCACACCTGCAACTCTACTACGACATCTCATCTCTGTTGTTACGATCTTCCGCTCATTAGTTGTAGTAAGGGTCCATGTTTGGCACTGGTAGCAAAAAGTCGGCCCCAAAAAAACCTTATGAGATTTGCTTTGACAATTTATGGAAAGAGAAATAGCAGAAGAGAAGATTCCTGACAGCTTTTTGTCATGACACGGAATGGTCTCAGCACAAGAAATGATATATGCTGTTGGAGATTGCAAGATGTGAAGTAATAAGATCTTCAGTCGACAAGGCGCTTGACGATGATAATGATAGCTGACACACATATCAATTTAACTCTAGTTTTACCACAAATATAACACAGGTAATCAAAGCTAGCCTAAAAACAAATAGAAATCAACTTACCTGAAAGATTCATTTGCAACCGCAATGACTTTTGCCTCATGAATATGTGGCCAGCCAACATAGGTGATTTTCCCAAGCAGCTTGTCAGCCACTTCCTCAATACGCTGCAGAAATAAAACAAACAGGAAACTGCAGATAATTTTCCCTACACTAGATAGGTTATTGGTTATTCAGTCTACAGACCGTTATTCACTTTACTTTTTTTTTAAGCATGTTATTCCATTCATAAACCAAACTATATGAATGCCCATAAAATACTTATGCAAAATTAAAGTGGTGTTTTCCCATTCTCTTCTTTATCCACATGAGACTTACATACTGCAAAAAATCTTCTTCTCTAGTCAGCACCGGCTTCCATATAGTTTTGTTTGGACACAAGATAACGTTAATTAATTGTGTGGAATTCTCTTTTTTTCCTATCTACAGGTGTTGCTCCAGGGGAACCTGTCGAGGGCAACTGCGCCCAAGGGAAGGCAAGGGCAGATTATGCAATATCCTGTAAAGGATACACAACTAACTCAACTTTCCAAGTCTTTGACTGGTCACAGTCTACCCATTAGGCAGAAGGTTTCTGTGTTGCCTTTAGTCTTATCCATAACTGTCAGTCTGCAAGTCCTTGCCCATAGTTACTCCACATGTTTTTTTTTCAAATTCTAAGGACAACCAAATACTTGCACTCTGGCAAGGTTTTGACCTAGAATTAATATTCTATAAAGGGAAGTTTTTAAAATATGTTGTGACATTTTGCCGTCACAGTGGCCAAATAAGCCTACCCTTTATTTCTTCTTCTAGATTTGCCCTTAAAGGGCAAACTGCCAAATGATTTTCACAAGCTAATTTTTTTTTTAAAGTACTATCAAGGAAAAGGCTGTGACTCAAGCAAAATGCTCTGAACATGAAACTTGAAGTCACTCACCAGTGCCTCTTTGTTCTAAACTCTGAGCACTGTGTTGTTTCTTGGGCTGTTGTGTTGGCACAATCAATCACCTTTTATGACTTGCTTGTTACAGAGCAGTGGGTCTACCCCCTGTCAACTCAAATGGGGGTCTCAGAACCCACATAAGCAAACCAAGGATTCCAATGCAGGTCTTCCAAAATGAAAGCCTAGTGTATACAGCGAAATCCTTTTCACAAGCTAATACCAAACAAAACAAAACAAAAAAAACCTATAAAGAAAGGGGCAGTAACTCAAGCAGAATGCTCTGAACATGAAACTTAAAGTCACTCACAAGTCCCTCTTTACTCTGAACTCTGAGCACCATGTTGTCTCCTCGGCTGTTGTGTTGGAACACCTTGACCCCAACCTTGACTAACTCATGCTGAGGAGAAGTAAATGATAAAATAAATCTCTCAGTGTGACAACAGTCAGCTTGGATTAGGAGCCAGAAATGCAAATATTACATCATTACATGTCATTATTTAATGAATAAGTTTTTTCAAGATGGCAACATAAACAGCACAGTGTTATTTCAGTAGATGTGGGGGCTCCTCCCTCACCCCCCTATCTTTTACAGCATGTTTGTATTAGAAGGGTGGAAAGGGGGGGGGGGGGGGGTTCTAAGATGGGGCCACAGAACCCAGACAATTGACAAAGAAAACTGATTACCTGCATCAGAAGAAGAAAAAAGGCATTCTAATTTACATTCTTTGAGCAAAGAAAACTGGACTATGGTGAGACACGGGAAAGACGGAGGGAAAGAGAGGCAGAGAGAAAGGATAGAGATAGAGGAGTTTAAAAACTACTTACTGTTGGAGGAGAAACCTCAGTGTGGGGAAAACCTGAGTGTGTGAGAGGGACAAGAAACAAACCCAAGTGTGTGTGTGCATGTGGGGGGGTTGGGGGGGGGGGGGGAAATAAGTATGGGGGGGAGAGAATAAGTATGGGGGGGGGGGGGCAAAAAAAACTGCTTACTGTAAGTGGGAGAGACCTGAGTGTGGGAAATGAGCAGAAAACTACTTAATGTCTGTGGGAAAAACCTAAGTGTGGGTGAGGCACTAAAAAAAAAAAATATTTGCCATGTGTTGGAAAAACTTGAATGTAGGAGAGGGACAAAACAACTAGTTACCGTGTGTGAGAGATACATGAGTGTAGGAAAGTGTCAAAATTACTCTTTACTGTGTGTGGGAGAAACATGAGTGTGGGAGAAGGACAAATAAACTAGTTACTATGTGGGGGTGAAACCTGATGAAAACTACTTACTGTATGTGGCAGAAATCTGAGTGTTGGGAAGCCAGGGAAGTAGACATCAAGTCTGACACTGTCCAGCAGCCCTTTCCTCAGCTTGTTGGCATCAATGCGAAACAGGTCTTTGTCCAGCTCAATGATTCTGTATCAGGCGTGTGAAAGTATGTTTGTGAAGTCAGTAGAATAACTACATACAGACGACACACACAGTGGCTATATTATTGATTTACTATATAATACAGTGGCTAAATTATTCATTTAATATATAATAAACAAACAGGCAATGTACTGATTGGCACTCATACACGCCATTTGAAGGTGACAGGTTCAATTCAGTGACTACAGCTTTCCATTTTTATGTTGTCTATCTAGTGTGTTCTTCTATCTTTCTACTTCTTTCTATAAGCGCTGATCAATAAACTGTCTGTCTATTCATTATATTTATGTTTCTATGGCCTCAAGAGTCCCCTCACCCCCGTTCATTTAATACAGGATATATTGGCTACAATACTGACTAATAATTACATAAAATGGCTACATTACTGACCAATAATTAAAAGGCTAGATTACTGACCAGTAATTACAGGGCTTTATTACTGCTGACAAAATCAACCATCAATTGCTGATTGGTCTATAAAAAATACAGGCCTCACACTAAATGTCTGATAGTCCAAAGCGTGAAAAAAGCCCTCTACAATTTTCTAAACTTTTTACTTTATATATTATATAGTGGCTAAATTATTAACTAACTACAGATACTTTACAGTGGATACATTACTGGACAACTATAGGTCATATTCAGTGGGTACATTACTGACTATATATTATTTAGTAGATGCATTACTGGACAACTATAGATGATATTCAGTGGGTACATTACTAACTATAGATTAGATAGTAGATACATTACTGGACAACGATAAATAATATTCAGCGGGTACATTACTGACAATAGATCAGATAGTAGATACATTACTGGACATCTATAGATCATATTTAGTGGGTACATTACTGACTATAGATTATTTAGTAGATGCATTACTGGACAACTATAGATGACATTCAGTGGGTACATTACTGACAATAGATCAGATAGTAGTTACATTACTGGACATCTATAGATCATATTTAGTGGGTACATTACTAACTATAGATTATTTAGTAGATGCATTACTGGACAACATAGATGACATTCAGTGGGTACATTACTGACTATAGATTATTTAGTTGATGCATTACTGGACAACTACAGATGATACTCCTAGATATTTAAATTTGTGAAGAATATGCCAAGAACAGAACATGAAGGTCTAAAACTCACACCCCAACAGATGTACCTGCTTTGGGACTAGCGGGAACAGAAAATGCGACTACTCACTTTGTTTTGTTGTCGAGTACATCCGGAAACACTTCAGGTAATGGCGATAGGTATGGACCCATGCTATCTGTTGTAAACTGGTACAGAAAATGTGGGCCGTGGCGGTTCCGGCTTCTTTCTTCCTCCGTCAGCAGGTGGTCTTTGCTGGCCATGGCTTCAAGAAGTCTTTTCTGGATAAAGATGGATACAACATCAACAAATGTATTTCAAACACTGTTACCAACAAATAAGAGCAACTATACACTATAGCCTAAGATCTTCAGCCCTGTGGCTTTTCTGGGTAAAGATTCGACCTGACAACACTCAGGACAAGCACATATTGACTCAGAATAAGCATATATTAGCTTTGTCTATAATGATCATTCTTAATAGAGACAAGTTCTTTGAAGGACCACAAAGGAAGAAGAAAAGAATCTAGAACACAGTTCTGCTAAAGGCACTTACTTCTTCAATGAATGGGATGAGTACAACTGCCTCCCAGTCCTGCTGTTTTCCATTGAGATCAGTTTCAAAGTTAACTGGGTAGAAGTCCACGATTGGAGAATCTGGATCCGTCATCAGAGGCTGTAAACAAAGGTTAGGTTAAATGAGTTCTTTCTATTCTTCTTCTTCTGCCCTTTATCCCAAAACTGAGTACAGACCCTCAACTAAACTATGCAAAGTCATCATATTCTTTGCTATTGAAAGTAGCTCACCCCACATACTCGCCATCTCTTTAACTTCACTTTCTAGGTCCCTTCCATGTTTATTTTGGTCTGCCTTTATTTCTCTGCCCCTGTGGGTTCCAGTGCAAAAGAAAATCTAGTTATACTGTTCTCAGGCTTTTTTCAACGTGTGTCCTATCCAATGCCAGCATCTTTTCTTCACCTTTAGAATTACTGGAATTGGTTTAGTTCACTCTGAAAGGTCAATATTAGTGATTTTATTATACCATTTAATTCCTTTAATTCTGCTCAGGCACCAGTTAATGAATGTTTGTAGTTTCTTCTTCAGTGCTCTCTTAATCCACTGTGGGCCATAAACTTGGATGTCATCTCAAGGTCTCTTAGGTTTCCCTAAAGATTAGTTGTCATAATTACCGGGTAAGAGGACAGTCTTGCAAGACATGTTCTGGAGTCTGTTCAGCACGAAGACACTGGCAGAGAGCTGTTTGGCTCATACCTAATTCTGAGTGTTTGCTGAGTCTGCAGTGTCTAGTGTATAAGCGGTTTGCACTTTATAAATAAAGGCAACTGTGGTATAGGTAGAACATGCTTCACAATTGACTTCACTGCACCAGGTTTTATCCCATAAGGCTCTCCCTGCAGAACAGCTGACCACCCGCTCAGAGCGCCACACAGAGCATGAACTCAGTTGTGGTGTCTGATTCAATCCCAGCTGTGGGCGATTTGGCAGCAGACCACCTTGTGTTGGTTTTAACAGTGGTATTGGGAGTCGACCATTGAGAAAGCAATGGTAAACTATGAACATTGTGAAATCACACACAGCCAAAAAATGCTGGGGTTGGTTCTGCAACATCCTGTAAAAGATATGAAACTAACTTTTTTTTAATAAAAAGGGGCAATGAGTCTGTTTCCTCTCCCTCCCCCCCCCCCCCCCACCCCCACAGGGGTCACTGGAAACCACATGGGGAATACAGTAAGCTGTAAATAGTGCAACGCTCATACAATAGTCAGTCACCACAAAGCAGTTCCCACACCTCACCCCACAAATGTCTGCAGCTGACTTTGAATCTTGGTATGTTGAGTTGAGTTGAGTTGATTCAAGAGCTGACATCACAGAGGCATTCCCATAAGCGGTCTGTCCCCATCTTCAGCAGCCAGTGAAGAGTTCCGATACTCAAGGTGCCAGTAACAATCTGATTAAATGTCCATCTTGCCTTTCCTCTTCTTTACCTTCTGCATTCATTCTCAAAAGGGCAGTTGGCACCCTGTGTTGTGGTTTACAGCTAGCTGGTGATATCTGTGCCTTTCGGCCTAACAGATCAAATTTCAGCAAACCCTAAATTAATCACTTGTTACAGAGCAGTGGTATGTTGGGACTGTTAATCTGCATTCACCACCCCAAAGTCAGAGACACCAAGAGATAAAATGTTTCATGATAAAAAAAAATGAAAAATGGGGGATGGGGTGGGGGGCGGGGTGCAGCTTCATAAAAACTGGCATTATCTAGGAAGAAAAGGCAAGAAAAAAGGGAACTGATCACCCATCATCATTTGCTGTGGTCTAAAATATGGAACTGGTTAAGGGACGGGGGAAGTCTATGGTTAATTCTAAACATTTTTGCACAATACAAAAGGAAAGATTCAGAACAAGTCAATACCTGATATGCTGCAGGCAGCAGATCTTTACTTGCTGCGGGCAACACTGCCATCAACTGCTGGAAGGGCAGGAAAGGCTTCGACAGTTCAAAGGTGATCTTCATGTCACTGAAACCTCTGACATCACTGATATAGGGAGCGTAGTGGTGTGGGTAGAACCTTCAAATACAACACAAGACTAGACATTATTACCAGACATTTTTATTATGAAACTTACTTACTTAGTCGCTCCTCTTCTACTTTGGGGTGTAGAGGTTTGCCTAAGAGATCGCCAGACGTCTCTGTCTGCAGTTTTCTTCCTGGCTTTGTTCCATTCCAATCCTCTATCAGTTAGGGACTGTCGGATGTTGTCTTCTCAGGGGACCTTGGATCGCCCGGGAGGTCTGGTTCCCTGGTTCTTAGCCTCCCATGCCTGCTAATTTTCTTCCATTTTGCATACATGACCAAACCATTGTAACTGTGACTGATCCACTCGGGTTTGTAAGGACTGGGTATCAAGATCTTGACGTATTGTCTGATTGCGGACTTTGTCTCTTTTTGTCACTTGGATCACCTTTCTCAGATATCTCATTTCTGAGGCCTGCAGCTGGCTTCTGTGAGCTGTTGTCATTGCCTACGGTTCACACCCATAGGTCAGGACAGGTACATAGGTAGAGCAGTAAATAGTCATTTTCATCTTTTTGCCAATTTCTCTTTTGCTTAAAAAAACCTCAGATTATGGCCTGGAAGAGTCTCCCAGCAGCTGCTTTTCGTGTAGCCAGCTAAGTCTTAATGTCTCTGTTTTGGTCAAATACAACTCCATGTTATAAAACTAATTTATATGTGTTAATGTGAATAAATGAATTTTCTCCCAAAAAAAATTGTGTGATGCTTATTTGTAAATATTTTCTGGGTGTGGGATTCTTGGGTTCCTGGGTTTTATCTCCAAAGAGCTACCGGTGTGAGATGGTTAAACTGGAATCACACAAATCTCAAACTAAAATGTTTGCTTAATATGGCCAAAATACTTTAGTTTCAGATATTTTTTTTTAAATTTTTAAAACTAGAAACTGAGTTGTAAACCGTTTGGCTCAGTACTAATCTGGGTAAACCTGGGAGAAATGTGGCCTATCCCCGGGCGTGAACCCGGACCACAAGGGTTCATTACCCGGTCGCTGTGAAGTCAGGTTTAAACAACTACACAAGAAAGCCAGGCAGAGATAGGATGAGCTAATTTGGCCATGTTGAATGTCACGGTGACCTGGAAGGAATGGTGGGATATAGGTGGCAGTTTCTGGGGGAAAAACAAGACAGAGGCAGACCTCCCCAAAGGTGGGGACAAAACATTGAAGATACATCTACTATGAAAGCACACAGTGCTGGAGAAGTGGCTGGAGCAATAGTGGAGACAAAACACTAAAGATACATCTACTATGAAAGCACATAGTGCTAGAGAAGTGGCTGGAGCAAAGGTGGAGACAAAACACTGAAGATACATCTACTATGAAAGCACACAGTGCTGGAGAAGTGGCTGGAGCAAAGGTGGGGACAAAACACTAAAGATACATCTACTATGAAAGCACACAGTGCTGGAGAAGCTAGAGCAAAGGTGGAGACAAAACACTGAAGATACATCTACTATGAAAGCACAAAGTGTTGGAGAAGTGGCTGGAGCAAAGGCGGAGACAAAACACTAAAGATACATTTACTATGAAAGCACACAGTGCTAGAGAAGTGGCTGGAGCAAAGGTGGAGACAAAACACTAAAGATACATCTACTATGAAAGCACATAGTGCTGGAGAGGTGGCTGGAAAAACAGACCTGCCGACTGATGATGATGATACAGGATGCTGTTTATGGGTCAGTTTCCTTGAGGTTTAGTTGAATGATTTTTTTATTTATTTATTCACTCATAGTTTTCTTTTTCTTAAAACATTTTCTCAACATTTCAGATACAAGCAGGCCAGTCTCTCTATATCCTCTTCATGTTATTGTTGACAATAAGGGTTTATTCACAAGTGAGCACATGGTCATGTCATGAGAAGGAGACAACTGGAGAACATTGTGACAGTGGGAAAGTTGGAGGGAAAAAGAGGCAGAAGGAGACCAAGAAAGAAGATTCTGGACAGTCTGACATCACTGTATGGAAAAAAGATCATCTGTGTCAGAACTAACTGACTGAAAGTACGTGAGACAGAAGGTTGTGTATAGACATGACTACCAACGCCACAGAATATAAGAGAGAGTCATGAGGTAGATCAAGAACATTATGGACAGATAACATCAGAGAAACTCTAAAACAGTATAATGTGTCTAAGGTTGAGGCAGCCATAACAGCAAAAAGCAGAATCTTATATTTCCCTCAATACCTGAAGTGGTAAAAGAGGAAGTGAAGAAGAAAAAGAAGAAGAACAACAAGAAGATGTTATCCACTGATGCTCCCTGTGTGGGTTCCGGGGCCCTATAAAGGGAAAACAAGAACAGACCCACAGTATACCCAAAAGCATATTGTAATAGTAGACTAATTGGGAGCTTCCTCCGAAGTGGGAGTGCATCTGCCTGAGAGGCAAGGAACCAGCAGTCTGCATACAAATGAGTCAGATCTGTAAAACGGATGCACACAAAACATAGCACTTCAGGTTCTGAAGCAGGACTGCAGTCCAAAAGTGGATGAACAACCAGAACTTTCTGCCAGAGTTTACAGCTGGTGAACACGAAGAAGAAAGAAGATCCCCTGATGCTGGTTTGTTGTTTTTCAGGTTATGATCATGTATCAGTTTACACTCTATTTCTCTTGAATAAAAATGACTGCTAAAACAACATTGTGAGCATAATGAAAGAACTTACCAGCTCCATGATGGGCAGCCTTCGAAGTAATACAGCAAGATCCACTGAATGGCAATGACATAGCCATGAGCCTGGTCTTTCAGAACACCCCTGTGAAAAAATAACACATAAGGTTTAAACTGTTTTATTCTTTTTGTTGCCTTGAAATAACACCACCCCCCCCCCCCCCCCCCCCCCCCCCCCCCCCCCCCCCCCCCCCAATGTAGTTATCTTTCGTTATTTAATGTTTATTTTTTTGTGTGGTTGTAAATGCAGATGTTTGTTAACCTGCATAGGTCATAAGTCGAGGAGAAGGTGTATCTTTAATTTTATTTCCTGCATGTACTGCACGGTCTTCTGCAATTCGTGTGAGCTTTTCATAAAAATCTGACAAAGTGGATTAACAGCAAAGTCTGCAAACTGTCTGCCTTGCATGCACTCTGAAGACTGTTGGTTTATATTTCAGCTGCATCCTTCAAATCATGAGTATAATTACACTGGAGTCCTGGAGGCTATTACTGGGGCCTTGAAGAATATGCTTTGTGCAATGTTCTTGGCAAGCCACTCAGCTGAGACAGACAAACAGACAGACAGACAGATGGACAGACAGACAGACAGACAGACAGACAGACAGACAGACAGACAGACAGACAGACAGACAGACAGACAGACAGACAGACAGACAGACTGACATGACAAAATCAAGTGCGAGGAAGTAAAGAAGTATATCCTATTTTCTTCAATCCTTTTTTCTGGAACAATTATTTCTGAGACTGCTCATTACAGTGCTGAAGTATCTGTGTCATCCAAATGTGTGTGCATTGCTTGTTACAGTGTTGAAGTATTTGTGTCATCCAAATGTGTGTGAATTGCTTGTTACAGTGTTGAAGTATTTGTGTCATCCAAATGTGTGCACACTACTTGTTACAGTGTTGAAGTATCTGTGTCATCCAAATGTGTGCACACTACTTGTTACAGTGTTGAAGTATCTGTGTCATCCAAATGTGTGCACACTGCTTGTTACAGTGTTGAAGTATCTGTGTCATCCAAATGTGTGCACACTACTTGTTACAGTGTTGAAGTATTTGTGTCATCCAAATGTGTGCACACTGCTTGTTACAGTGTTGAAGTATTTGTGTCATCCAAATGTGTGCACACTGCTTGTTACAGTGTTGAAGTATTTGTGTCATCCAAATGTGTGCACACTGCTTGTTACAGTGTTGAAGTATCTGTGTCATCCAAATGTGTGTGAATTGCTTGTTACAGTGTTGAAGTATTTATGTCATCCAAATGTGTGTGAATTGCTTGTTACAGTGTTGAAGTATCTGTGTCATCCAAATGTGTGCACACTACTTGTTACAGTGTTGAAGTATCTGTGTCATCCAAATGTGTGCACACTACTTGTTACAGTGTTGAAGTATCTGTGTCATCCAAATGTGCGCACACTGCTTGTTACAGTGTTGAAGTATCTGTGTCATCCAAATGTGTGCACACTGCTTGTTACAGTGTTGAAGTATTTGTGTCATCCAAATGCGCGCACACTGCTTGTTACAAGTGTGTGCAAACGAGTACTGTGCATGCTACAAACATTATTTGTGGGTAAATCTTCTTTACAAAACTTTGAAAGAACAATTACTAATAAACTACAAGCATCCATTAATTCTTTCCTGTGCAGAATAATAGAGGGAGTTAAATGGTATGATAGAATCACTGATGTGGAGTTTTTAGAGAGAAATAAACAGATTCCAATTAATCAAGAGGTGACAAAAGGACACACAATGAGAAAACCTGAGAGTAATATAACTAGAATGTCTTTACAGTGGATCCCACAGGGGCAGAGAAATAACGGCAAACCAAAAAACACATGGAGAAGGGAGCTTGAGAGTGAAGTTAAAAAGATGGGGAGGACATGGCGAGAGCTGCGTGCAATGACGAAGGATAGAACGACTTGGCTTGACTTGGTTGAGGGCCTATGCTCCATTGGGGGTTAGAAAGTTTAAACCAGAAACTTACGAGGTAACTTCAGGATAGTCCATTTTGCTCATATAATAATCCCGTTTGTGAAGATTAAACTCATCACCAGTTGTATCATAATCATCCTCGTCATCATCATCATCGTCGTCATCGTCATCATCACCAAACTCAATAGTGTCATCACTATCAAATTCGTCAAAATTAGCAACTGGGGAAGCAACATCCAAAACTCAAATCATCATAATAAAAAAATAGTTCAGATTTAGAACCAGGAAACAACAACAACAAACATGTTTCTCTGAAAGTAAGACAAGGTCTTATATTAATTTTTGTTTCACAATTGCACTAGAGTTTATTTTTGGAGCGTTTTTTTTTTTTCAGATACAATAATCTATGGGAGTCGCTGTGGCAGAGTGGCTAGATGTGCGCGGCGGATTGGAAGGTCGTGGGTTCGCTCCCTGGGGGAACCGGACTTTTCGTCAAAAATGACTTTGGCTCCCAGGTCGACCCAGCCTCGAGGGGTACCGGGTGCAGCCCCGGGGAAGTAGAGGCAGCCGGCATGATGCTGACCACATCACTCAACTTGTGCTGTTGGTCTAAAAATATAGGTCTAGCCCTATATGCCCTATACGCCTAAAGGCGTGGAAAGTGGTTCTTTACTTACTTTACAATAATCTATATTTATTCAAACGCAGTCATGACATCTTCTCCTGGAACGTCGTCATAACACTCCAAATCTTGAATTCCGGCCTGAATTTCTTGTACCTCCATCTCCAGTAAAATCAATAGCCTCAGTCTCTCACTCTAGCTGAAGATCTTAACTAGGGCTTATAGTAAAAGCATCCTAAATAAATTGTGCTTGGGCTTATTTTTAGGGTAGATCTTTTTTCCTCTTATTTTCAGGGAAGCATGTTATTTAAGTCCTTAACTCTTTTGGGTAGCATGCCACTCACCCCACATTCATTAGTTAGTTCTTCTTCTTCTCCTACATTCGCCATTAACCAGATTGGGAAATTTAATTTTGTTCTTTTTTTCCTTTCTTTTTTTAACAACTGTTTAATCAGCACTCATTCTATCACCGAGATTGGTATGCTTGTTCTTCCTCATCTTTTAGCATTCACCAGGTTGTTCATCCATTCCTGGACTTTGGCTTATTTGTATGCAGACTGCTGGCTCCTTGCCTCTCAGACAGATGCACTACAACTCTGAAGCAAAACACCCTTAAATAATAGCCTCCTCTGACATGCTTGTTGGGGAGCAGTGGGTCTATTCTTTGGTTCCCAAGAATCCACATGGGGACACTGGTATACATAACATGAGTCATGACATACATCCCGTGTGCTTTTGTCCTTACCGTTGTTGGCAGCACTGTCATCCTCCAAAGCTTTGAAGGGAACACCATTTTTCTCTACCTTGAACTGTAAGCAAAAAAAAAAAAGAGTTTTTAGAATTTACCAATCAGTTCTGTAACCCCAATTTATTATTAACTTGTCAGGGATGTCACCACCTCATTCTCTTCTTCTTCTTCTTCTTCTTCTTCTTAGCATTCACCAGCTGTAAACTCTGGCAGAAAGATCTGGTTATTCATCTACCTCTGGTCTTTAGTCTTGTTTCAGAACCTGAGACTTGCATGCACATCAGTTTTACACATCTGGCTTATCTGTGTGCAGACTCTTGGTTCCTTGCCTCTCAGGGATTGGTACTCCGACTTCGAAGGATGCCCTCAATTAGTCAGTCGACTCTCACGACATGATTGTCATGGAGGAGTGGGTCTATTCTTGTTTTTTTCTCACAATGAGGGCCCGAAACCCTCACAGGGAACTTCATTATCAAAAACTCTAGAGTGTTGTCAGTGAACATCAACTACTTCCACCCCCATCCTGTTGAACCATTACATGTCACATATGGCCTGCAGTCTAGTTCTCCAGTCCTTTCTATTTGTGCAATTCTTTCATTATCGTTGATGAAATCCAGAACAGCACCTGATCTTTTCATAGCATTTGTCTCAGGGTTTCTCTTGGACATCCTCACTTCCATCAGTTGACTATGAACTTTCTATGACATTACCTCTTCACTCTATTATGTTGTCATCATCAATCAATCAGGTGCTGTCTCCAAAATAAAGGTTGGCTGCAATGGATCTCCAAAACACTGTCTTTTATCTTGGTTGTACACTCTCTCGGACTGCTGTTTGTCCATCTCTTGATGTTGTCCACCCACCTGTTTCATTGTCTAAATCTTGCTCTCTTGCCCTCAACATTTATATCCAGTATGGTTTTTAAAAGTGTATAATGTCTTCTAGTGTGATCAAAATATTTTAATTATCTCTTGTTTTGCCATTCTGTAATTCTTTTTCATCTACTTCACCAAATTGTATATACCATTCTACTGTTACAAAACATTATAAACAATTTCATTTAACTGTTTAAACTATTTGTTAGAAAAACAGTAAAGTATTCAACTTCAAAACATTAGAAATATCCTATTGCTGGAAAATATAATAAACTATTCCACCGCTCTCATGCTCTCATCTTAGTGTGCACATGTGCACACATACACACACACACACCCCCATACATGCCCTTGAAAACAGGCAAGTGCGTAAGTAAGCGTGCATATGTAAAACTAACATGAGATTTCTTTTTCTTCCTTTTTTCTTCATGTTCACAAGCAGTAAACTTCAGCAGAAAGTTCTGGTTGTTTGTCCACTTCTGTCTTATTCCAGAACTTGAGTGTACATCCATTTGACAATCTGGCTTCTTTATATGCAGACTCTTGGTTCCTTGCCTCTAAGACAGATGCAATCTGATGTCGAAAATCATCAATTAGTGGACTTTTATGACAAGCTTGCTGGATATGCAGTGGTTCTGTTTTTGTTTCCTCCACAATAGGAGCCCAGAATCCACGCGAGCGAAAAATGACATTTAAAACAAAAAATTAAAAACAAAGAAACCTGCCTATGCATAACCCTGAGTTATGATTTGGGTTATCTTTACGGCACTCCAGACATGTTCATAGGTGCTTAGATTCCCCGTTCAACATATGCATCAGCATCCTGTGGTTGATAGTCCCAGTCCTATGTTGGTCGACAAGACTTCTCGAGCCTGGCTGTGCTGATCTTTACTGCCTCCCAATTTTTACACTCTTAGCAAAGATGTGGCTGTGCTGCTCCCAAAATCCTTCGATCATCCTATCTCTCTAATGGCATTAACAATGACAGTATAATCCATGAGCTGGCCCTCCTTAACTTAGGCAGAGCCAGCTAATCTGTCATAACCCTGTTCTCATTAGTTAAATTGCCATTCCATTAAAGGCTGTCATATCACCACTTTACTTCATACCACTTGAGTCATTTACGATTCACAACATACAGACACACAACATGCCCCATCAGATACAATGAAAAAAATTACCTTCTCCAGTTTTCTAAACCTGTCCTTTGGCCTGTCATTGCCTAGACTTTCATTGATACTCTTCCCGCCCAGTTTACTTTCAAGAAATTTCAGGTCACTGAACCCACTTTCAAAGGTCTCCACATCAAACTGAAAAGAAACAAATAAAATGTATACAGGTAGTGACACTTGTATCAGGTCAGAGAAACATAAAGAGAGACCTAAACACAAGAGACAAAGAAGATGGCAATATACTGGGCAAACCCTGAGCTTAAGATATAGAGAGACCTAAACACAAGAGACAAAGAAGATGGCAATATACTGGGCAAACCCTGAGCTTAAGCTGACAGAGAATCACATAACAGGCACTGAAAGTGGAAATCTGAGAGAAAAAGGCCATCCAAGAGATACCCCAAGACAAAAGAGAAGCAGAAGGTGCCGGGCTGAATTCCATCCATAACATCAAAATGATAGTACAAAGAATTAAAAAAACAGACTGAGAGCCCTAACGTGATGTATAAACAGAACAATAACATGATAAAAGCCCTAACATGATGTATAAACAGAACAATAACATGACGAGAGCCCTAATGTGATGTATCAACTGAACAATAACATGACGAGAGCCCTAATGTGATGTATCAACTGAACAATAATGTGATGAGAGCCCTAACACGATGTATCAACAGAACAATAACGTGATGAGAGCCCTAACATGATGTATAAACAGAACAATAACATGATGATGGTGATAATAATCAATAACAAATGGGAGATATTGTTTTTACTTCATGTTAACTGTCTCCTCCAATATTGCAGCCAAAAAGATGGATATCCAGTGACTCAAAAAGCCAATATTTGTATGGGAATCTAATAGCAGCAAATTCTAAACCCCTATTCAATCAAAGTTCAGCTGATATGAGTTAAAAACTAACATCACACCACTCATGACATTCCCATAAGAGCTCTATCCCCATCTGCAGCAGCAATAACAGGGTTCTAAATTTAATAGCACCAGCAGCAATCTGACTGTATACCCAATACACCACTTCCTTGAGTGCTGAGTGCCGGCCAGATCCCCTGTTTAAACCAACTAAAACAGTTCTAATGGGAGATCTTATGGTTGCAAGGTACCCAACCTGCTGTCCAATGGGGCAGACAGTATAAAGCAAATGTGTGATGAGAATCAGAGACATGGGTGAATAAAAATGAGAAGAGGCAGGTGTAGAGCAGTGCAGGGATACCCAAGTTTGGCAACATCATGGGCATGAAAACAGATGAGGCAGGGAAAATCGGCAAGGGACTAAGATGTTTTCAAATTGGCTGTCATTGTAGAGATGTTCTGTAAAGGAACTGCTTCATGGTGATGATTAGAACTTCTTTTTTTGGTCCTCCAGTGGAACACAGGCCCTCAATTATCTCACCAAATCATTCTGTATTTTAGCTATCACAAGTAGCTCACCCCATGTCTCTCCATCTTATATCACTCCATTCTCTAATTGCCTTTACTGTGTGATTTTTTTTTTTTGGTCTGCTTTTATCCATTTTTCTTCTGTGTTCATCTCAAAAGGGCAGTTGACATGCTGTGTCACAGTTTACAACTAGGCTACGATATCTGCACCTTTTGTCTTAAAACATCAATTTTCAGCAAAACCCTAATTAGGCTATTATGGCATGCTTGTTGGACAGTGGGTCTGTCCTCCCCCCCCCCCCCCTAAATGGGGCCCAAAAACCCCAAAAGGGCTTTTATTTCTATGACACTGGGGATTTCAATATGTTAGAATGATTGAGCCAACATGTCTTGGTACATACATAAAAGACATTGGTGAGCTTCTGTAAACAACAGGTAAAGATGACATACCTTGGACAGCTCCTCAAAGTATTTCTCAAATCTTGGCAGGTTCAGGTGCCCACTTTCATTGATGTATCCTGCAGGGACAAGGTCAACAGGTCAAGAAAACAGCTATTTATTATCTATTTTATAGGCTAAGTTCTCATTAACTATATGTACAAAGATATCTATTTTATATGATATATTGTCATCTTCTTTATAGCAAAGAAATCTATTTTATATGATAAACTGTCATTTTAAACTAAGATGCATCCCCTTTTACAAGGGTGTTACAAACCAACTCCAGCATTTGCTGGCTGTTGTTTTACAAGGCAATTTTATGTTCAGTAGTTTGCCACTGTCCTCAAGAAAGAGAATATTGGCTTTTGAGCTAAAATGCTATAGTAAGATTCTCAGAATATCTTGGACAAAGAAGAAGAGAAATACCTACATCTTGAAAAATCTGAACATCAAGGAAGATTGGCTAATAAACAGCATCCTGCCTCGGAAGCTAACATATTTTGGTCATTTCAAGTGCCACGACCGATAGGAAAAAAACATAGCAGAAGGCATAGTACCAGGAAGGTGGGGCAGGGGCCAACCAACACGAAGATGGGCACAGGATATAAGTGACTCCTTGCAACCCTGTGTCTAAAGTAAGGAGAACATTAATTTCTTCTCCTCCGTCTTCACTTTCAATAGCTGTAAACTCCGACGGAAAGTTCTGGTTCTTCATTCACCTCTAGACTTCAGTCTTGTTACAGAATCTAAATGCCTTGGGCAAATCTGTTTCACAGATCTGGCTTTTCTGTATGCAGTCTACTGGTTTCTTGTCTCTCAGGCAGATGCACTCTGATTCTGAAGTATGCCCCTATTAGTTGACTCTTTCAACATGTTTTTTGGGGGACAGTTGGTTTATTCTTGTTTTCCCCCACATTAGGACCCCAGAACCTGAAACACCATCGAACCAACACCACAGATTCAACATCAAAGTAATATTTCAAGCTGAAGTCGAGAGGATCGACTTCATTGCACTGGGTTTTAATCCCGTATGACTCAGTCTCTACGCAGAAGGCTAGCCGCCTGATGAGAGCACGAACTCCGTAGCTCCGGTGATGAACCCCAGGGACCTCCATAAAAACTGCACTTGTGAAGTGAAGAGCGCAGCCGCTGAGACCCCCAAACTAATTTTTAAACTCACCGTCCAGAGTAGGAAGAACATTCTTGTACGTCTTCCACAGCAGCGGCAGAGCATCATGATGGATATGCAAATGAGGCAGGTGAGGGATGAAGTCGTTGCCTACAAGAAACCCCATTAATATCCAGTCGTCTATGATTTTCTCCAGATCCCAGGGGAAAGGCAATTTGTCCTGTCAGAATTTAACAATATCTAGCTGAACAACAAATAATGTCATGTGGTAAGTGATGATAAAACAAGCAACAAGTCATCATGAGAGTCCTAATGGTACAGTGCAGGGCTTTTCAACTAAATTTACTCAGGAGGTTAAAAGTTTGGAAAACGATTGCCATGGGCCAGAAGCCCAAGCCCGAGAGTTGAAAGGTCTTTAATTCTTAGAGTCCCAAGGAATACGTCATGCGCCAATCGGTTACTACCTAGGCAGCCAATCAGAGTGTGACACATATTGGTTTTTAATTTACCATCGACCAGTATAACAACGAAAATAGGCACTTTTTAATGGCATTTTCTGTTCTTTGTGTTCGATGCTACATGTGTTGACCATTAGCTTATTCGAAAACGTCGTTAAAATAAAACGTCGTTAAAAGCATAAAATGTAGCAAATTTGTGAGCTTTACTGAGCTACTAAATGTCTGTGTGAAAACAATATGGCATCCAAGCATACTTTTTCTTGCATGCCAACAAGATTTGTGACTTTAGAAACCTCATATTTAAATAAAACGCATTGATCAGATTTATCAGAAGCTAGACAAAAAAGTTAAGAAGTACACTTGTTTTAGTCACTGACAGATTCAAACTTTGATGAGTGATAGCTCTGGTATATACCTCATGCAAAGTCAACAGCATTAACAAAACTGGTAAAAGAGAATAAATATTAGTTACAAATCAATATTCTTCAGTTTCAGGTAGGTCTGGTGTGATTCTTTTATTATTTGAGAACATAGGCTATATTTTCCAACCATGCAGGACAGAATTAAAATTTGCTGAGCAGGTGCTTACTGCAGAGTCAACACAGACACACAACACCCGCTGCATGGTGAAATTAAGAAGAAAAAAGGCAGCAGGTTAAAAATAGGAACATTGTGGAGTCAGGCCTGAGGACATGTTTCAGCAGGTGTGTTCACATGAGGACAAAGAACCTGGTGAGGAATGGGTACAAATATCAAAGGAGTGCTGTGCGACCTCTACTATTTGCATCCGACTAGACAGAAAATGCAGACAAGTCCAGCCGCTGTTGATGCAGAAGTGCAGGCTTTGATTTTTGAGAATTCTCTACAGGGGGATGCTGTCGTATACACAGATGGGTTCTAATTTGCCATGTGAGAAGCTCAGGTTGGAGTTAGAATTGTAAATGAGATTCTGGTGCTATTGCCTTGACCACAAGTAGTTTGACTATGGAGGCCATGGCAGTCACCAAAGCAACAAAATGGCTGGAGTCACAGACCTTTTTCCATGCATGCTTCCAAAGTGACTCAATAAGTATACTCAGGTAGATAAAGAAGGGATGGGTCCAAAGACAGTGGTTGGAGTCTCTAGAGTAGTCGAGTCTGACACATATTAGTTTCACATTTGTGCCAAGGGATGCAGGTGTGCAAGGAAATGAGCAAGCTGATCAGCTTGCAGGTAAAGCTACTGCGAGATATACTAAGGAGGGGATCCGAGCACTTATGCACTGAATGGTTTGATGTGCAATGAGGATAATCTGTCGACTGTCGACTGACTAACTATATGCTATAAAATTACTGGCAAACTGAGTGTTACATACAAATTTTTTTTTTTTTTGGGTGTTGTGAAAATACTGTTTTTTGGGGGTCATTTTTCTTTACCAAAAAATGGTGCTTGCTCTCTTATGATGTTCTAAAAATTTCTCGGGAACAAGATCTAATGGACAGATTGTGTTTATATTTTATTTACATTACTCAGTAGCACATGTTCATTTATGATTCAATTTGGATACATTTTATCAAGTTTTCCTTGACTGCTATGGTGGTAAGTGTAAAAATTATTATTTCTGTTTAATAATTTCTCTACATATTCCATCTGTTTATTTACTAATAATTAACTACTAACATAATACATTTTTAAGCAGTTTTCTAATATTATTCCCCAACGATCGCTGGTCACTGTGATGTATAATATGTGTATTGTGCCTGCAGTTGAATCAGCATGTTCCTTTTTAATGTGTAACACTTTGGACATTTCAACATTGCATTACCATCCCTTGGGTCTCTGATGGATGCTAAACCCCCCTGGGACTCAAAGAGTTAATACAATTAGCAATGATCCCTAGACCCCTTGCTAGGCTTTCGTGGGCCAGATTTGGTCCAGGGCTACCAGCTGAATAGCCTTGGAATAGTGGTTCCTACACTTGACCGGCAAATCAGAGATCTGGACTTTTCTTCTATGTTCACCCTTGAAAAAGGGCGGCTGGCATCTCATGTTGTGACTTACATCTAGGCTGCCAATATCTGCACCATTCGGTGAAATATGTCTAATTTCAGCAAAATCCTAATTATTTGCCTGTTAAGAAGTGCTTGTTAGGATGCAATGGGTCTATTCTCCCCCACCTTGTAACAGAACTTCAGTGTTTTGTGCACATTTGTTTTACACAACTGGCTTATCCATATGCAGACTGTTAGTTCCTTACCTCTCAGGCAGATGCACTCCATATCTGAAGGAAACCCCTAATGAGTCAACTCTTCCATGTTTTTTAGAGGTGCAGTTGAGTCTATTCTCATTTTCCCCATAATCGGGCCCCGGAACCCACACAGAGATCTACATTCATGATTCTACTGTAAAATTTCATTTCCTTCTTGCTTTTTTTTTTTCATGGTTGCCTGGTTTTTTTTTGTTTTGGTGGCTTTTTTTTTTTTTATAAGAGGTGGTAGCCAAGCCCAACCCTACCCTCGGATGCCTCTTACGACTTTCTATGGGAATTAAAAACAAGATGGCATAATACTTTTATAGAATCCTATTTATGTCATTTATTGTTTTATTTTTATTTTTGTTAAAATACCTTGACATCTGAGAACTCATACGCCAGATAGTCTCTCATCAGGGACAGATGAAGCAGGTGAAATGTTGTTTCTTCTGGTGTGGGAGGTCTGAGGATATTGAAAAGGTTCAAGTCATTACATGGTCATTTCTGAAGATATATGGTTTAACATAATATAACCTTTGACCTGTTAGGGTCATGGAGGTGCATCAATGGAAGCACTAGCCTTCAAAACCCGCCATATTTCTCGTCTTCCGCTTGATGAACAAGTGTCTGACAACTTAGTCCTGTCCATTTCTTGATGTTGTCGTTCCAGGTTCTTCTTTTCCCTCCTCTTCTGCAACTACCCTCCAATGTTCCTTGAAGTACAGTTTTTGAAATCGAATCATGTCTCACCACATGCCCAAATCAAGCTAGCTTGTGATGTTTCACCACAGCCAAGAGAGGCTCCTGATGTCTTGCAAATTTGTATATTTTGTCTCTGACGTATCTGTTAGTATTGTGTTCTAAATAACTAATTCGTAAAATGCCTTAGAAAGCCTGAATCCTCCTTTTTATTTCAACAGTGAGTGTCCATCTCTCACATCCGTATAAGAAGATATACAATACCAGTGATCTGTATGTACTGAACTTAAGTGCGATGCTGATTTTGCTCTTTCACATTGTATTCAGTTGAGACATTGTGGCTGTTGCCATATCTCTTTGGTACAGCTGCCATGGTTACATATGTGGGAGCCGAGATATTTAAAGGTTTCAACTTCTTATAGTTTTTTCCCTTTTATCTGTATGTTGGTAGGTACTTGATCATTGTGGCTATTTACCAGAATCTTGCTTTTCTTGGCACTGATTTCCATGCCATATTTACCACAGACTGTCTCTAATTTTGTAGTAAGTTCTTAAGAGTTCTGCTTCGGAACTAGCCATGAGACCAATCGTCTGAAAAATGTAAATTCCATAGTGGTCTTCCGCCAATGGATATTGATGTTTCACAGCTGTTGATTTAACTGTAATAATGCATCTGAAGAGATGAGCTACACTGAAATATGCCAAGCGGTAAACTGTGAAGTGTATTGATTGTGTCCATATTAATTTTTAAAGATATTTAAATAATATGGAATCAATGTGCCAATCAATACCTAAAATGTATCTGTTAAGTTTCTGTCAATTCAACCAATCAGAAACAATGTTTGCATAATTTCTTATTTAAGCTTCCAGTGGGAATACCTACGGACAAAATAATTTCAAACCTTTTGTTTTTATCTCTTTTGCCTCCAAACCTGACCTCTTCTCGCAGCAGTGAAAAGTGAGGATCATGACTCGTAAGCCCCAACATTATCTGAAACAGCATAGGACATATGTGTAAAAACAAAAAATACAGGTTCCAGATTAAAGATCTGAAATGAGAGCAAGAAGATGGACTGATTTATTGTTAATTGGGGGGAGGGGGGTAAACCTTGCTCAACTTTGATTAGAACAGCTTAGGTTATAATTGTGGTCTATTTTTATTTTTTGTCAAGTTTAATGGCTTAAATGATTTGTTGTGCCAAGAGTTGCGGCTCACTGACCCTAGCTTTGTGATGTCACTCTAAACATGTCTGGGTCCTGTCTTCTAGGTGTAGCTATGTTGTGTGTAACTGTGATTATACTCCTTATATCTTATATGGTGTTTTCCCTCCAGGGGTGTTTTCCCTGTCTTCTATCCTTGCGAGATTGATTGGTGATCCTGAAGACATGATACATTCACATGGAAAAACAACAGACTATCCTTCCTGCCACTCATTAAGCATTGGGCCCCCAACTATTCTTCCCTATGAGGCTTGACAGCAAAAGTAGAAGACAAAAGATAAAACAACTGCCATTACTGCCTGTATTTAATACTTTGGTGTAGGCAGGGAGGTCTTTGAGCCTGAAGATTTAGGGCCATCTGACTAGTGCCATCGCCATGGACTGTGCAGATTAGGATTTTATTTCTTTCCCCAACAGAACAAAATCCATGACCTAATCAATGATTCGAACCTGGCTTTCTCCCATGAGAGTCCAATATAAATGTTCCTGTAGCTATCGCTTTTGCAGCCAATGTGTTTATGACACCTCCATCATTAGAATTACATTCCATCACTCAAAACACTGCTTCTTCAATTCAATCTGAATATCAGCAACACACAAGTAGCCGCAAGTATCAATGGAACTCTTACCAAATCGGCATCAAGACCATACAGGCAATGTCTTGTGTCAGGGTCATAGTCTGCCTGACTTTTGGAGTAGCGAATAAAATCCATGACCTTGTGTTCCCCTTCTCCTGGTGTCTGTGAGATAAAGAAGAAAACACAAGTGTAAAACATCACTGGAGTTTTCCAGAACAAAAACAATCCAACACATTTGTAGTTAAGAAGAACAATAGTACTACAGTTCGGAGAAGCAGAAAAATGTTACAAACCAGCTCAGATTTTACAAACTGCCGCAGCATTTGTCTGCATATCAGTTAGGTTCTGGTTTGAGAATCCTGTTTATTTCCATTACCTATTCATACTACAACTATTTCATTTTGAATTGTACCAATATGGAAAAAAAAGAAGTTTTCAAAACTTTAGGGATTGCAAGCAAACTGTGCCATCTGTTGCAGATTTCGGATTAATGATATACTATGTAATTGCTTGGGCTTGTTAAAGAAAAAGGTAAATCGTACATTTTTAAACCAGACTTCTTCTTCTTATAGTCCATGCCATGTGGTGTTGGTAGTCATGTGCATCCACAGCCTTCAAGAAATGATCTTCCATAGTCCATGCCATGTAGTGTTGGTAGTCATGTTATCCACAACCTTCTGTCTCGTGTACTTTCAATAAACTATGACACAGATGATCTTCCCTTCCATAGTCCATGCCATGTGGTATTGGTAGTCATGTCCATCCACAATCTTCTGTCTCATGTACTTTCAATCGATTCTGACAGAAATTATCTTCCATGCCATGATGTCAAAATGTCCAGCGCCTTTTCTCTCAGTCTCTCTCTGCATCTTTTCCCCTCCAAACTTTTCCACTTTCAGGGTGACTCCAGCTTTTTCCTTCTCATGACATAACCAAAGAATGTAGATTGTCTCCTTCTGATGTGGGCAATCAGTTTTCTCCATGAGCCAGTTTCTATCAAGACATCTCCATTAACTCTTTTAATCTGCCCAGGGTATCCTCAATTCTCACTGTTCATCTATAAAGCCACACCTCTGACACTTCCATATAATTAATGACTAATTGCCCAACTGTAGGATAGGATTTATAAGCTCGTGTCCCCGGGCCCTATTTTAGGGAAAATGAGAAAAAAACTCACTGACCACCTAAAAGCATGTCGGAACAGTCAACTAAATGGGAGCTTCCTTCGAAGTCGAAGAGCATCTGCCTGAGAGGCAAAGAACCAGCAGTCTGCACACAAATAAGTCAGGTCTGTCAAATGGATGCACACGCAACACTCAGGTTATGAAACAGGGAAGGAGAAGATAAGCTCCTGAAAATTCTCTTTCTCGTCTCAATTGACACAGATATAAACATGGAATATTCTTCATTTTGTAAAATTTTACCTTTAAATAAAACTACCTTATAATAAACAAAGAAAAAAACTAGACAAAGACTGAACCCACCTCATGTCCAGAGAGATACACCTGTGGTCCCTGCCACTGAGGGTCATGGGAGATTTTGTCCACCACAAAGTACTTGAGGTGCTCCTGCAGGCGAACCATGAAAGGTGTTCCTATTGGGTCAAAGTTGAGTGTTTTAATATTAAGAAAACATTTGATTATTCAGTTTTTCAGACTATACTAGCATGAGTTGGTAGGTGTTTGGATGTAATGCAGAAAGCAAATACTGCCTGGGTTTTCACCCAAATCAGATCATTTGGTACCTTTCTCAACCATTTTGCCCAGAAAAGCTGCAATACTGACACTTCAGATTGGGTCCAATACCCCATAAATGTCTCTTTTCTGTCTTGTCTATAGTGACCTACTTAAGCTGACCACAAATTTTCTCGTTAGTCTCAGTGATGTTATGGCATGAGTTACCCTATTCATTTATATTTTTAAGGGCCCGGGGAATGTATATAATGCAATGCTTCCCCCTGTTCATGTTTATTGATTACCCCTTCAAAAATCTTTATATTTTTGTAAACAAAGAATAAAAATCTATATAAATCATAATGTAAATGTTTGTTTATGGCTAATCGTTAATCTCTAAAAGTTCTTCACCGATTGCTTTCATATTCTGATACAAGATTGCATTCAAATATGCACGTGTTTCTATATAAGAGTGTCGCACAAAGCACGAACTATATAGCTCCAGCAATGATCACATCGACATTTTGGTTTTGTTTCCACCGATCCGATTTTTTTGGGGGGCTGCCACGTTTCCGGCATAGTTTTTTCTCCCTATCACTAGCAAGTACTTCCACTGGTAGGCAAACTTTGACCGTTAAATTCAGAAATCTGCATGTAGCTGTTTGAGATATTAAATTATTTCGTTACAGGGATGAAGAGTCGTTGAAAGAATGTATGGAAATGTAAAGATGTGGGCATAAAAACAAGTTGGAATTAAAAGTTGTGGGAATAACAAGAGTTGCTGAAAGTTTGTATAGCAATGAAAGATTAGTGATTAGTGAGGACTATCATCACAGCATTCCGGACAGTTCCTGAGGTTGTCATATCTATTCCTCAAAGCTCACAAGCGCAAAACCACTAATGACACCCATTCTGTGGTGATTAATCAGACCACTCTTACATCTGGTGAAATATTATTGTCTGGCTGTTCCAGGCTGCACTCCCATATCTACCACACTCGACACGATCTTCTTCGCGATTTGCATCTCACTTGACATTAATAACATCACTACTTTCAAAGCAACCATCTTGCCCACAAAATTAATCTGCTGATAGTAGCAGCAGTTGTAGCAGCTGCAGAATAGTAGTAGTTGCTGTTGTGGTTAGCCGAGGGACTATCATGCGGAGGACCCAGGTTTAACCCTCGGTAAGGTGATGGATTTTTCTGCCAGGGGCCAAATTGAACATCCTAACCTTAACAGTCCGTTGCCACAGCACTAGCTGTGTGGCCTAAATCCTCAGAAGGGGGGGGGGGGGGGGGGGGGGTGGGGGGATTTGTTGATTTTTTTTAAAGTATAACAGTAAGCTTTACTTTCAGCTGTTTAAAAAAAAAAAAAAAGCTTTAGTATGTGATAAACAAAATACCATTTTTTAAAGTCTTAATAATACAATTTTAATGACCACTAATATAAAAACACAATTATATGTTGCATCTTCAAGAATCGGCAAACCAGACTATCTCTATTTATGCGCAGACAATGATTGTGAAAATAACCATATGAGACACGTGCGCTTTCTATTTTCTTTCTTTTCCATTTAGCCAGACTGAGCCACAGCAACGTGTGGCTGGGTACAGCTAGTTGTAAATTAAAAAGAATGAAACTAATTTATTAGTGATGTGTGTAAAAAAAATATTTTCAAATGACTTTTTTCTGGAATTTAAATCTGGTCATGACCTTTTTTTTAATGTCCCTGGGGCAAGAGGTAAATCAAATATACAAAGATATACAGTAAAAGAAAAAGAAAGATACACACTCATGTCCACATTTCCAGAGAGGAGGGGGAAGAGGAGACAGACAGAGAGTATTTTACAAACATTGCAAGAAAGGTTTGTTCTAATTTATGAATAGAATGCAGCTTATCCCTATGTCTCCTATCTCTTATGCTGCAGCAGTGAATCCTACAATGACAGATCACATATACAAACAGTTGTCTCTCTTGTCTTAAGAATATGGAACAGTGAAGGCAGAAGAGGCAAGGAGCGAAACCCAACAAACAAACAAATCTGCAGCTTTCGTAACTGCTGCTGCTGCACAAGATGTACTAACCTGGAGTGATACAGTTGGAATCAAATCTCTTCTCTGTTGGCAGCACTTCACCCTTCTCCTCAGCCTTCTTGATGAGCACCTCAGCTTCTCTTGCAGATCTAAATGCAATGAAATAAATGAAACATCTGTAAATGCACTGCTGAGAGGTGGCTGGCCAACTGTTTGAGAATGCTGGGCTCTCATTTAGAAAACCCATGTTGAAATCCTTAAAGCTTTTGTAGTGTGCTTTGTTCCAAACATATTGGTGTTACCTTTCCTCTGCAGTAAACAAGGCAAGCCAAGCGAGGGCTCAAGATGCACGGCAACAAATGGTCTCTAAAATAATGCCCAGGTTTTGAGCTATGGAACTTTCTCCCCAGCCTTAATTGTTTTAGGAAAAAACAGAGAGGCAGCAGTCATGGGTTAGGATCCTCGTTAATTAGCGCTGTACTTCCCATCCTCTCAATAACACAATTGACTGGAAAGATGGAAAAGTGCCAACCAACCAACATATTAACAAGTGGCTATATTTATCAATTTGTGTTCATCAGCTGTAAACTCGGGTAAAAAACTTCTAGTTGTTCATCCAGTTCTAAATTCTAGTCTTGTTCCAGAACCTGATTTTTTGCATGCACATCCATTTTATAGATCTGGTTTATTTGCATGCAAACTGCTGGTTCTTCACCTGTCAGACAGATGCACTCCTACTTCAAAGGAGACATCTTTAATTAGTCGACTTTTAAAGCATGCTTGTTTGGGGGGGACAGTGGATCTATTCTTTCATCTCTAACAAGGAGACCCCGGAACCCCCAGGGAGAACTTTCATTACCATAGCCTAGGACCCTTTTATTTGGCTTTTGGGAACTCGTGCTAGACCCATTATTTTACAGACTAATTGGCAAATAGTCAGCAATATGATGAACATCACAATGACTGTCTTTGCTTCCTAGAACAATTTAAGCTGGGTCGATAAGGGATCCCTAGTTCCATATTTGTACAGACCAATCAGCCCTTGTATCAGTCATCTTTACATCCAGGAATATTTCCTGGTACCTTATTTAGGTACTTAAGTCCATTTTTTAAAAAAATTCCTGTCTCAATAAGGATGTGAACACATGACCTCCACACTGCTGCAGCTTCTGATCATGGTGCTCTATGGTTCTGTCCTATTTATCCCTCAAGAACATAGAGGCAGAAAGACAGACAGACATACAAACATAGACTTGTGAAGGCCCACATATGAGACGGAGAGAGAGAAAAGAGGGAGGGAAAAACACCATGCATACATGCATGCGTGCGCACATACACTCACCTTACAACTACATTTCATGCTGGCAAAACCACACAAGCTAAATGATTCAACAATTCCGGAGACACAGTCAGACCTCACATTTCCACAGAAGTACAAAGACAGGAGGAACTTCTAAGACAGAACAATGCTCCTCCCTACCTGAACCTTCGCCCTCTTTGTTGGTTCATCTTTGCCCGAGGGGCAACACCATCGACAGCCATGTAGAACACTTTTCTGGGTTTGATCATCCGGAACAGAAACTGAAAATCAAATCAGTTATTTAGATACAGGCTCTTTCTTCTTCTGAACTTTACCTTCCACCGGAGCATAGGTCTGATTAATTTTAACCCTCTCATCACACTTTAGAAAAATGGACTTCATTCCAATTCCAGAAAAAAATATGTTCACATTTTTTGACAAAGGTCACTAATGAATTCATAAAAATTGTATTTATATACATTTATACTTTTTTTTTAAATATATAAAGATATATACAGAGTAATCAATGAATATGAAAAGGGGTGATGCATTAAATGGAATACATTTCCCTGGGCCCTAAAACAACACATATTTTGTGTGACTTGTGCCGTGACCTCTATCACTGAGGTTTACATGAAAATATATCAACTTGGCTTTAAATAAAGCCATTTAACCTAAGGGACCCCCCGCCCCCCCCCTCCCTTTCCCAATGCTACTGTTGGTTAATGTATCCACATCTTGACCTCTTGACCTCCTAAACATTTGCACAGGAGAAAACAGCCAAGAACATATGTCTTGTGAACAGATCACTGTAGCAAGTCAAAAAAGTGACATTTGTGGGCAACTGGTCCCAACCAGAAGTCTCGGTTTCACAACTTCACAGGCGAAAGAGTTAAGACACATCTGCAGACACGTTCTACTCTACAACTAATACATAGATTTCAAACAATCAGAAATTTTGCAGCAGCTACTATCATATGTAGGAATCCAGTTACACAGCAGATAGATGCTCGCCTGCCAAAGTGTCAAAACTTAAAAAGTCGGAAAAGTGACATTTGTGAGGAATTGGTTCCAACCAGAAGTGTCGGTTTTGCAACTTCTCAGGCGAAAGAGTTAAGGTTTTCTATCTGCAGACACATTCTACTCTACAGCTAATAGAGTTGTTTTCAAGCAATCAGAAATTTTGAAGCAGCTACAATCATGTGTAGGAATTCAGTTACACAGTGGATAAATGCTTGCCTGCCAACCTGAAGGTCAGGCGTTCAAATCAATATCGAGGTGGATTCTCTGGTAGACAGGCATGCTATAAACAGAGTTTCAAGCATCACTTCAGAGGTCCTGGTAGTTAGCATCTTCTGGATAATTTCTCCAGCAAGTGTGCTGGTAAACAAACAGACAAGATAGACTGGCCGGTTCCGCACCACTGGGCGGTGAATTGATGCATGACAAGCCAGATGTTGTTAGGGCTCATACAGCAGCGGTTCTCAACCTGCCGGTAGCCACCCTTTTTTTGGGGTCTAACGACCCTTTCACAGGAGTCATCTAAGACTATCGGAAAACACATATTCATTAAGGTTATCAAGAAAAATAATTGTCTCGGGGTCGCCACAACATGAGGGAACTGTATTAAAGGGTCGCAGCATTAGGAAGGTTGAGAGCCAATGTCGTACAGGCTCAAAAGGAGGCACTGGAGAGACTCATATAGTAGGGAGTGAGTGACCAGGGGTCTGGTCGATACGAGGCTCAGTAGAAAGGCAAGAGAGACATTTAGTTAGACCGCTCAAGGCACCATCAGAACTGGAAGTCTTCACTGACTGCTGAAGATGAGGACAGAGCATTTATGAGAATGTCTTGAATACTGTGATGTCAATTCTTAACTTAACTCATAAAATAGAGCTGGTGACACAACCGACCTCATAGTTCATTCGCTACAAACACCTATTATCTCTCACATATAAAGAAATACTTACTATGAAACTAAATATTTTGCTCTAATTACCCCCCCCCCCCCCCCCATCGGCTCTGTGGCTAAGTCGATGCGAACGCTTCGTAATGCCTGGATGCCATGTTCGATCCCAGCTGTGGGCCATGCGCCTTGCGTTGGTTTCGACAGTGGTATCAAAGAAACCGACAGTCCAGAAAGCAATGGCAAACTACTGGACGTAAATTTGCCTAGAAGAACCACACAACAGCCAGGGGCTGTTGGGATTGGTTCTGCAACGTCCTGTAAAGGATACGCAACTAACCTCTATCCCCCCTTAGGAAAGACAAAGGGTGAAACAAGAGCAAAAACTCTAAACTACTTAGGCTTACTCACATCGATATAATGACAGATGTCCTTGAAGATTTTTTCTTCTGTGATACGGAAATGTGGATTTTCATCGTCAGGATGTGAGCAGACATGAATGATTCCATTCATATCAAGGTATAGGTTGTCAAACTCTGGAAGCTGTAAGAAAATAACAATTATACTGTATCAGAAAAAGTAATTAATACTAAATTTAAACTTTTTAATTCTAATGTCAAATCAGTACTGTTGTATGGAGTGGAAACATGGAGAACAATAAAGGCAATTACTAATAAACTACAAACATTCATTAACTGGTGCCTGCGCAGAATAGAGGGAATTAAATGGTAAGATAGAATTACTAATGTAGAGCTTTGGGAGAGAACTAAGTAAGTCCCAGTGGACCAGAGGTGAAGAAAAGACACTGGCATTGGTAGGACACTTGATGAGAAAACCTGAGAGCAATATAACTAGAATGTCTTTGCACTGGAACATACAGGGGTACAGAAATAGAGGAAAATGATAAAACACATAGAGAAGGGAGCTAGAGAGTGAAATTAAAAAGATGAGGAAGACAAGAGGAGAGCTTCATGCAATGGCAAAGGACAGAATGGCTTGATGTGAGTTATTTAGAGTACAGAGGACAAAAGAAGAAGAAGAGAGAGTAACATATGTGCTGTATTAAAGAGAGGAACAAAAGTGCTGTATCAGAGTTAGAGTAACAAATATGCTGTATCAGATAGAGAAACAAATTTGCTTTAACAGAGAAAGTAACAAATCTGTGGTATCAGAGACAAAAAAAATGTGGTGTACAAGAGAGAGAGAAAAAAATGGGCAGTATCAGAGAGAGTAATGAATGTGCTGTATCACACACACACAGAGAGAGAGAGAGAGAGAGAGAGAGAGAGAGAGAGAGAGAGAGAGAGAGAGAGAAAGAGAGAGAGACAAATGTGCTGTATCAGAGATAGAGTAACAAATGTGCTGTATCAGATAGAGAAACAAATGTGCTGTATCAGAGAGAGAGAGAGAGAGAGTAACAAATGTGCTGTATCAGAAATAAAATAACAAATGTGCTGTATCAAAGATAATAATATGTGTGCTGTATTCCCCTATGTGGGTTCCAGGGCCCCATTGTGGGAAAAACAAAAACAGACTCTCTGCCTACTAAAAATCATGTCGTAAGAGTCAACTAATTGGAAACCTCCTTTGAAGTCGGAGTGCATCTGCCTGAGAGGCAAGGAACCTACCATGTGCACACACATGAGTCAGATCTGTAAAATTGATGTGCATGTAACAGTCAGGTTCTGGAACAGGGATAGAGTACTGATATGGACAAACAACCCAAACTGTCTGCTGGAGTTTACAGCCAGTGAGTGTGAAGAAGAAGATTATGAGCTGCATTTCAGAGAGGAGTGAAAAAGGGGGGGGGGGGGGAAGAGAGAATCAGTTTTCTTATCACAATAATGAATTTGATTATATAAGAGAGTAATAAATGTGCTGTATCAGAGAGTAATAAATCTGCTGTATTACACATAGTAACAAACAAGCAGTATGAAATATTTATAAATGTGCTGTATCAGAGAGAGTAAAGTGTGTGGTATACAAGAGTAACAAATACGCTTATCAGAGACAGTAACAAATGTGCTGTATCAGAGAGAGTAACATATACAATGTATCAGCGAGAGTAAGAAAAATTTTTCAGTATTAGCCAGTGTTCCATTTTCTTCTTTTTCCTCCTTTTTTTTTTTTTTTTTTGCTTGGCACACCTATATAGTAGCCAAGTTGGGATATTGGGTACTTTCTTTTTTCAGTGTACATATTCATGTGCTATGTCAGAAAGAGAAACAAATGTGCTGTATCAGAGATAGAGAGAGAGTAAAAAATTTGATGTATCAAAAAGAATAACATGTGTGCTGTATTCCCCTATCTATGTGGGTTCCGGGGCCCTATTGTAGGGAAAACAAGAATAGATTCTCTGCCTACTAAACAATTTAAACATCTTATTTTGAATTTTACCAGGTAGAACTGACAACTAAGCTTTGGGGAGACCTAAGAGACCTTGAAAAGACATCCCAGTTTATGACCCGCAGTGGATTATGCGCATTCATGACAGAGATCGCTGAAGAAGAATTTTACCAATATGGCAAAACAGTAGTTTTCAAAACTTAACTAGGAATTGCAACAAGCAGACTGTACTGTCTGCAGTGGATTTTCATTTCGGTTTAAACGTGAATTGTTATAAATAGTATTATTGAATTATTAATTTCCTAATGCTTGAGATCACGTTCTCGCTTACAACTGTGAAGTCTGCTCTAGACCATTGGTTCTATTTTGAGAGTTCTTAACTGTTACCATAAATGTGAGTGACAGGTTTGGTAGTCAACTTGACGCCATTCATAATATAATAATACGTATACTAATAGTATTACTATACTAATAATAGTATTAGTTAGTATACTATACGGTGCTGTGCTGTGCTGTCTGGTTTTAAAAAAAAACACAGTAACAGTCACAGATCACTGGGCTGAACTTGATGTACAAACTCTACAAACCTGAAACTCCTTGACCACTTCGCTAAGACACGGATACCTTTCAGAGATCCATCTATAAAATTTAGGGACCCCCATTTCCCTACAGAACTATAAAGTATTGCTCAGGATGTTGTAAAAGGCGATATTTTAGCGTCTGCATGCGTACAGAAAACCCAGTTTATGCTTATGCAACAAACTAAAACTGAAACCCCCAGTCCACGACCGGAAGTCTAGCTCTTACGGGAGATAACCGGTCTGGTTGTATTTGTTATCTCCCTTAGCAGTAATAGCTTTTACTTTCCAGTAATAGTCGAAGTGAAGGGACATAGTAATATAACAGATGAACAGAGTATATAGGGAAATTGTATGATGATAATAGACTAGACGTAGAACTGCAGACCAATAATGATGGTCCACCAATAATGACTGCAGAAGTTGAGGATGCAATACATCATATGAAGAAAGGAAAAGTACCCGGGCCAGACAACATCTAACTGGAAGAAATCGAAGCACTGGGAGATTTTGGAATTGAAATAATAACTAAACTTTTAAATGATATTTACAATAGTGGGTATATTCTAAATGACCTTTTAAAATCCATATGTATAGCTCTGCCAAAGAAACCAGGCTCTTTAAAATGTGAAGACCATCGCACAATAAGTCTTATGAGTCACATTACTAAGATTTTACTGAGAATAATTATGAGAAGAATAAGAAACAAAATTAAACCAGAAATCAGCGATGAACAGTGTGGATTTGTAGAAGGAAAAGGTACAAACAATGCCATTTACATCCTAAGGACATTGTCAGAAAGAGCTATAGAAGTAAAGACTGATTTGTACTTATGCTTCATAGACTTTACAAAAGCATTTGACTGTGTGAAGCATGAAGAAGTAATCAAACTGTTAGAAAAATTAAACATTGATGGGAAAGATCTACGAATAAAAAAGAATATGTATTGGCAGCAAAAAGCAGCTATAAGAATAAACAACTGTTTAGATACATTTCAAAGCATAAAGAGGGTCGTACGACAAGGATGTGTACTGTCACCTGATTTGTTTTCAATATACAGTGAATTTATAATGAGATCTTTGATTGATATGCCCGGAATTGTGGTTGGTGGGCACAATATAAACAATTTACGTTATGCTGATGACACAGTCTTGATAGCAACAAGTCAGAAAGAATTACAGTAAATGATAGACATTGTGGTGTTAGAAAGTGGAAGAATGGGCCTCAGTTTGAATAATGGGAAGACAGAAGCAATGGTGGTATCAAAAAAAAAAACAAATTATTCCTAAATGTGTAATAAAAGTCAATGGTGTTATTTTAGGACAAGTACAGAAATTTAAGTATCTGGGCACATGGATAACATCAGATGGAAGATGCATAACTGAAATAAGAAAGAGAATTGGACAGGCAAAAACTGCATTTTATAACATGAAAAACATCTTGTGCAATATATCCTTGTCATCGAGAGGTAGAAAAAGAATTCTTGCTTGCTACATACATCCAGTTTTAACATATGGATGTGAATCCTGGACAATCGGTAGGCAGGCCAAACAATTTTTTAGAGGCCTCAGAGATGTGGTTTTACAGAAGAATGCTTATACATTGGACAGCCAAAAAGAGCAACCAAGAGGTTTTGACAGAGGCGGGAGCCCGAAGACAACTTATCACAGACATCAGAAGGAGACAGTCATCATTTTTCGGCCATGTTATGAGAAGAGGGAAAATAGAACATGTTGTGACCACTGGAAAGATATGTGGAAGGAGAGATAGAGGTAGACAACGAGAGAAGATGCTTGACAGTCTTGTTGCAAGGCATGGAGGTGTGTCGGCACACTAACTGATACATGCTGCAGGAGATCGCAGATTATGGAGAGGCATGATCGCCCACGCCAGTCGGCAAGGCACCTGATGATGATGATGATGATGATGAATAGTCGAAGTCAGTGGTAGTTGAGCAGTAGTAATCGCATTAGTTAGCAGTAGAAGCAGAAACAGCAGTAGTTGTGTTGTTGATAGTAGTAATGGTGGTTTAGGTAGCAGATCCGCCGTCACGAAAAAAGCAAGGAACCCCCCCCCCCCCCCCCCTTTCAGCCTCATAAATTTAAAAAAAAACATTGGAGGCTTTGTTCCCTCCTCCCCAATGGTCCATTCTCGCAAACCTATAACAAAAACATTTGTAGAGACTTAAGGGTTCTAGTGCCTATGAGGGATAGTAGTATTGCTGGTAGCGATAGTCAGTGCCGTATTTAGTATAATGACGCCCCTAAGCAATGATTTATCTTATACCCCAGTCTCCCCTCAGCATTGCTATTGCAGGGACCTTTTCACCTTTCACCCTAAAACACAACGTACAAAGTATCCAAAAGTGCCAGTACTCACAACAAATTATTTGTTAAGAGAACAGTAAGGACTTTTTCATGCGTATTAGGCATATAGTACTAGATCAAAATTGTATAGACCAATCGGCACTCTGGGGTGATGTGGTAAACATCACAGCGATAGCCTTTACTTCCCAGGACTGTGCAGGGTATTCATTTGAGGTTTGACAGACATGGGAGACAATGTCATTTTTTTAAGAAAAAAAAGTCCGGCTCCGAACCCACTATCTTCCCATCCTCAGGAGAGCTTTTAGCCGCTACACAACGGCGGCTCCTTGTCTATTACAGTAGAGTTGTCCAAAAAATATTGATGCCTTGAAAACAAAACAAACAAACAAGAGATGCCAGTACTCCGTACCGCAAAATAAAACAAAATGTGCCCTGGCTATTGCCATACAATTTCAGTAAGTTGGGTTGAGTTGAGTCAAGAATTGTCATCACAGCACTCAGTGCATTCCCATGCATGCTCCGTCCTCATCTTCAGCAACCAGCGCAGTTCAAATACTGATGGTACCGGTCACAATTTGGTTAAAAGTCCGTCTTGCCTTTCCTCTGAGTGTAGTGAGCCGGCCAGACCCCTTGGTTACACTCAGGTGCCTCATTCTCTCCAGGCCATATTAATCGTCTTTCTCTACTGATTCCAGTACAATAAGTATTTAATGAATATAGTCGTGTGGCGTCTTAAAATGTTCAGGAAAGTTTACAGATTTAGACGTACTTAATTGTATTTCGACAAGGGCGCCATTTGGTGACCTCTAGTCAGTATTCAGTCTCATGTCGCGTCTTCTGGATCGTGTCCAAGAGTACAATTACAATAGCTGCAGCGATCTTCTTTTGCTAGGTTTTATTTATCTCTTCCAGAACCGTTTAAACCTCACGGTCAAGCGAAACAAAATTTTTCTGACCATTTTAAGATGTCACACACTTTAAATACCTCACTTATAATTACAGTTTACAATCCCGGTAGAATTCGATACAGAATTACACGTCGCATTCCTATATCAAGAAAAAGCTTTCCATCGAGTTAATAGGAATAAATTATAGAAAGTACTACAGGATTACGGAGTAAAAAAAACATCTTATTAAATTGTGCAAGAATGTGTACACGAACAGTCAAAAATAAAATACAGGAATGTCAGAAAGGTTCTACATTAGACCTGGAGTGAGACAGGGGTGCATTCTATCAACCTTACTGTTCATTAGAAACGTCGACCAAATTTGCAAATCAGCTAACGTCAACGTGGGGAACAACATCTGAGAATCATTGCACGAACAGCAGTACAGCTACAAAAACATATTAATAGACTCCACTCAGAATGTGACAGCTATTATATGAAGATAAACGTCGACAAAACAGAAGTGATGACATTCTCCAGAAAAGGAAGAACCACCAGTATTAAAACTGATGAACACCAGTTAAAGCAGATGAAGGATTTTACATATCTGGGGAGCATTTTTTAGCAAAAGACGGAAGAATTAATAAAGAAATCCAACAAAGATGCAATGAAGCCAATCAAGTTTTTGGCAAAATGGCACCCATTTGGAAATGCAAGCATGTGAACATAAACACTTAAAGAACACTGTTTAACACAATATTCTTACCAACGCTCTGCTATCAATATCAAACATGGACACTGTCTTCAGAAGACAGAAGGAAAATAGTCACGACAGAAATGAAATATTTACGTACTATGCAAGGTGTAGAGAGAAAAGGAGAGAAAAGATCGTCTCAGGAACGACGATATCAGGAGAAGAATCGGCACAGAACCAATATCTAACTTTATAGGTAGACAACAAATCAAATGGTTTAGCCATGTTACTAGTTTGGCAGCAGTCAGGGCACCACAGAGAGCAATGTTATTTAGATACAGTGGGAACAAACCCAGAGGTCGACCACGCAGAATATGCACTGCAGAAATATCAGAGACACTGAAAAGTATATACGAAGCGAACAGAAAGGCCCGTTCCATAGATCTCTTCCTCCACTGACACCGCAAGGCATTCCAGAAGTAGAGACAAGAAGAAGAAAAATCCAGGCAATCATTCTCGATGATTCTGTATTGCCATGCCAAAAGTGTCTCCAGTATCATGTGTCATCTGCCAATGTTGATGCCTCAGTAGTGCCAACATCCCAAAGGGCATGATGTCATCCTTTCAAGATCAGGCTTTGGTTAGTGACTTCTGATTTGATGATAATGGGGCATAACGTACTCAGAGACATCATAAACCCTGGGAAGTATTGGCACCTTTCCAGGCTTCAATACACTGTGCTGTTTATGGAGTTTCTTCTCAGCTTACTTTTTTTAACCACTTCAAGTATCGAGAGATAATAAAGTTCTGCTTCTTGCTCTTCTGCCCGCATCAACCGTATATGCATCATTCAGTTGTAGAGTTTTTCTGACGTTATCTTTCAGTCTTGTTCTTTGTGTCCTTCCCTGTTGGTGTATGCATTGTATGGTATGGCGTTACATGGTATTCTCTCTGTGTCAGCGGTTCTCAACCTGTGAGTCGAACGATCCTTTTGCAAGGATCGCCAAAGAAAACCCATATTCACTAAAGTTATGAAGAAGCAACGAAAATAACTGAATGGTTGGGGGGTCGCCATTACATTAGGAACTGTATTAAAAGGTCGCCGCTTTAGAAAGGTTGAGAACCACTGCTCTAAGTGGACAAACCATTTGATTTGCTGTCTCTGTATATAATTAAGATTAGGTTCTGTGCTGACTTTTTCTCTTACGACCTCATTCTTAATTTTATTTTTTCTGGTCACTCCTGCAGCCCATCTGATTTGATGATGATGAGACATATTCGTCATTTCTGATAATCGTCCCTTTAAATATTCGTCTTTTTAAATATTCGTCCTACATGAGACACCCCGATTGTGTGCATGCGATACATCCTTGCATTGTTGACTATTGCAGATAGGCTAAAGGTGCTATTTTATATTTTTAATATTTGTCCTATTTAATATACTTAATACTCGTCCTACTTAATACCCATCCTTTCGAATATTTGTCTTTTTTTAAATTCGTCCTTTCTTATAGGTCTTTTTTAAAATTCGCCCTTTTTAATATTCGTCTTTTCTTATATTTGTCTATTCTAATATTCGTCCTTTCTGACATTCGTCCTCTTTAAAATTCGTCTTTTTTGATATTATCCTATTTAATATTCTTCCTTTCTAGTATTCGTCTTATTAAATATTCGTCCTTTCTAATATTTTTTTTATTTTATATTCTTCTTTTTTCAATATCCGTCCTTTCTGGGTCCTATTTAATATTAGTCTTTATAAATATTCGTTAATTGTAATTTTCGTCTTAATTAATATTCGTCCTATTTAATAGTCGCCTTTTTTATTATAATAATATTCGTCCTTTCCAATCTTTTTTTCGTCCTATTTAATATTCTTCCTTTCTGAAACTCGTCCTATTCAATGTTCGTTCTTTCTAATATTCGTCCTTCTTAAAATTTGTCTTTTCTAATATTATCCTATTTAGTAATTGTCCTTTTGAATATTCGTCCTCTCTAATATTTGTTGTATTTGATATTCGTCCTTTTTCAATATTCGCTCTTTAATATTCGTCTTTATTAATATTCATTATTTCTGGTATTCTTCTTTATTAATATTGGTCCTATTTGTATTCAGACAGACGCAGCTTGTTTCCATATAAATATGGCTTATTTGTGTCCAGACAGACTTGGCTTATTTGTATCCAGGCAGATCCAGTTAATTTGTATCCATGCATACTTATTTTTGTCCAGATAATTCTTTATTGTATCCGGATGTGGCTTATTTCTATCCAGATCAAGTTTATTTCTACCCAGATCCAGCTTATGTTTCTGGATCCAGCTTATAAGGCTTATTTGTATCCAGACCGAGCTAGCTTATTTCTATGCAGATCTAACTTATTTGTTTTGATCCGGCTTATTTATATCCTGACCTGGCTGATTTTTATCCAGACATGGCCTTATTTGTTTTGATCCGGCTTATTTATATCCCGACCTGGCTGATTTTTATCCAGACATGGCCTTATTTGTATTCAGATCTGGCTTATTTGTATCCTGAATGATCCAGATCTGATTCTTCAAACTAACTAGAACTAGACTAACTAGTCACACAGAACCAGAGCCATACAGAAGAGGTTCTTTACACTAACTAGACCATTCACACAAAACCGCGGCCATACAGGGAAAATTCTTCACATTAAGTAGACCATTTACACAAAACTGGAGCTTTACAGGAGATTCTTCACACTAATTAGATCAATCACACAAAACTGGAGCTATACACGAGATTCTTCATACTTATTAGATCAATCACACAAAACTGGAGCTATACAGGAGATTCTTCACACTAATTAGATCAATCACACAAAACTGGAGCTATACAGGAGATTCTTCACACTAATTAGATCAATCACACAAAACTGGAGCTATACAGGAGATTCTTCACACTAATTAGATCAATTACACAAAACTGGAGCTATACAGGAGATTCTTCACACTAATTAGATCAATCACACAAAACTGGAGCTATACAGGAGATTCTTCACACTAATTAGATCAATCACACAAAACTGGAGCTACACAGGAGATTCTTCACACTAATTAGATCAATCACACAAAACTGGAGCTATACAGGAGAGATTCTTCATAGTAACTAGTCCGATCATCTGTGTCTTTGGCTTAGGTGTTGCACTTCGTAATGCCAGGTTCGATCCCAGCTGCAGACATTTTGGCGGCATACCGTTTTGCTTTTGACAGTGGTATCAGAATTAACTGTTCAATAGCACGGCAAACTACGGAACAGGATTTGCCTAGAAAAATCACAACAGCAACACAAAAACTGCTGGTGTTGATTCTGTAACATCCTGCAAAGGACACGCAACTACATCAGTCACACAAAACAGGAAAGATTCTTCACACTGACTAGACAAATCACACAAAACAAAAGCCACATAGTGATTCTGCACTATGCAAAACAACAGAAGCCATACAAGTGAGATTTTTCACTACACAAAACAGGAGAACTTCTTTATGCAAACCAATCACACAAAAGATTCTTCAAAATAACTACAAAAAAACATTACATATAACCAAAGACACTATTGACAATATAGTAAAAAACATTTTTATTAAAAAAAGACATGCACATATCCACTTGCCACATTCACTCACACACAAAAATCTCAAAATGAATCCATAAAATAAATCTTTGACAAAGCTAAGAATAAAACTTGTTTGAAATTGTTTAAGTACAAATGGATGAAAATGCGCAAAGAAAAGAGAAGAGGAAAAAATGTATTAGTGTTTTAAATTATGACAGTTTTAAGATGAGATAATTGGAATTCATTGCCCTATGTTTCATCATTTGCAGCTCAGTCTCCCCTTTTGTTGAGCTGTAAAGATAAAATCTAAGTCAACCAAAAAAGCATGCAGAAATCATAGCAAAATCTAGGCAAACGCTGGTATCAACAATTAGAAAAAAGGCAATATATAAGGCACATCCTGAGGTGAAGTGGGCAGAGAATCAGACACTGAAATGGGAAACAAATGGAAGAGAGGACATCCAAAATAAACCCTAACACTGATAAGGGCCAAAAGTGCTGCACTGCATCTACAGTATAGAAAAAGAACTGAGAAACTGGCTGCAAGCTCTACTTGATGTATTAATAACAGCATAACAGGTTGATGGTGATGCAGAACTGGCTGCACTACAGCAGAAAAACCTAACAGGATATTGCATAAGTTGACGTGATGTAGAACTGGCCGCACTACAGCAGAAAAACCTAACAGGATATTGCATAAGTTAGTGGTGATGCAGAACTGGCTGCACTACAGCAGAAAAACCTAACAGGATATTGCATAAGTTGACGTGATGTAGAACTGGCCGCACTACAGCAGAAAAACCTAACAGGATATTGCATAAGTTGACGTGATGTAGAACTGGTTGCACTACAGCTGAAAACCTAACAGGATATTGCATAAGTTGATGGTGATGCAGAACTGGTTGCACTACAGCAGAAAAACCTAACAGGATATTGCATAAGTTGACGATGATGTATGATGTAGATCTGGCTGCACTACAGCAGAAAAACCTAACAGGATATTGCATAAGTTGACGATGATGTAGAACTGGCTGAACTACAGCAAAAAAAAAAAAAAAAAAAAAGAATATGGTTATCTATATAAAAACCTGAACATATCTAGCAGAACTTTCCAAACAAGCATGTCAAATAATGCACAATAAAAATATATGAGGCTGTGATTTCTGTTATTTGCAGCAGTTGTAACTATGACAGGAATAAACAGGATATTCCTTGGTCAGCTCTTTGAGGATCTGTAAAATAAGACGGGAAAAAACTATGAATATCTTTGACAAGACATGGTCGTGCTTTTAATCAGTCACTTATCGGCAGAATTCCTTTCCTAACATCAGTACTGTCAATATGTAGCTCTTATCTCTTTCGCCTCGTAAAATCTTTAAATAATTACCTTTCATAAAAATTTTGTTAGCAAGAAATTATAATTCTCTTGAAACTCTGCCCTAAGGAATTAAAAGAGAAGAAGAAGAAGAAATCTAAAGTCTTGATCAGATTTTATTAAAAATTCTGTTGTTTGAAACCGATGATCACCAAGACACCGGCAAGCCAGCTAGCTGCTACGTCGTCGCTGCCCAAGTAATTAAATTTATGATTTTTCATATCTAGTTATTATTTGGCCCAAAAGTAATTTTCCTTTTTTTTATGAAGGGAAGTACATTAAATACAAATGGAGCAAAGAAATAATTGCTTTCCTTCTCTCTAACCAAGAAAACGTAGGTTGTCTTGACGCAGCCAGGGAGCGCAAAATTACAAAGTCCAGAAATGGGCAGGCAGCCAAAACTTTCTGCCTGATTTCAAAGCTAGAAATGTTATGTTATCACAATCGGCGTCACTGCACATTGGGCATTCCTACGCCTGTTCAGTCCTCTGATGCAGCAGCCACTCCAAGGTACTTCTACTAATTCTTCCCTTAAGATGTTGGTTATAATGTCTCCTCTCTCAGCCTCAAAGGCGACATAGACGTGATTCACCATGCTTTACTCCCATGTCACACTATCGAGTTAGTGTCAGAGATTCATCATTATCCACTAGCCCAGTCAGTACAGTGTTGATGTTATCTGCTCTGTCCATGCTTCTGCCCACATGCATTGGTCCACTGCTTGCCAGTTGGTCCGCTCTCTCCATACCCTTTATGCCAACATGACCAGGTGTGTAGACCCAGGTGAGGGAGGGAGGTGAAGTGAGATTTTTGAACGCTTTCTATCTATTTAAAGAGCCTACAGTACAACAGGGCTTTAAACTAAGTTTACTCTGGGACCAAAATGTTGAAAAGAAGAAATTGTGACGGGCCCATGGCTCGAGCCCCAGCATAGAAAGATTATCAATTCAAAAACAACTTGCAATGATTCGCAGGGAACTTAACAGGCCTCCGCTGGCTGCTGTAAAAGGAGATAGCAGATGTGGCACACATGGAGCAAAACAAAAATTGTTTTACATAAAAACAACTGTATTACTCAAAACAGCAAACAAACAAAAAAAAACGTATTACCCGCAGTCAGAAGAAGCACCCTGTGATGATGAGCCAGCAGAAGACCCTTGTGATGAACCAGAGGAAGATCCTTCTTGTGATGATGGGCCAGGCTCAGCATTATCTTGTGAAGACTTTGACGAGGACTGAGATGAATCTGGCTTAGTCAAAAATGTAGAGATTCCTTTTTGCCATTCTGGAGTGGGCCGCTGACACACCGGGTTTCCACCCCCATACTTGCCCTTTCCTATATGAGGAAACATGATATAAATGAACTATGATAAGTAAAGTCTAGCAAATAATCAAAAGCCAGAGTTGCCTTGTCGACACTGAGTTTTGGAAAATGATTGGATGTTACTAATATTTGTATCCTGATCTGGCTTATTTGTATCCAGATATTCTTCTTCTTCTTGTTCACCGGCTGTGAATTCCGGCGGTAAGTCGCGGTTGTTCGTCCAAATGGATTTTTGACTTTTACCTTGACCTGAGTTTTGCGTGTACATACGTTTTACTGGCTTATTTGTTTACAGTTCTCGTTCCCCGCCTCTCTGGCAGATGTACTCTGACTTCGAGGGAAGACGTCAACCTATTTCTAGGTTGACTGTGGCCATTGTTTTGTGTGGGTCGAGATGTTGCCTTATTTGTGTGGTGTCATCTTTGACCTTTAACAGGTGTGGTCCCCGAAATATCCTCCTTAAGGCAGCCCTAGGAAGAATTGTCAGCCCTCAAGGGAAGGCAGGGGCAGCTCATGGGCCTTCCCCACCATCCAAGGAGGCTTCCATAAATGCAGAGCTGACACATGATGCTCTGGTTCTGGGCTCACCCAAGGAATCGTCACGTCCTGCCCATGACTGCTTAACCTCACAACCGTGTATTGAGCTTCCCGAGCTACAAGGCTGCGCTCTCCGGAGATCAGCGGGGTATCCAGATCTAGCTTATTTGTATCCAGATCTGGCTAATTTGTATCCAGACCCAGCTGTATGTGTGTCCAGATCTGTCTTATTTGTATCCAGACAGATCCGGCTCATTTGAATCCAGACAGACCTAGCTTATTTGTATTCATATCTGGCTTATTTGTATCTATATCTGGCTTATTTGTATACAGATCTAGCTCATTTTGTATCCAAAATATTGCTAATTTGCATCCCGATCTGGCTTATTTGTATCCAGACAGACCTGGCTTATTTGTATCCAGACAGACCCGGCTTTGTATCTAGATCTGACATGTGTATCCCGATCTGGCTTATTTGTAATCGATCTGGCTTATTTGTATCTGTTGTAACTGCTGCTTCGATTAACTATAAATTGAATTCCAAGTGCCCAGCTGTTAGTGTTGGCAGCACTTTTGACAGCTGCCTTATATATTTAATGTACGTATATGCTGTCGGATTTATTGAGACTGCAGTCTGAGTCAACTGCTTTCACAAAGGACAGTGACGGAAACTGCATGTGGTTTTCGCGGGCAGAGGAATGGAGCAAATAATGACCTGATCCATCTGCTATGATGTTAGCACTGCGATTACTTGATTACCTGTTCCAGTAGCTCGGTGGCTGTATATACATCATACAATTCATCCTGCACACCCTTTCTTGCTGGAGCCACGCCCAATTTCTATAACTGATGGAAAGTCACAACACGTACAAACAGAACAGACAGATAATAGAAAGGAAAAAAAGATACTGCAAAGATCAGCTGATGAAGCAGAAACAAATCACGAGAAATGAGCTCAGACAGTGGCATGTTGGATCAGAACAGATCCAGAACATCCTCTCTTCCTTCAACCCAGAACCCACAGAGGGAATCCAGAACAACAATGGTCATGATCTCTAGAGACAAACACCTACATGAGTCACATGATAATGACAATACTAGACAAAGTAAAAAATGATACCATCAGGCAGACTGGTAACAACATCATGCACCAAATTCATTGAGAAACAGAAATAATGGTTTGGTCATTTTGTTAGAATGCAGCAAGCAACTACCACACAGATACTACACGGGAATAAATCTGATGTGAAAGCAAGAGGTGGCCCTATGTGAAAACTAACTGATGACAGAAGAGACCACTGACATTGACACAGATGTACACCAGTCATTGCTATGCATCAAGCAATGGATCGTAAATCATACCTCCCCATGAGACCTAATGGCAACAAGTGAAAACTGATGATGATAAGGATGACAAAATCATTTACCTGCTGGAGATCCCCCATCATTACTACTTGAACTTGAACCTGCACCTCCCAAACTCTTCCTGGGTGCTTGTGCTGCTATCACTAGATTACAAAAAGAAAAAAGAGGAAACATAAATTGATTATAAACAAATCCAGATTATTTCTTCTTCTTCGCCTTCACCAACTGTACACTCTGGTGGAAGGTTCAGTTCTGACTGTTCGTTCTTCTAAATGTGGACTTTATAGTCTTGTTTCAGAACCTGAGTGTAGTGTGCACTTTTGTTTTACAAATCTCACTCACGTGGGTAGCAGAATAAGCGGCCAAACATGCAGTAATTGTTTCAGACTCTTTGAACGTGCTAAAAAAAATTGCTACAAGCAGTCTCTGCTTCGAATGGGTTGAAAACTGTGGAAGTCCCAGTTAACCCCCATCATCTGGATTTACACACCTGGGTTTGAAGGAATAAATGGTAATGAAAGAGCTGACCAGCTGGCAAGTTATACACCAATGCAAATGGGAAAAAGCATGGACAGAGCTGATATCATCAACGCTGTACGGACTAGGTTGGGGGATAACAGCGAATCTCTGACGCTAACACAACTAGGTGATCGTGGTGTTAGACTTGGTGAAGTACGGCTAAGCCACCTTCAGGGTAAAGACGAGAGATAGTATAACCAAATCCTTATGGGAGTAATCAGTACAGGTACCTTATTGTGGCTGCTGCATTGGGAGACTGAGAACGCATGGGGACGTCCAATGTGCAAAGACATCAAATGTGATAACATAGCCAGCTCTTACAACATGCTTTTTGGGGGGAAGGTAATGGGTCTATTCTTGTTTTCCCCACAATGGAACGCACATGGGGAAAGATTTTTTATTTTTAAAGAAGACTTACAAGAAAAAAAATAATATGGCATCTGATCAAACTGCATACAAATTTAATTAACTAACAATGTCAGGTGCTCAATTCTCTTATCTCCTCTGCTTTTTTTGTGTGTGCCTTGTTTTATAAAAAACTAGATTTAATTTCCCAACATCGCCTGGGTCACAGAAAAGAAATCTACATTCATTCTAATTAATTGTACTCATCAAATTTATCTCAGTACTTGGCTTTGGAATATCATAAGTAAAGTAAAGGACCCTTTTCCACGCCTTTGGGCATATAGGGCTAGACCTATATTTTCATAGACCAATCGGCACAAGATGGGTGATGTGGTCAGTATCATGCCGGCTGCCTTTACTTCCCGGGACTGCACCTGGTATCCATTCAAGGCTGGGTTGACCTGGGGGCCAAGGTCATCCACTAGGGAGCGAACCCACAACCTTTCGATCAGCGGCGAGCATCTAGCCACTTCGCCACGGCGACTCCCATACCAAACATTATATAATATTCTGCAGTTTAAAAAAAATATGCTTTAAAATCCGATTTTATAGCCATATGGCAACTAAATATGACAGTGTGTCAAGCCTACGACTTTGAATGATTGCTCCTGCAGTTTAATACATACACAAGGTACTTGATGGCATTTGTAGTTTGCAAGGGATAATACTCCAGCAAATGTAACTGTTAATATCCCAAAGCCATGGTTGCAAATATGCCGGTTTTTGTTAAGACTGTAGCCAGAACGATACCCATAGCTACAAGTTTAACCCGTCTGCGCGTTATCGTTGGGAGGAGTCAGTGCGATTGCAAGTTTTCCGAAAAACACATGATTGATTTTTGTGTTTTATATTATAGATTTATTTCCATATTTGAACAGCAAGGTCACAGTATGTACATTTGATTGACGGATCTGTGACTGATTTAAAGTGATTTTGTAACACCTGCATTTGCAGCTCTCAAACTAGTCAAAGACAAGTAACAATACCTCCGTCTAACCTCAGCATTTGTTCTCTCTGCGAAACTAATAACTGATTAATATAACATCTCTTGGCACCAATTCCTCTGCTAGAGTTATTCATTTCTTTACTAGACTAGTCTGAACTCGGCTATCTTTCAAATAACGGCCCCAAATTATCGAGGCAGAAAAAGAACCCTAACAGGGCCTCAGTCACGTGTCAATTGCGCACTTCTGGGGACTATACTGCCACCGCCGAGGGTATCCCCCACGCGGCGTTGATTGGGGCTAAACTAGATGGCTGGGACTCACGAGCAAATAAAATGAAGGCAGCTGCAGGAAATGCGGTAGCTGCTGCTTGTGAGTCCCAGCCATGTAGTTTAGCCCCAATCTACGCTGCATGAGCGGCGTGGGGGATACTTTTGGCGGTGGCGAAAGTATCTGGAAGTGTGCAATTTAAGTCGCAGGAAGTGCGCAATTGACACGTGATTGAGGCCCTGTTAGGGTATATTTTCTGCCTCAATAATTTGGGACCATTATTCTGAAGATAGCCCTAAACTCTATGAGAAACTGCTCAATTCAGTGACCATGTTTCGTATCAAGCGCAGTGCTGCCGTGCTGAGAAAATAATAAAATTAATATACCGGTCCAGCCCTGACTTGAAAGGAACCGAACCCTTTCCTCGGTTCTAGTTCTGGCTCAAACTAAGCTTCATCTATGAGTGAAATGATTGATGGTTTCAACATGCTCAAATTAAAAATAAAACCTTTATTTATATTTATACTTTACTATTTATTTTCATAAAATAATTTTTTTCTGGCTGTCCATACTCATAATTAATTGCAAGTCCGAAAACTGCAGAGAAGATTTGGATTAGAACAAGAGAAATACAAATAGAAGAAGAAGAATCGGTTGTACCATACCAGGTATTAAATCTTGCAAGCAAGCTGCCACATAATTCATAAATTTACAAAATACACTACACTACAGGTAACAAATTTTGCTAGACATTTTACAGGCGACCGCCGTCATCCCCCGACGTGAGACTAGAACTTCTAGAAGAAGAGTAATGTAATTTAATTAAACTAATTAATTACTTACTTATACTAGTACTACTGACTACCTACTACTACTACTATAACTATTAGTAGGAGTTTTACTCAAATTACTGAACTGTGAAAGCAGATTTTTTTAGTGACTAATATCATACCTTTTCTACTCGATGCGCAACTATCAGCCTTTGTTCGAACCATGTTTCAGGAAAATCCTTCTATCCACGTCCTGCGATATAAAAACCGTATCTCCCAACTTGCGGTGTAGCAGAGCGGCTTCTCAAAGTCTCTAACTCCCGCTAGATTTTTGCAGGCTTTTGGGATCTTGGCCAGTATCTACGACAAGTAAAGCCAAATGTGTCCAATATCCTGTGTGAAAATTAACGTAAAAAGTGCAAAGAATTGCAAAATAATAATCATCAATAAAATAACACATAAAGAATATATCTAAATAATAATATATGACACCTAGGTTATGTTATATTGTGTTAAGAGGAGGCATGGGGCTCACAGTCCTTGGCGATGACAAATGTGACCAGCAAGACCTTGCCTGTGTTTTAAAAGAAGTCTTCAACAGTTTAAGCATTGGTTTTCATGACCGTTGTTACCATGATTTTCGTGTAGTGTTATGTTTCTTGTTATTCCTCCTCTCCATTTCTAGAAAAAAAAAAAAAAAGGTTTAAAACGTAAACCACACAAAACAAAATTGCAAATGAGTAAAGTATAAATATCCAATATTGAAATAGAAAAAAAAAAGTATGTATCATCATATATATATCCTACTTATAATCCAGCTGGGTTGAACATGATTTCGTTGTAAATTACTCTACTGTTGCAATGGTGTGGTTATTAAACCTAACAATCTATATTCCTGTAATCTATTACAACTAATACAAAATCTGTTTGAGTATATATACTCTGAGAACTCAATTAACACAATCTATCCCATTTATAAACCTAAGGGTAGAACCAGATATGTTTGAAAAATTATTTCTAATACTATACTAATCTGTTCAAAATTTAATAACCGAAAATAACTGACAAACATAAAAATACAATTGGGGAGGGGGCAGTATATCTAATTATAACACACAGGGTTGAACGAGATGACGTTGATTAAAATACGACTACTACTAGTACTATTGCTACGTAAAACATATTTGATAACTTGGTATATTGGGCGTCGTCTTTTTCTCATCCTCATCCTTCTCCACCTCCTCCTCCTCATTTTCTTCTTCGTTGTCTTCTTCTTCTGCGGCAGCAGCATTCTGGACCCTTAATGCTCAAAGTTGCAGATATCTCCCATCTCCACCCAGCTCTGCCTAGTTTTCCAACTGGTGACACAAGTGTTTGAAGGCCATCTTGTAATATATTATATTTTCCCCTTGTGTCTTATGATGTTTGACTTCTATCTTTTCTCTCCACCCGCCCAGGACTACAGAACAGAATACACAAAGGTAGAACTTAGTGTAGCCGTTCAAGATGCTATAATTGTGACCTCTTTGGCCTAGGTGCCAGAACCAGAAGGCTCAAGGTGCTCGAGGCCCCCCCCCCCCCCGCACACACACAAAAACCCACTAGGTTCTGGGATTTGTGCCTGGGTAATCCTCGTCCGAATGGTGGCACTTTGTGTCACCGGGTGTTGGTTGCTCTTTGTGCGGTGCAGGTGGGGTTGAATCACATACTTATTCGATCACTATTTTGTCGGGGCTATAATTCCGATTATTGGCTGTATGAGTATTTAGTATTTATATAACGGGGGTGGCGGATATTCATTAGACAGACCCACCGTTTTCAAGTGCCCTAACATGCCATGTATAGGTCTTGTATAACTGTCCTATTATTGAATTCCTATATGGCTATACACGCTTCGTAATGCCGGGATTTCTGGTTCTATCCCAGCTGCAGGTCATGCGCCTTGCGTTGGTTTCGACAGTGGTATCAAGAAAGCCGACCGTCCAGAAGTAATGGCAAACTACTGGACGTAAATTTGCCTAGAAAAACCACACAACAGCCATGTGCTGCTGGGGTTGGTTTTGCAACGTCCTGTAAAGGATACGCAACTAATCATATGGCTATACGCTGGCATCTGTGGCTTAGGCGTTGCGAACGCGCATCATAATGCGGGGTTTGATCCCAGCTGCAGGCGATCTGGCAGCATACCATCTTGCATTGGTTTCATTATACATCAATTCACCACCAAGTGGTACAGAACCGGCCAGTCTATCTGTCTGCTCAGTTCCCAACACACCGGCGTGACCTTGAGAGAATATCCAAAGGATACTAATTACCCGGTACCTCTGAAATGATGCTTGCCCCTCTGCACGAAGCATATCTGTCTTCACCTTTTTCAACATGCTCTGTGACTCAGTGACAATCACGGCATGTGTGTATGGCCGATTCTTAAACCAGCGGAAGGCAACAGTGACTGCCTCCACCTCCATTCTCAAACTAGACGTTGTGATATCATATGCCAGGTTTTGTTGCACTAAGCGACATCCATTCGCTTTTGCTATAAACCCCTAAGCACTTCGGAGTACAGTACTTAGACGAAAACTTATTTTGTATCTGTGCTAAATGAGAAAATAACCAGAACTCATAATAAATGGTAACATCGTGAAATGTAACGATACAATCTAATGACTAACGCATTTAATTAACATTTTATGAGTACATAAATCTCATCAAATACAAAAATTATGATATGATATCTGAATTTGAATTAGACCTGAACGTTTTTGAATTATATAACGGTATCTTGTTTGAGTTCTAAGGTCCAATGTGGCATACCAGTTTTAATTTTACTGGTTGGTGAAGACTGTGGTTGGTGCACGAAAAAAACAATGAGCTCACTTTTAGTAAACAAATGGGTTACTTAAAGAAACATTTGTTATTTTCTATTTAGCGACAACATCATTCGAGATCAATGGAAATCCTATATGTTATGGTGGGAGGAAAAGGGGGGGAGGGGGGGGGGAGAGAAATACTAGGTTAGCAGTAGTTGGTATTCCTTTAACACTAACCCCCCTCCCCATAATATGGGATTTTCCTAAATCTCGTTTGATGTGGTTGCTAAACGGAAAAGGAGAACAGAACCGAGCATATTATATCATTAAAAATGGTAGTAATAATAATAAAACCAAAAACACTTAACTAAACTATTCAGAAAATACTTTTGTTATAAGCTTTATACATAATCAAATACTATGGGCCCGGTTAGCTCAGTCGGTAGAGCATCAGACTTTTAATCTGAGGGTCAAGGGTTCAAGTCCCTTATCGGGCGCTAATTTTTTTTTTAAGTAACTTGTGTTTTTTAAATCTTCTGTCCTTATCCTCCAGTCAGGGAAGGATTTAGACTCAACGAGGCCCTTAACTATAATATTAATCATCCTTGAGACGCCTACCGTTTTAAGTGACACCACTTAATCTCATAAAGTTATCTCATATAGTCAATTTAACACTAGATAGACAGGGTTACGAATGCCAGCATTAAAGAGAAAGTTGGAATAAAACCATGTCTGGTTAATATTGACAAACAAAGAAGGAAATGGTTCAGCCATCTAGTGAGAATGCAGCCAGACCAGACTGCATATAAGACTTTTTTTTTTAAACAGTAGAACATCTGGGAGGAGGGTGAGAGGAAGTAAGAGAGAGAATAAAAGCTGCAAAAAAAGATGAACAAATCCATCTCTCAAGCCACCCGAGAAGCGCAAGACATACTGAAAACCACAACACTAGGCTACAATCTGGTATAAGCAAGACAGAAAAAGAAGTCATAAAACTGTCTAGAGAAAAAAATGTTGGAAATCTGGAGTCTAAAACTGTAGAGAGAAAAGGTAGGAAATTGTTGTAAAAGAAACACATAATTTGTTTTCAAAATCACAGAAATTATATAATCCTCTAAAACAGTGTTTCCCAAACTTTCCTTAGTCGCGGCGCCTTTTTTTCAATTAAAATGTTTCCACTGCGCCCTAACCTAAGTAAAAGTATGACTATTCGCATGTAAGAAAGAGAAAAAAAACTTGTATTTTCGAATATTTTGCGGCGCCCCTATGAAGAAGTCGTGGCTCCCCGGGGCGCACAGTTTGGGAATCACTGCTCTAAAATATTCGATTAAGACAACAATTTCGTTTACAATATATTAAAAGAAAATAACATTTGTGAAAGGAAATTACTTTGTTGAAACCCATTCAGATTGCAAGACTCTAAGTCTAGCTTATGCCTAAACCCAGCACTGCCTCCAATGGAGCATAGGCCCTCTGCAAACTCACGTATAGTCGTCCTATCCTTTGCTATTGCATGCAGCTTACCCCATGTCTTCCCCGTCTGTTTAACTTCACTCTCTAATTCCCCTCTCCATGAGTTTTTGGGTTTGCCTTTATTTCTATGCAGTGGTGGGTTCCAGTGCAAAGACATTCACGTTATATTGTCTTCAGATTTTCTCCAGCATGTTGTCATATCCAATGCCAGCGTCTTTTTTCCCACCCTTGATTCACTGGAATTTGTTTAGTTCTCCCACACAACTCCACATTATGGATTATATAATCAAATTACCTATATTCTACACTGGCACCAGAGGATGCATGTTTATAGTTTATTATTAATTGTTTCAACTGTTCTCTATGTATTCAGCTTGTACAGCAATACTGATTTAACATTAAAAATTGCAAGTTTTGTATTAGTCTCAGAGCTCCCTGTGGTGTTCTGGAGCCTCATTGTGGGGGGGGGGGGGGGGGGGGGGGGGGGGGGGGTGGGAACAAGAACAAGACCACTGCTTCCACAACATGCATATCGTAAGGGTCGATTAATTGGGGGCTCCCTTCGAAGAAGTACATCTGCCGGATGGGCAAGGAACAATCGACTGCACACAAACAAGCTAGTAAAATGGATATATACACACAAATCAGGCTCTGGTACGAAGCTAAAATCCAAATAGATGAACAAACTGGACTTTCCACCAAGCTTATAGCCAGTGAGCAAAGAAGTTTTAAAGCATAAAGAAGGCGTGCGCCAAGGAGGTGTACTTTCACCTGATTTGGGTTTTTTTTAAATTGTGAATGTACTAGAGTGTGCAAAAAAGGGGACTTTCCTTGAATGTCAAGAAAACAGAAACAATGGTTATATCAAACAAAAAGATAACTACAAAATGTGACATAGTAATAGAAGGGCAAGTGCTTAACCAAGTCAATAATTTCAAGTATTTTCGGACATTCATAATATCAGACAGACGATGTGTGACAGAAATAAAGAGCGAAATTAATCAGGCAAAGGCAGCATTTCAGAAGTTTCTTATGTAATAAATCACTCTGAAACATCAGAAAACAAGTACTGAAATGTTATATCGAGTCTGTTCTGTTGTATGGCAGCAAATCTTGGAATGTGGGCAAACAAATTAGGAAGAGTTTGGAGACAACTGGGATGTGGCTCTTGAGAATAATGTTGCGAAAACATTGGACTGCTAGAATAACTAACAATGATTGCATGAAAATGGTTCATGAAAGTAAAACATTATATACAACAATGAAAAGGAGACAATAGTTCTTTGGTCATGTGATGAAAAAAGGAGCTCTGGAAAATATCGTGCCGACTGGAAAGTTCACTACACGAAGAGACAAACAAGAGAAATGATAGTGGATGGCTTGAGACAGTGGCATAGAGGAATATCATCAGGGGAATTGATCCAGAACAGCAAAGACCGAGATCTGTGGAGATGTATGAACGCCTGCAGCAGCTAGCAAGGTACTTGATGATGACAATACGGCGAATGTGTAATGAGATCTATCATGGATTTGCCAGGAATTACTATTGGTGGCCATAACATGAACAACCTAGGGTGCTGATGACATCGTCTTGACGGCGACAGGTCAGAATGAGCTACCGGGATTGATGGATACGGCTGTGGTAGAAAGTGATAAAACTGTCATTTTAGGGTAAGTACATATATTTAACTATCTAGGCACATGGATACCATCCAACAGAAGATGTATCACACATATAAAAAAACATAATACACAGGATGAAACTGCATTCTATAAAATGAAGAACATTTTATGCAATCAATCCATGTCATTCGAGGCTAGTAAAAGAACTATCACATGCTAATAGAGCTAGTTTTAACACATGGCTGTGAATCCAGGACAATTGACTTAAAAACAAAAGCTACACAATTTCTTGGTGCCTCAGAGTTGTGGTTTTACAGAAGAATCCTTAGAATTCCAGGGACAGCCAAAAAAGAGCAATGCAAATGTTTTGAAAGAGGCAAGGGCTTTGAGAAAACAATGAGAAACATCATAAAGAGAAAAGTATAATTTTTCGGGCCATGTTATGAGAAAAAGGGATTCTAGAACATGTTGTGACCACTGGAAAGATCTTTGGAAGACGAGACAGAGGAAGAAAACACGAGATAATTCTTGAGAGCCTTTTGTCATGGCATGGAATACGTAGTGTCAACACACGAACTGATATATGTTGTTGAAGATCGCAGACTATGCAAAGGCATGATCGCCCATTCCAGTTGACACTCCAGATGATAATGATTAGTGTCAATTTCCTTTGAGGTCCACAAATATCTTAGTGCTATGAAAGCTCCTCTTGCCTTTAACATTTATTTTAATATCTATATCAGTTCTCTGTCTTTATCTACAGTACTGCCCAAATAGAAGTATGACTCCACATATTTGTGTGGAATATCATTAAGATAAATTATATTTTTATTTGTCTGGTATATTCTCACTGTCTTTGACATTCCCGCCCGTGTGTTATCGCAGCCCTCACAGGAAGCAAAGAATAGTGACACTGCACACTTTTGGGGAGTCACAATAAACCAGATCAAAACAGTCTCGACTCTCTTCCAACAAAGCTAGAACAAGTTGATCTGTACCTAGAAGACATCCTTCCACACACAGAAAAAAACCCTAAATATTTGGGAGTAAAATTCAACAAAAGGCTAACCTGGGACATCCACATTAAAGCCACCCACAGGAAAGCTACCCTGCAGCTCAGACTTATGAAGTAACTTACTGGAACAAGCTGGTATGCAGATCCCAACCCTGTACGACAAGTACACACAGGATACGTACGACCAAAACTGGAGTGTGGCATGGGAGCTTACTCCACTGCAGCCAAACTGAACCTATACAAAGTGAACAAAATAAAGAACACTGGTCTTAGAATCATCACTTGAGTTATGAGAAACACACCAATCAATAAGCTAGAGGCAACTTCTAAGGAAAGCCTCACAGCTGAGGTAACTAAGAGTGGAGAGAACCTATTTGGAAAGAACTACTGGACGTCAAAGAGGAGCCTCAACATGTACATTTCTTTTTGATTTTATGTAATTCAGTTCTCAGACGAGCATTCTCCATATCTGTTACTGCAAGCTCACTGCGCAGGTATTCAACACTGCAGATCAATTTCTTGTGTTTCTCCTCAACTACCTTCGTTAAGTAACTTTGCCTGTGTCCTATGTATCGAACCATTTACTTTCTCAGTGATTTTGAACTGTCTCCTTAACCTGTTATATTTTGATCTCCAAAGGGTTGCTGCCTGCGACTGCCTCCTTATCTTCTCATTCAGTAATTTAAAAGACATATGTTTTCTTTCCTCTCTGTGATATTGTTTAAGTGTTCTATTCTGCAGACGTAGGCTTTTGTTCTCCTTCAGCATGTTCAGATTTGTCCGCTGCTTGGTAACGCAGCTGTCACAGTCCCTTCTTAAACGCTTTGGCGATGGTGAACGGGAACAAACCGAAACAGATTCAGTATGATCATTAACAGAGTTAGAGGTTACAACAACTACTGGTGTTTCAGAAGTGTTTTGTGCAGATACATGAACAGGCTGTATTTGTGCAGATGCAAGAACAGGTTGTGCAGATGCAAGATCAGGTTGTATGAGTGGCGCAGGTGCATGGTTAGGTTGTATAAGCGGTGTGGAGGCTGCAGCTGATGAATTCGATTGTTGAGACTTAAATGGTATTACAAACGGCTCTTGGTTCATCTTTAATAAGCTTGTCCACTGATGGCTGTAATTGACCCTTTTCACAGTACTTTTTTTTTAACCCTGTATAACGAAGTCCTCATTGGCTCCTCATATATTTGTCTATTAGGTTCTGCTGTCTGTACAATATCTTTTATTCTGTTGCATATATCTGCAATGGACAGTTTCTCATTCAGGATTAGATGAGTTATGTAGCCTTTTTTAAAAGGATACCGAGCTTCATAGGTTGAAAGATATGCTCTAAAGTCAGATGCTGTTTTCTTTTCCATGATGACTCAAATCTCTTCTTCTTCTTCGCGTTCACCAGCTGTAAACTCTGGCGGAAGGTTCTGGTTGCTCGACCACTACTGAACTGCAGTCCTGCTCCAGAACCTGAGTGTTGCGTGTGCATCAGTTTTACAGATCTCATTCTCTTGAATACAGACTGTTGGTTCCTTGCCTCTCCAGCAGATGCACTCCGACTTCAAAGGAAGCTCCCCAATTAGTCGACTCTTACGACATGCTTTTGGGGAGGCAGTGGGTCTATTCTTGTTTTCCCCCGGAAGAAAAAATGTATGCTTGCGATAATTCTAAAATATTTTCATTTAAATTTTAAAAAATTATGGCTCTCCTTTCAACTACGGCCGGTAGGCAACAGTAGACGGCCGGTTGGTCGGAGTTCTGTCCCCTGGCTGGAGTGCAATTACGGAGTGGAAAGGAGGGAACGAAACAAATGACATAATTACTGTGTGTTGGCGATAGACAGCGTGCACTGCCCTGCTATAACCATACGGTTACGGTTTGGGTTAGGGGTAGGGTGTGGTTAGGTTTAGGGTTAGGGTTAGGCTGTGGGTTAGGGTTACGATTAGTATCGCCGCATCTCGTCTTCGCACATACTCATAGTAGCAACCCAAACTCTAAACCTACCCCTACCCATAACCCTAACCCAAACCGTATGATGACAGTAGGGCACTGCACGCTGTTTATCGCCAACACACAGTAATTATGTCACTTGTGTCGTACCCTCTAGTCCACTCCGTAATGCGTCGCAAGTAGCGGTAATTGAACGCGGTCGCTAATTTGAGTCGCAGCGCGGGGTCTGCCAGGCACGTCGACCTCACTGTGTTTTCTGATTCGTGCCGTCTCCACTCCGTAATTGCACTCCAGCCAGGGGACAGAACTCCGATTAACCGGCCGTAGTTGAAAGGAGAGCCAATTTGGCTCATTAAAAGTAACCATCCCTGTTGTTTCACACATTACTTACTCATGGCTTCCTATCATATAATATCAAACTTTAAACTAAACCCTCCTCCTAAAAAAAATAATAAAATTATAAATTGAAATAAATAAATGTTCATTTATTTGAGCTAAAGGTAAAAGGGAACATCCAGATTACATGCTACTCTTGTGTTGTTATGGTAACAGTGAGGAAACGTACTGGCACAGTGGCTGTAATCGACCATATTTTCTTTAACTTCAGATAAACTAGTTTAATTAAAAAAATTTAAAAAAACTTTTCAGTATATCTGCCTGATTATTTTAATGTATAAAATTGTCTATACTGAAGTAAAATTGGTTGGACAATGCAAGTATAATATAATAGTAATACTTTTAAAATCGACCGTGAATTTTAAATATCAAATAATAAACAAACCGGAAGACCACATGGCTCTTATAATAAGGGTCCTATTTAAAAGTCGTTTCCTCAAAATATGTGTATAATTTCCCCACTAAAATGCTTAAATGATTAGTATTTTGAAACAATTTTATATAAAAGTGTTAGAATAACAGAAAACAATAAGTATTATTTCAATTTCGGGCTACCCCATTATGGTCTTTCGCCGGGCCAACAAAGTCACAAGACAGGATGGCAGACATTTTTTCAACACACAGCCTATAATAGCGATTGCTGAAAAAACGTTGTAAAACATACAGGCCATTAATAGGAAGGAAATGTCAGGCTATCCTCCTAATAAAGGTTGTTGCGTATCCTTTACAGGACGTTGCAGAACCAACCCTAACAGCCCCTGGCTGTTGTGTGGTTTCTCTAGGCAAATTTACGTCCAGTAGTTTGCCATTGCTTACTGGACGGTCGGCTTTCTTGATACCACCGTCGAAACCAACGCAGGGCGCATTGCCCGCAGCTGGGATCGAACCTGGCATCCCGGCATTACGAAGCGAAGCGTTCGCATCGACTTAGCCACAGAGCCGACCATCCTCCTAGTAACGGTCCCAAAATATAGAGGCCGGAAATTTACCCTAACAGGGCCTCAGTCATATGTAAATTGCGGACCTTTTTCCGGCGACTACGTGCAGAAGGGGGGGGGGGGGGCTAAACTAGATGACTGGGACTCACAAGTAGCAGCTACCGCATATCCTGCAGCGTCCTCCAATTTTATTTGCTCGTGAGTCCCAGCCATCTAGTTTAGCCCCTGGGGGATACTCTCGGCGGTGGCGGTATAGTCGTCGGAAAGAGGTCTGCAATTTACAAATGACTGAGGCCCTGTTAGGGTATATTTTCGGCCTCGATAATTTGGGACCGTTATTCGGAGGATAGCTAAATTTCATACACAGTTGTAAAATTGGACGGAGAATTCAATTATTGGCTTTTCTTTGAATCGTTCCCCAAAATGGCGGCTTTAATATGATGGTGTTCGAAAGAGAGCTAAATTGGTAAATTTCTGGCCATAAAATATCCAAAAATATCAGAATGCGGGTCAGTTCTATTAAAAATATATGTGCCGGCTCCGGATAACGAAACAAATTCTCTGACAGGGTCTCGGCGATACGTTGCTTGCCGACCTGCTTCTGCGAGTGTGCCTCACCGCCGAGCGTATCCCCCGCTTTGCGAACACTGGCTGTAAACTCTGGCAGAAACTTCTGGTTGTTAATCTACTTCTTATGCACATTTGCAGTTGAACATTCTGTGTAAATTGTCTTCTGCTTCGCAAACACTGACTGTAAACTCTGGCAGAAACTTCTGGTTGTTCATCTACTTCTGGGCTTCAATCTTGTTTCAGACACTGTTTTGAACAACGAGATCCGGTATCTATAAGGGGAATTTTTGTGTTTCATATGTGTATGTTGCACAGCATTTGCATTTATATGGTCTTTTTTAATTTGCTTTAATTACCTTTAAAATAATATACCATTCATGATACTTAAACGCGTTGTTGCATGCAGTATTCAGAAATATGTGTGATGTATTTGTAAACAGTTACCAACAAATTCACAATGATAAGGAATTGATTTCATCCAGCAAGATGAAACTGGACAAATTTGTTTGTGCTGTTTGTACCTTGAGGATAAATATTTAGTAGTGCTATAAGTACTGTTAAGAAAACTGCTCTGGGTGAAAATTATTGCACATATCAATTTCATATTGACTGTGCTTGTTTACTAATTATTAAATAACAGTATAATTATATGTTGCAGTAGTCTACTAATAGTAATAATAACCATCAATCATTTATATTTATGTTATGTTTTACATGTGTATGTTTCACAGCAATATTTTTATGCACTAAATTTGATAAAGTTACAAGGCTCCCCCCCCCCTTACCTGCCTGACACGGCTCCTCTGATGCAACAATACCCTCTCAGAATCAAAGAGTTTGCACTAATACGAATATTTATTTACTTTTGCTGGAATAACTTTCAGTTTATATCTATATGTTATTGATGTTTATGTTCATGTTGACTGTAGCAAAAGTGAAGACCGAACCGAGATATAGATTTTGGCTTGTTTATTACAATGGTGGTATGTTTTATGATTAGTTTCGGTCTTAGATATAAATTTTCTTCACTGTGTAGATCTAGATATATCCTTTCGTATCTTCGCTCGGAGATATTTGATTTTATGTTGCTAGAAGCAGGTTTTTATTTTTGTTAGTAAAAGTGCTTGCCTCATGGCCTGTGTGAACACAATGTTGGTTGTTAATGTAGTGTTATTTGTGAACCACATGAGTTTTGAGCTCAGTAAAATAAACATATATTGAATGTGATATATTCAATTGCTTGATTAAAGATATAACTTGTAGTTCATGCACATGGTCAGGCTAGGCATTGCTTATGTAGCTCTAGTTGTAGTCAGTTGTTGTAGTTGTGTAATACAATTATTCACATATTCTTAGCTAGTGCTTTGATCATATTTTATAACCCATGCACAGAAGAACCCTTGTCTTTTCTTTACTTTTCCTGTTTTTGCTGTTCTTAGGGAAACTACTACTTATTGTCTTCATCATATTTTATGTTTCCTCTCCCCCTACTTCTAAGCTTAGTCTTTTTCATTCTTCCCGCTAGCACATACAGTCGAGTCCACTTAAGTCAGACTCAGATAAGTAGAATTTCTGTTAAGTTGACATGATGGCATTTTTCTCTTGTGTGTGTGTGCTTTCTGGATAAGTAGAAGTCCTGATAAGTGGAAGCAATTTCTTAGGTCCCTGCGACTTCTACTTATCCAGACTCGACTGTTTATATAAACAGTTGTTTAAAAAAATTGACTGCTATACATGCTAGGAGGAAGGAGGGGGTCAGCCGCGATAAAAATTATTGGGGATGGAGTCTCAGGGTGCTTGAGCCCTCAGGTGCCGGTACCTATGTCGACTAAATCCATCGCTACTGGGTGGTATAATAGAGTTGAGTCTTTAAGTTCCTGCACCTATATCGACTAAGTTCATCGCAACAGGGTGGTATAACAGAGTTGAGTCCTCAAGTTCCGGCACCTATGTCAACTAAGTCTGTTGCGACCGGGTGGTATAACAGAGTCGAGTCCTCAAGTTCCGGCACCTATGTTGACTAAGTCCATCGCAAATGAATAGTATAACAGGGTCAAACCCTCAGGCTCCGGCACCTATGTCGACTATCCATAGTGACTCGGCTCCCACAGAATCATTTCTAAAGGATGACTTGCCAAGATGTGGAATTTGTTTTTATCAGAGAAGATCCTTCTTAGTGACGCGATCACGAGTTTCACACCATACCCCCTCACCAACCCGATAACCACAACCACCAGCGGAGCAAGCCCTGAAACCAGAACCAGCCACAGCCACTTGAAAGATGCAGCCTGCAGCAGCCACAACCACCATCAATCTGGACCTGCCACCAGTCGTGTTCCCTGGAGGAAGGATTCCCAGGACAGGCATTACGATTGTTGTGTCCATGTCCTGTTCCGATGCCGCCTCCAGGGCAGCGCCTCCCTTGTTGGCTAGCGCGCTGATAGGCCCTTTCAAGGTGCCCCAAGGGGGTATAGCAGACCCTTATAAGGTTGCTGTGCCCACGAGGTGGTAACTCACGCTGACAAAGAAGGCATACGAGGTGATGTACACGAAGCTCCATGACATAAGAAAACTTAAGAAGGTGTGGATATGCGTCCCGAGCACTTAGACAAGGGAAAGACAAAAATATGTCTACACTGAATGCCGATCACCACCACTGACAGCGTCACAAAGATGATAGTCATTGGGATGACTGGCGACAACAGCCCAGTTCCAGTGACATATTTGCTAATCTGGTAATGCTTTTCTATGTTTGTGAATTGAACCTCTCCTATTCACACACTACACACACTATGTATTTAATAATGCACTAAGTATTTGTTCATAGTTTTATTACCGGTCCCAATAGATATTTTGTGCAAAATGGAAGTAACCTGCATCTGTTAAATCTATTTAACTACAGTGGTTTCCAGTGCAAGGAAATTGTCCCAGCTGTATCACTATCAAATTTGAGTTTCTCTCCTGTCCAGTACCAGCATCTTTTCCTCACCTCTTGGTTCACTGGTTTTTTTAAAGTTCATCCTCCCCGTGTGGTTCCGGGGTCCTTTTATAAGGAAGACAAGAATAGACCCATTGCCTACCCAAAAGCATGTCATAAGAGTCGACTAATTGGGAGCTTCCTTCGAAGTCGGAGTGCATCTGCCTGAGAGGCAAGGAACCAATAGTCTGCATGCCAATGAGTCAGATATGTCAGACGGATGCATACGCAACACTCAGTTTCTGAAACAGGACTGCATTCCAGAAGTAGACAAACAAACAGAACTTTTTGCCGGAGTTTACAGCCGGTGAACGTGAAGAAGAAGAAGAAAGTTTATCCTGGCCTATGGAGGTGATTACTATGTGGTCAGCAGTTTAATAAAAACAAAATGATGTGGAAAAGTGGTTTTATAGAATGACAAAAACACCATAAGCAGATTGAAAAAAAAAATTATGCCTTAAAAACAGTTAACTCACAAAAAAATATATAAGAAGGTGCCAATCTATATTCTTTGAGAATATTATGATAAAGGAAGGTCTGGAGTACCATATGGAAATAGGAAAGTTTGAGGGGCAGAGAGAGATCAAGGAGATATCTGTTAAGCCAGCATCATGGCATGAAAGAACATCATCATCATAAACTATTGGCAATGCACAAAGCAGAAGGTGTCGACAAATATGATTACCGATGCCACAAAGCATGGACTATATGAAGCTGCTTCTACTCTATGGTCCTCCTTTAGTAATAATTTCTGCTCTTTACATCTCTGGTTCGACACACTGCTTTACTGGTTTCTGATCTAGACAGAACCCGCTCAGTTTAACAGATTTGTTGACAGATAATTTTACACAGTGAATCAAAAATCTCAGACATGCTAACAGGAAAAACAAAATAGGAAATCAGTTAATTTTTCTCTCATCATCTGACCATTTATTTCTGCAAACTAACATTTTGTTTCAATACTGAAACTGTTAGTGCCATAATACTCAATACTGCCTTTCTGTTGTTTTCCAGGATGTACTAAATAAAATGTTACTGCCCTGTCTTCTACAGAGTGCAAAAAAGGTTGGTGTTGAACTAAACAAAAGTCTGCTCAAAGTTCTGAAAGAAGAAGAAATGCAAGGAACTAAGCCTGCTGGTTTTCTTAGGTGATGAGTGAGTGACATTTAACCCCATCAGGACTGCTCAATGAGCAACTAACATCCAATGGCACTAAGTGCCACCATTCGGATGAGAAACCCCCTTTTAACCATTCAGTTATATTAGGGCCCCTGAGACAGCTTGGGTGAGGGGCTTTGAAATTACAAAATAAAAATTGCGTTCGATATTGAACACAAAAGTAAGTAATTTTACCCTACCAGGACATTACAATGCAATAAGCATCCGGTGACACAAAGTGCCACCATGCGGATGAGGATCCCCTGTAGAGGTCCTGTAAACCATGTTTAACTGTTAGGTTATATTATGGCCCCAGGCAACAGCCAGGCTGGGGCTTCAAAATTTATAAATATTGAACCTCACAAGGGGAATAACAAAGATATAATGTAGGCAATAAGAAATTCTAATTCCTTTTAAGGAAAAATAAAAAAGTCAACCACGTTCAACCTGCTGGCCAAAAAAAAAAAAAAAAAAAAAAAAATTACTTAGGTAATATAATGATATCTATATGATAAATCACAAACCCTTTCTGTATTTTGTGTGTTCATTTCAATTCAACTATTAATTTCTTCCAAACCGTGACCTCTAAGTAGGTTAATTTTCAGTTGCTATTATAGCTATAATGTTTAACAGTCACACTGGTGGCAAGGTTTATGTGCATTTCCTTTACTTGTTCCAACAATCAGTAAAAGTAAACTTTTACCGGAGATATAAATTTTTTATATCTTTTTTTTATATTACTTCCACTGATAAGGTAATTTTTAACAATTATATTTTGCTGTTATCTCCCCTGAAAACACATATCAGACAATACATGTGTCTGTCTCCCAAAATGTTAAATATTACAGTTAGAGACAATATCTAAAGATACAGCAATGGTGGAGACAAAGATGAAGCAGAAGATGGGATTTAATATAGGGTTTTAGTGAGACCCCTATTTAACATAGATGCTACACTACAGTGTCAGCTTTTTGTTAACTGACCAGAGTGAGTATTTGTGGAAACAACAGCAGTCATATGCACTATGACACAGTCTTCATATCATCATGTGGCACAAGTAATCTTTCATTCATCAACATATTTCATTTAGCATTTTCTAAGCACAATTCCAATTTAGCCAGATCTAAGACAATGTTTCTATCTTGGCCTCGAACAAGCAATCACAATAATAACAGAATATGTAGTCAGTACTACAATTATTAATTAGCTGTAGATTAGTGGTTTTTAACCCTTTTTATGTGGTGCCCGTCTTGAATATATGGCAAGACCCCCACACTGCCCCTTCCTAATAACAACAACAAAATGATTATGAAGAGGACAAAAAAGAAATGGCTTCGGCAGATGTACAAATCCTCAAGAAAACTAAAACATCCTGACTTTTGTTTTATAAATAGTTTAAAATTAATAACAAAGTTGCAAATCCTTTACAGGACGCTGCAGAACCAACATCAGCATTTTTTTTGGCTGTTGTGGTTTTTCTAGGCAAATTTTATGTTCAGTAGTTTGATATTGCTTCTAAATTGTCTGCGCTCCATACCAATGTCAAAACCAGCACAAGACAATTTGTCCACAGCTGGGATCGAACCTGGCATTACGAAGCACGTTTGCAACGCCTAACCACAGATGCTGAAAAAAAGTTGCGTATCCTTTACAGGGCGCTGCAGAACCAACCCTAGAGCATTTTCTGGCTGTTGTGGTTTTTCTAGGCAAATTACACATTCAGTAGTTTGCCATTGCCAGCTGAACGGTCAGCTCTGGGTACTACGGTTGAAACCAATGCAAGACAGGCCGTCCACAGCGGGGATCAAACCAGGCACCACCTAAGCTACAGACTAAAATTTATAATTAAACTAAAAAAAAATGTTAGTATAACAGATTATTACAGATACAAATGTACTCAATTTTAAAAGTGGTTGATGTTCTCCTTGAAACTTCATTGTGTTGCCCTGGTTGAAAAACCGCTGCTTTAGATCAACTAAGTTTGCAGCTGTGAACAACTGAATCTGTCTGAGGTATTCGTTTGCTGTAGTTCATATATTCAGGTTGTAACATGTGTGTCATCTGGACTTTTCTGACTTGATCAGTTCTTTCAGCAATGACACCAGGTGGCTGCCTGTGAGTGAGAGCAAACATTACAACTTTTGATTACAGCGTTGATTAATGAGATAATGTTAGTTGATAAGGACATCTAACCTATCAAAGATCAAAATCTGTTTCTGAACTTAAAAAAAAAAAAAATATATAATGTTTTCAATTCAGCACAGGCAAGACAACAAATACTCAGTGGCATGTTAAAATAACTAGCTGGATTTTTTTGAAATGCTCAGTCTATATTAAAAAAAATATATATATTCTTCTTCTACGCATTCACTAGCTGAAAACTCCGGCACAAAGTTCTGGGTGTTCGTCCACCTCCGTACTTTAGTCTTGTAATAGAATTTGAGTGTTGCATGCATATCCATTTCACATATGTGGCTTATTTGTATGCAAACTCTTGGTTCCTTGCTTCTCAGACAGAAATACTCCTACTTCAAAGGATGCTCCCACTTAGTCGACTCTTATGACATGGGCAGACAGTGGGTCTATTCTTGTTTTCCCCACAGTGGGTCCCAGGAATCCAAACAGGCACTAAAAAAAGAGATTAACACATCATGGACTGTATGATACACACAGCAATAGCTCATCAGATACGGCAATGATAACACTTGTGTGGGACAAAACACACAGCATATTAACTCTTTGGGTACCAAGGAAGGCAGCATACACTGATTTATAACCCAACCTCCCTCACCTGGATCTAATGCAGGTGTAAAGGGTAATGAGCGAGCTGACCAACTGGCAAGCAATGCACCAACGCATGTGGGAAGAAGTATGGAGAGAGCAGATATCGTCAATGCTGTATGGATTGGGCTAGTGGATGATGAATCTCTTGACACTAACATGATTGGGTGACAAGGGAGTAAAGCATGGTGAAACACGTCTATACCACCTTCAAGGCCGTTAAGAGACACTATAATCAACTTCTCATGGGAACAATTAGTAGAAGTACCTTGGAGTGGCTGCTGCATCGGAGGACTGAGCACGCATGGGAATGCCCAATGTGCCATTATGTTGATTGTAATAACACAGCATAACATAACATTTATAACAACTTAATTGTCCTCTGCTACTAAAAGAGTTAAAAGAAGGTTCCTGAAGGATGACCCTCTGCTCCCCTTAAAGTCCTGATGAGTGAGACAAAATACTTGGTCAGCACATTCAGAGAAAGCTACTGGATGATTCTTTCATCAACAATATCCTCATCATCATCATCGATGTCCACTTCTGCCATAATTCATTAAACATCCTAACCTGCACAGTCCGTGGCCACAGCACCAGCCATGTGGATCTAAATCCTCAAGCTCATGACCCCCTGTCTACATTGCCCTAACAAGCAGTAAAAACAGACAGTAGTGACAGCAATTATTCAGTTGGATGAGCAGTATCTGATCCACTGCTAGATGGTGCTATTGTCATTGAATGTGGATTGTAGAACATCTTTTATATCATCAATCGATTTTCTAATTGAGAGCCCTACTCTTTTGGATGATGCTTGGCTTCTCTTAAAGTCCTGATAACACATGTGTGAGATTAAACAATTATCTAGCACATTCAGGGACGGCTCCTGTTATAGTAGGGACTGACAACACATTTGTGACACAAAACAATTACCTAGTACATTCAGAGACGGCTCCTGGAGCTTCCTTTCCAGTAGGTCATCCAATAAAACTCGAAGTTCTTTGAATATTACACCAGTTTTAGCTACAGCCTAAAAGTCAGAACAAACAAAGAAAATAAAAAAATCATCTCAACAGATGATAATATTAAATAAATGTAATTATCATCATGTATTATTCTCAGGTGTGCAATCAACAACCCTCTTTGCTAATCTCATATGGAAAAATTATGAGTATATTTATAGTTTAGACGGAATCTGTGGCTAGAGCGTTGGGAATTATTAATTGCAAAATTTAAAGTTTCAGCTTTGGACTCCAGGCTGTTCAAGACGCTGTATGACAGCATGGATTCAAATCACCCCTTCCTACATGCAGAAGTGAGGTGGTTATAGAAAGGATGGATTCTTGCAGGCCTTTTCGAACTGAAGGAGGAAGTAAAGCTGTTCTTGCGGGAGCAAAAAAATGACCTAGCAGAGCTATTGTTGCATTACAAATGGAAGAGTAAACTGGTGTGTATGGCCGATAAATCACAGTATGAAAAAAAATATCAGGGATGATATGTGAAAATTGTAGCACAAAACGAAGGTGAAAGTAAAGAAAAGAAGAAGAGGATCTAAAAAAAAGGACAGAAACAGTTCTTTTTTCAAAGTCAGAGTGTATCTATTCTTTCTTCAAAGTCAGAGTGTATCTATTCTTTCTTCAAAGTCAGAGTGTATCTACATTATAAGCAAGGAAGTAACAGACAGCATACAAACAAGCCAGATCTGTAAAACAGATGTACATGCAAAACACAACTGCTTGACTAAAGGTAAATTTAGGAAATGGATGAATAACCACTGGAGTCTACAGTCGGTGAATAAAAAAAAAAAAAAAAGTAACAATGAAAACAGTTATCTTCGTACCTTGAATCGGATCCAGCTATCAAGGGAAACAACTCTCTGCGTGTGCTGCACATCGATGGCCCCTCCAAACAAAAGAAGAGCGTACGGCGATACCACTGTAGTGTCTCGCAAGTAAATTCGACCCAGGCGAATCTGAACAGACACCATGCAACCAATCAATTATTTACTAAGAAGTGTAGACACAAAGAAACTATCGTTTGGGAAGGGGGGGGGGGTGGGGGCATAATTTTCTGAGGTGAGGACCTCAAGGGGTCTAAGCCTAGTTTAAGTGCAACATTTTAATATTACTATTATGTGCTGAATGGCAAATAAATATAAAAAGTATGCAATGTGTAAATAAATACTTAAAAAGATAACTTATATACATGATTGACCCACCCACCCCCCTGCAAATTTTGTAGGGGGAAGGGGGATCTAAGCCTCCAGATCCCAGTGCTCATGGACTTAATTACTGTTCTTTCTTTCCTTCTTCAAGAACACACTACTTACCATTTTCTAAATGTGCAATTCCCAAAACAAACACCTTGGGCACAGACAAAAAAGAGACTGCACATGAAATTCAGTGCACGCAGTTTTGCATCATGCACTCAACTCAAACGTTGGGTGATGTAACCATGTAATTTCAGTCCATATATTAAGAAAAATGCATCAGAAAACTGAGATCAGAATTTTAAAAACAGACTGCAAAGCTTTAAAGAACTAATAACCAAGGAAGTCAATGAAATGTTCTTACCTTCTCATGGTACACCAGCCAGTTTCCTGTCGATGTGAGGTGTTTATTGACAGAGAAGGGGTGCACCTGAGCAACCCCCTGCGGTGTCTCTACCATACACTCTGTCTTCCTTGTGATATCTACTGAAGGTACGGAAACTACCTGCCCCACCTGGCAATAACACAGACGATAAAAACAATTACAAAACAAAGACTATATTTCCTGATTAATAATAATGAGAACCCTAATTAACTCTTTAACGATCTTCATAGATTAAAAGCTAGTTTTGTACCCTTTACAGGATGTTGCAAAACCAACCCATAACTTTTAGGCTGTTTGTGGTTTTACTAAGCTAATTATATGTTCAGCAGTTTGCCATTGTTTTCTGAATGGTCAGCTCTTGAGACCACTGTCAGTGCAAAGCAAGCTGCTGACAAACTACAAACAGCAGGGATCGAACCGGGTCTCTAGAAGTTACAAACTGCATTCACAAGCCCTAAGCCGCAGATGCTGACTCCTAAAACAGCCTCAGTAATAGCCCTTTCTCAATAACTGGTATGCTTTGCAAAATTCAATGTTTCAAAAAGACAGGACTTTCTTATTTTTAGGGATTTTTTATTTTATGTGCGTCTTTCTGTAACAAATACTTAATTACAAATCACATTTTATTTAAAGAAGTAATGTCAGTTTTATTTACATTTATTTATTCATACACTAAGTACTTTATAACTCAGTATGTCCTTTGTTTATTTCAACGGACTAACAAAATAAGTGGTTTAACAGACAATGAGTCCGTGTTACTGAAATATTTCCCCGCAGCAGTCACTTTCACGACAGAAGTTATCTAATGAACTTAGAATTATTATTACTCCTAGCTAGCTAACCCAGAAAGGAATTATTTTATGTTGTAAATCAAGTTTGAAGAAATTTAATGCAGAACAGAAACATGCATGAGTTAACGACATATTCCTTGACTAATTGCATCTCAAGTGCATATGACAGAAATATTAATGTATCGGTCGTAATCTGGTTATCTGTCCGTCTTGCGTTTCCTCTATATTAAAGATCCTGTGCTAACAAAGTAAGTAAATGCGTTGTGTTGTATGTCAAATCGTCACACAAAGTTAATAAAATCACCTGGCTGACAATCTTAACTAGGGCCTACATTTGGGGTACGGATTATATTACGAACATCCTGAAAAAAAGTTTATTTTCGGGCTCCCCCGTGTGGGTTCCGGGGCCCCATTGTGGGGAAAACAAGAATAGACCCACTGCCTCCCCAAAAGCATGTCGTAAGAGTCAACTAATTGGGGAGCTTCCTTTGAAGTCGGAGTGCATCTGCCGGAGAGGCAAGGAACCAACAGTCTGTATTCAAGAGAACGAGATCTGTAAAACTGATGCACACGCAACACTCAGGTTCTGGAGCAGGACTGCAGTTCAGTAGTGGACGAGCAACCAGAACCTTCCGCCAGAGTTTACAGCTGGTGAACGCGACGAAGAAGAAGAAGATTTTCGGGCTAGATCTTATTTTCGAGGAAACATTGTGGAAGGAATTAAATGGCATGACACAAACACCAATGTGGAGCTGAGGGAGGAATTAAACAAATTCCAGTAAATAAGGATATAGAGGAAATCAGAGATAGATGGGGGTATTCAAAGTGAGCGTCATGCAATAAAGGACCCTTTTCCACATCTTCAGGCATATAGGGCCAGACCTCTAATCTACAGACCATCGGCACTCAGTGGGTAATGTGGTCAAAATCCTGTCAGCCACCTTTACTTCCAGGCCTATAGCTGGTACCCACTCAAACTTAGGTTGACCTGGGAGCCAAGGTCATATAAAAAAAAAAAGTCAGACTCTGCCAGGACCCAAACCCATGACATTCAGATCCACAGGCAAGCGTCTAGCTGCTACACCATGGCAGCTCCCCCTTATCATGCAAACAAAAAAATCACCATAAAATGACTTGGAGCGAGTTGGTTGAGGGCCTATGCTTCGAAAGGGGAATAAAGGGCAGAAGCACCCAATGGCTTTACAGTTTACATTAATTATCTTTATTACTTAAATTACATGAATCATTTTTACAGGTAAAATTAACTGGCATGATAAGCTAAAGAACTACATCAAGAGACAACAGATCAAATGGTTTGGTCATGTGTCAAGACTACTACCACCAGATAGTGCACCCCAGAGAGCCCAGTCACTTAAGATGTAATGGAAGCAGAACTAGAGGTCGACAATGCAAGTGATGGGTAGACAGAATATTCAAGGTCATAAATACCAGCATCTACATAGCACATACCAAGGCTCTTACTGGATGCCTCTTTAAAATCTGATGCTGAAAGGCAATACAAGACTAAAAAAAAAAGAAGAATATAATTAGTTTAAAACATAACATAACCCTTGACCCGTAGGGTCGTGGAGGTGTATCGATAGAAGCACCAGCAAACAAAACCTGTCATCTTTCTGTCTTCTGCTTGTTGAACAAATGTATAGTAATTTAGTCCTGTCTATTTCTTGATGATGTTCACTCCAGGTTCTTCTTCACCCCCTTCTTCTTTAACAACCCCCATGTTCCTTAAAGTACAGTCTTTGCAATTGAATCATTTTTCACTGCATGTTCCAACCAAACTAGCTTGTGTAGTTTCACCACTGCCAGAAGAGGCTCCTGATGTCCTGCAGATGTGTTCATTTAATTAGATTAATTAAAATAAAAGTGGTAATTGCAGACCAAACTACCTCAGCATCAAAATACATGAATCCATATCCAAACAATCTGGTCCACACAAAACTGACCTGAGGGTACAGCCCTGCAGTTAAAATGGCTTTCATCATAGCAATGCTGGCCATATCTAGATCATCTGTCCTTGTACAAACTGAGGATATACTAAGCACCTGGCCAGGAGCTGGAGGTGCCTGGGTTGAACTCCGTGGTGCAGCTTCTCCAGTCTGGCTGTTGAAGCCGATGCTTCTAACTAGCCTTATAAGGTCATTCTTCACATTCTAGAGAAACAAAAAGCAATGTAAAGAAAAAGCAATGTTAGCCAGATTTTCTAAATCTTAAAGCAGTGGCTTCTAAATTTTGATTCATTCACTCTTCGTAAGAGCTTCCACTCTGCTTTAAAAAAACATTCCCTATCTTGCAACATGAAGATCCCAATATTTAAAAACACAGATAAGACCAAGTGTCTTATTTAAAACCAAAAAAAAAATTAAATAAATAGAATAAACAATAAAAAAAATTGCCTGTCCTTTACAGGACGCTGCAGAACTGACCCCAGCAAGTTTCTGGCTGTTTTGTCATTTCACTAGTCAAAGTTTACATTAATAAGTTTGCCACTGCTTTCTTGGCAGTCTGCTCTTGTTATCAATGTTGAAACCAACACACAGCTGTCTGCTGCTAAATAGCTCGCAGCCTGGATCAAACCCGGCACCACAGAGTTACAAAGTGTATTTGCAGCACCTAAGCCACAAACAGTGACTGTCCTTTATAGCGCCAATGCCAAACAGTTCTATTGTCCAAAGTCAAATTCTCCTATATAGCTCTTAAACCTGGAGTATAACTAAAATAATCAAAGCTTTATTACACATTTTTTGAAAACAGAACCTTAAAACAAATCTTTCGATGTATCAAAGCTGCAAACAGCAGAGAATTGAGAGTGAAAAGCAATAATAAAATTTATTACCTGTTTAAATCACCACTAACTGTTATGTTTATGTTATCATAATTGATGTCACTGCACACTGGGCATTCCCATGTGTGCTCAGTCCTCCGATGCAGCAGCCACTCCAAGGTACTTCTACTAATTGTTCCTATGACAGGTTAATTATAATGTCTCCTATCTCGACCTCGAAGGTGGCATAGATTTGCTTTACCATGTTTTACCTCCATGTCACGCAACCGTGTTAGTGTCAGAGATTCGCCATTATCCACTAGCCCAGTCCGTACAGTGTTGACAATATCTGCTCTGTCCATGCTTTTTCCCACATGCCTTAGTGCACTGCTTGCCAGTTGGTTCTCTCATCCATTACCCTTTATGCCCACATGACCAGGTGTGTAGATCCAGGCGAGGGAGGATAAGTGTGATTTTCAAATGCTGTCGCCCCATTCAGAGCACATATGTCCTGTTGCTACCTTGTGAAAGTATGTTCGTTCATGGAGTCTGACACAATTACTACCTGTGTGGCTAAAAATAATTACTGGCATCATAGACTGCAATGGTTGGGGCATGTAGAGAGAATGATAGACAACAGAGAAAAAACTTATGTGCAGAAAAAGAGTTGAATGGGAATAGACCATGAGGCAGACCAAGACGATTGTGGATAGTCAAAGGGTCCTTTACTGACCTTACTTATAACTTACTTCAATATCCAGTAAAGTTGACCTCTTCAGGAAATACTTTGAGAGATAAGAATTTTCTGCTGATCTGCTCTCTCTTCTGGCTCTGTACCATCTGGTTTCACATTAAAAAAAAATTACAAACAAGCCTGTATCACATTTTCTAAAACATGACAAAGAATAAACATATTTAAAAAAATTTTCACCCAAATTGACAACATGTGAATACAAAGTTGAGTTGAGTCAAGAATTGATATCACAGCACTCTGGGCATTACCATGTGTGTTCCGTCCTCATCTTCAGCAGCCAGCGCAAAGTTCCAGTACTGATGGTACCGGTCACAATCTAATTATATGTCCGTCTTGCCTTTCCTCTAAGTGCAGTGAGCCGGCCAGACCCTCTAGTTACACCCAGAATACAAAGAAGAAGAAGAAGAAATTATCTTTTTTTAATTTTATCTCCCAATGGAAAACAGGCCATCAAAGAAGTTATGACAACCCCAGCAACTCCTCCCCTAAATTGCGCTCTCTATTCAGACCAATTGTTTCAAGTTTAATGACACCAAATGTTTAACATCCTCCCATCTGAGTTCCAGGGCCCCATGTGGGAAGAAAAGGAACAGACCCACTGCCTCCCTAACAAGCATGCCTTAATAAGAGGTAACTAATTAGAGCTTTGTTGAAACTAGATGTGTTGGGTTGAAAGGTGGAGATATCACAGTCTAGCTGTAAACCACAATGTTCCAACCACTCTTTTAACTTTTGAAAGCCATAGATGATTTTGAAATATATGCCTAACAGGCAAAGAATGATGAATGCATTATATTACAGTTAAACATACGCATTGGAAGCAGCCAATGTGACAGCTAGATTTCTTTAGAATACTATGAACAAAACATATTGCAACAGCTGGGATTCAATTGGAAAAACGTCGACATATCATGTGTTTCTTGGGCCTGAAACAGTTATGTTAAACGCAGAAGAAAAAAGAAAATAACATATCCCAAATCGTAACCCCCCACAAAAAAAAGGATAAAACAGGAGTGATCTCACAGCGGAACAACCAATGAGAAAGTGTTAAAAAACATACACATTTTTTCTTGTATAATCCCTTTGTGGAACAGAACCACTGCCTACTCAAAAGCATGTTGCAAGAATTGACTAACTGGGAGCTTTCTCCGAAGTCGGAGCGTAAACTGCCTGAGAGGCAAGAAACCAACTGTCTACATATACATGAGTCAGACTTGTAAAACTGATGTGCATGCAACACCCAGGTTCTGGAACAGGACTAGAGTCAGAAGTGGACGAACAACTAGAATGTTCCGCTGGAATCTACAGCCACTGAACGCGAAGAAGTCTTGAACAAAATAAATGACAATGTATAACGTGTTGTTCTTTTCTTTGGTTCTAATCATGTTGAGCAGCCCCACAATGAGAGTAACTTCCCTTCCCACTGATGCCTCGATCTGGTGCAGCGCTTGCACTATGTCACAGGGGTGCATCCTAGGTCGCACGACTGTATGCAGCGTATAATAGAGACTGCATACAGTCATGGGACATTGGCCGAGGCTGTGGAGTAGGGGGGTTTGGGGTTAAGCCCAGCTGTACATGTTTTGGGACCATTAAAAGCTCACAGCATAGAAGATGGGATATCGCCGGCTGCTGACAACAAGGAGTAAAATACGAATCGCTACATCTGAAACCCCTGCGACATAGTGCAAGCGCTACACCAGATCAAGGTATCAATGGAATGGGAAGTCACTCTCATTGTGGGACCATGGCCACAGTCACCCTAGAAATAGGCCTGACGTCTTCCTTCGAAGTCGGCGTACAGCTGCCCAAGAGGCAGGGAAATGAAAAACGGTTGTACACGCAAAAATCAGGTCCAGGTGAAAGCCAAAAGTCCAAGCGGACGATTAACCGTGACCTTCCACTGGAATTCACAGCCGGTGTTCGATGAAAAAAAAAAAAAAAAAATTGTGGGACCATTATTGCATAAAGTACCTTTTCTTCTTTTGTATGTCCTACTGCTTATGCCGTAAAGCAGAGAAGTTAGATGTAGTTTTTGCTAGTGGCATAGCTTGTGTTAATGCCATATTGAGTTTCTACAGTATCTCGTTTACTCCTCAAACCCCCCCCCCCCCCTCCCCCCAATCTCTTTCTTGGTCAGCCTCTTGCCTTTAGCCTTGGCTGTTCTCATGCAGTAAGCTCTAGCTGCTGGTTGTTGCAATTTGACTGGATTATAAAACCATCTGATTCTTTGATGTTCTATGAAATCATTTACTGGTACTGTGCCTACCATTTTTCTTAGTTCTTAATTGATGTCTCTGTCTCTTCTTGTTTTTCCCACTGCATTGTTTTTATAAATCTCATCTCACATGTTGTAATTTTTAATTTATGTTTTTCTTGGACTGTCCATTTCTGGCATTGATAGCACAAAGATGGTACAAATAGCGAATTTATCATTTGCCTTTTTGTGTGTGACAGATTTATTACACATAAAATTGAAGAAGATCACTTCTGGAAATCATTTTCTCTTCCTCTAGCTATTTCATCAAAGTGTTGAGTGGAGATGTAAAAATCTTCTGTGTGCTTTCACTAATGCTGTTTAAATTGACCTACATTTCCTCAAGGCTGTTCTTGATTGCTTTGTTCCATTTTTTTTGCGCGGTCTACCCATTGCCTTAAGTTCATTATACTTCCTCAGTATAGCTTTTTGTGGCAGCTGCTACCAGGGCTTTCTCATTAGAAAACCATGAAAATGAAAGAATACTGACCCTTGAAATGCTTTGAAGAGTGTTATGTGGTCAGAGAAAGCTACTGACAACATATCTTTAGCTGCGTCTGCTTCTGATCGTTTGCTCAGAGGCACAACAAATGGAGACTTTTCTGTCATGGCAGCAGCTATCACAGCCTGTTGTGTGTGATGATAAAACATTACATGAAATGCACAGGAACATTAAGAGGCTAAAGAGAAATGCGTGCACATGAACCAGGGAAGTGTAGTGTAGTTACAAAGGAAAATATGGTAATTTAACAGTGTTACTATTTTTTTCCTTTATTTTTCTGCATTCACCCAAAAAAATTTTGGCTGGTGCGTTATGGCTTACAGCTAGGCTGTGATATCAGCACCTTTTGGCCTAACACATAAGATTTCAGCAAACCACTAATTAGTCATCTTTTATGGCATGCTTGTAAGGGTGGGGGGCAGTGTTACTATTGTTAGCTTTCCATATGGGCCTCAGTAACACATGGATGACCTCTTTGAGGTCCAGCAAAATACAGGCTAGCTTCAGTTCGCTGATCTTGTGACAAGGAATCAAGTTACATCAGCAGCTGACCATATTCATCTACCATCTATCTTTAGTTCCACCTAGCTTATGTGAATACCTGGTTTTTTTCTACTGCACTATCCACTTCTTCATCATTCATCGAGTAGTGTAAAAGCATTGAGCCTGTTTAAGGCATAGCTGCAATATTTGCACATTTCAGCCAACATATCTCAACTTCTTCGGGCAATTGTTATCTGGATTAGCCTTCCCGGTTAGTATCATGGGACATTTGTAGCCTCCAATCTGTGGCGACTTTGTCATCCCCTGATCCACAGAGGACCCATCTAGAGCAGTGGCGTACAGTTTGGCTGACCATCACGGGAAGGCAAGGGTAAGCATGGGCATTCCCCACCATCCAAGGAGGCTTCCATAAATGCAGAGCTGGTGCATGCAGCTCTAGTACTGGGCTTACCCAAGGAATCATCACATCCTGCACATGAATGCAGATATTGAACCTTTCATTCATTATGGGCTGCGTCCAATGGGATCCCCAGTAAGCAGTCTGCAGACATGAGATTCCCTGTAGCAATGAGCTTCTTACTTTCTCAGCATGTTAGACTTCTGTCTTTAACAGCGACACCCTTGCCACAGATGCCCCGGTCAATTTTTGCAGTATTTATGAGAAGGATGCATTAGGCATGACTTCACTGTATGGTCATTACACTCCGTTGTGTTATGAGCTCTGTTATAAGCTTATGTAAAGCAATGGCATTTTTTTTAGTCAACACTAGAGAATTCGGTATCTGGAAAAGTACAAGGGTTAATGGGCTTGTTAGTCAGTGAGACAGAAAGCCTGGATAGACATGAAGACCAAATACTTCATAGCAAAAGAAACAATACATACTATTTGCTCCAAGCATCCAAATATTGCAGCCAATATCAACATTTTCCCGATGCGGACATCAACTGGTAGAGCAGCCAAGTGATGACCCAAGGGAGTCAGAGTACAGTCGTCTGATTGGCAGGCACCGACTTCTTTCAGCAAGTTCATGGCCCTAGAGACAGCCAATCCCTGAGGTGGATCAAGAGCACCACTCAGAAATTGATCTGGCTTGCCATATTGGCATTTCTGAGGAGAAAACAAAGAAACGATAACTATTTAAGTAACCCTGGTTAGTTCTGAGGTAGGCAACCATATCAAAGACCTAATATGAGGAAAACAACTGACACCGAAATTGCTGGGGCAGAGGGGATGCAGAGGTTGTGACCCACATGTAGTGGTGCACCAGGACCGGGACTTTGACCCATCTAAACCTCTCCTCGATCATCCTAGAAACAGGTCCCTAATCAGAATCCTGGTCAAGGTAAACAGGATCAATGTTTCCTTCAAAGTGCATCTGCCTGAGAGGCGAGGCACCAACAATCTTCACACAAATAATCTGTAAATTTGATTTGCATGCAACAGTGAAGCCCACAGCAAGTCCGAAAGTGGATGAACAACCAGAACTTTATGTCGGCATTTGAAGAAAAAAATCTTGTTCAATTGATCTCCCTATTGACAATAGACCATCAAAGAAGTCAGGCCAACCCATCCTCTGCTATATCCTTCACCAACTCATGTAATCAGAGATACCCTAGATCATGGCTTTTTTTCAAGAAAAAAAAGTGCCAGTACTTACCACAAATGTCTATAAAAGAAAAAGTGCCAGTACTCACTAAAAAGTGTCCATTACAGTAATCCTAAAAAAAAAGATGCCTACAAAAGGTGCAGGTACTGCGTACAGTTGCATACTCCCAGAAAAAGCCCTGTCCTAACTTACCATGATACTCAAACACAATTCCTCCAGAGGCACCCTTAGCATCTCTGGAGTTGTGTAAGCTCTGAACTCACGAAACTGCCCCTGCGTGAACAGCCTAAAGCAAAAGCCTTCTCTCACTCGGCCAGCTCGTCCAGCTCGCTGCTTACAGCTGGCCTTGCTGATGAACACCTCCTCTAGAACACTCATCCGACTGGTCTCCAGGTACCTGTTCAGTGTAATAACAGACAACAGTCATTAGAGTTACAGCTGGCTGCATATTCTTTACCACATATCTGCCTGCCCTAATGTTTTGCTGGGTTCGAATCCATATGAAGTCAAATATGTTACAAGGAATTTGGCTCTCAGGTTAACCAGCCCTAGTGGGTACCAGGTAAAGTCCTGGGAAGTAAAAGCAGCCAGGATGAAGTTATAAATCACCAAGTGACTACCAACTGGTCAATATAAATATCCAAGACGCATCAAAGTGTGAAAAAGATGCCTGACTCTACACTTAACTATATTCTTTAAAGGAATTTGCAAACCAACTTTAGAATTTGTTGGTTGTTACCTTACTAGACGATTTTACGCTCTGTAACTGTTATCATCTTCTGAATGGTTGACACTTAATACTACTGGTAAAATAAATACAAAGCAATCAGCTAAATCAACAACAGTAATTAAGTTACTATAAGTGTTAAAATTAGCAACTCTCTAGGTTCTCAACCTTCCTAATGCTACAGCCCTTTAATACAATTCTTCATGCTGTGGTGATTCTCCCCCCCCCCCCCTCCCCCCACCCCTCCATGACCTACAGGTTGAGAACCGCTGCTTTAGATGATGGCATACTAGTGGATGTAAAATTTGTCTAGAAAAACCACAACAGCCAAAAACTGCTGGGGTTGGTTCTTCAATGTCCTGTAAAGGATACGCAACAAACTAACTACTGTAACTATACAGAAGAGACAGAGTCATCACTGAAGAACTAGGACTAATGGTAGGCCCAGTACCAGTAAATAATTTCACAGAACATCAAAGACTCAAATGGTTTGATCATCTGGTAAGAACAAAACAAAATTAGCCAGCAGCTACAGAATAGCAGGCAACAACATGAGCTAAGCAACTAGCAAAGAAGGAAACTACGTCTTACTCCTCTCTGCAACGCGCTTTATGGCATAAGCAGTAGCACAAAAGAAGGAGAAAATATTCACAATTTCATCAATAATTAAACAAATGGGATGATGAAATATAAAACAGATTTAACTGCTACAGTCATTACTCACCGACTTTCTTTGGCCTTGCCGCTGTCGATGACAAAAACAACATCAGGTATGGTGATGCCTGTTTCTGCTATGTTGGTTGCCAGGACAACCTTTCTGACCCCAGGTGGCGGAATTATAAAAACTTGACCTTGGTCTTGTGATGAAATAACAGAGTGCAGAGCAAAAATTTTGTATCTGTGGGGAGAAAGGGGAGAAAATGTCAACTATTAAAAAAGACTCCTGGGTAGCAAAGATTGGTATTTACAAATCTTTCTAAAAATGGGAAATACCAATCAAGACAACCGTACCTACATGTGGTGCTACCTGTTGTATCAGTCACGGCTCTTGCACACAGCGAGCTTCCATCGCTAACAAAATGGACCCCCGATGCCTGAAGGGGTAAAATACCAGGCTGCGGCTGGGGTAAGCCAGACAGAAACCCTCAGCAGAGTGTGACTACCCTCCCTTCTCCTAAGGATAATCAAAGGGGGAGAAGGGAAACTCCCTCAACCTCTGATTTCTGGCAGGCAGTGTTTGGATGAACAAGGACATGGATAGGGAGACTCAGTAACTTCCTCCACAAAGACGGACATGTCAGTCTGAATGGCATGGGCACTCAGAAATGGAAACGGACATCAATGCAATCTACCGTTAAAGAGTATGCTTAGATACCTACACAGTTATGGAGCTGCTCCTGTGGACTACTGCCAAGTAGGAACAGCACCAGATTTTGAGCCTAAAAGGGGTCCACCTTAAACTACTGATGGTAGCTCTGCTCATCAAGATTAAGCAGAGTAATGTGTCTGGCCAAAATAATACCTTCTTCTTCTTCTTCTTTCGTTCATTGGAAATAGATTATCGATATCTGCAATGTTGTCTCTAGTATGAACTTCACTGTCTTTTGTAATTCGCTCAGCAACCCATAAAGTTTGACTTGCACCGATGTTTCTCTTGGCCAAAATAATACCAAAACACTAAAGATAATGCAGTGAAATGCAGAAGGGGTCATGATGAAAAGCTGGAACTGCAACAATTCAGCTATGAACAAAAGATTAATGTTGTCTGTATTCGGGAAACCCATTTAAATACAAGCTCTCGCTTTTTTGTCAGAGGCTATGACAAAGGAGAAACAACACACCCATTCACTGTCATTACCAGAAATCAAAATGCATCAAGGGAAAATACAAGAAATTGTGGAGAGAACAAAGTAACAGTAATCATCCATAAGACCCCCATCAGCAGACTCAACAGAAAGCAACATACAATTTTCCTTCTACCAATAGGACACTGTAGGCTCAACTACCACATGTATAAATGAAAGATTGTACAGTCCCCACAGTGTGCCCGTCAGACAGGACCAAAAATAACTCAGCACATTCTGCCCCCTCTACCTACAACTTCAAAAAGACACCTGGCCTCAAGAGCAAAGTGTGCAGAGAAAGCTATGGGGAACCACGAAGGACCTGCTGCTGACATTTGAGTTCAGGAAGGCAACCCACCTGATGGTCTGACCTGAGCATAGAAAACTGGACGCAAAGAGGAAGAAGAAAAAGACCCCTAAAACCTGAAGACAAAAGAACTATTATTACACTAAATGAATACTGGAAAAAAAAATTAAAACTGCAGGTAACTGGCCCGTAACACTATACAGCTATGTAATATAGACTTTAAACAAAAGAGATGAAAAGTAACCGAGAGCTTCTGAGAAGTGATTTTAGTGCTGAATGCAAAAGAGCACCTTCCTCACAATAAAACAGCAACATTTTGTTTTTACTTTTGATTTATCTTACACAAAATGTGTTTTTTGTTTACTAAACCCAACAATAGCAATAAATAATACATACATTTCTTCCGGTCAAAATCAACGCTAGGCACGGGCACTGTTTGGAGACGGGGCAATTTTTTGGCTTCTGCTAGACAGTGGCCATTGCATTTTTGCTCCATTTGTAGACTGAAAGGATATAGTTTCGTCGCCCAGCTTCTGAGTTGAATGCATGGCGGGACACTGTGAGCTGCAGATTTCATTTGGAATGTTTTTTCGACTGTGACCAATGTAATGGTATGAATTGAAGATTCAGAAAATGGTACGATGCCTGTTGTCGCAATATTGGTGGTGCCCTTATGTGATTAAAATTGATTGCGTGTGCAACTGCTGATCTGCTGGTGACTTCTGCTACCATCAATGATGAACTGCATTTCTAATGTCGGACTGCTTTTAATGCGTGTGTATGATAGATATGCTGAGATAGCAGTCTGTTAATCTTTCCACAAGGGACTGTGATAAACATTCTGTGTGTTTTTCGTTGGCACAGGAGCGGAGCAACTATCGGGTGACTCGTTAGCTATGAAGCTGAAACTAAGATTACCAGACTGTTCCATACAGCTTGGTTTCCACTGGAATGCCCCCTGGCCAAACCCGAGATCTCCCTACTGCATGGAGAGGGCATGTCTGTAGCACGTGTTCAGTATTCTCTGGTGTCTGTCTATACTGGCAAAGTTTTGAATCCCATAATCTTGAATTTCTTGTACTCATGACTGCAGTCTGTTGTGTCCAGAACACAGTCTAAATATAATGGTCTGTTTCTTTCATGTGAGGAGGTTGACTGGGTCCTCAGCATTGTGGCCTGGATGAGAAGTGTTCCAGTGGGTTCTATTGGCTGCCTTGATCTGGGTTTTATTTACCCCATAAATGCATTTTGTATCTGGCTGTTCTGTATGACTTCTAACTCTTGCTAAATAGTCTGCTCTTTCACTTCATGTGTAAAATCAGGTCTAGCATATTTCATAATTACACCACTGCCTATGAAAGAACCAAAGAACAGTAACTTACACATATGTTTTCAGAGCTGATTCAGGACACTTGGCATGAGATTGGCTATCTTATTCCATTAAAAACGTCTGCTGCCCTGACTGCGTCTCTTGGTTGTATATCAGTACATTTTGTATTTAAACAGATGATCTGTTAAAGGAACGCTTGAGTTGAGGAATCCTCAAGCTTTTCTTTATTCTATGTTTAGTGCCAAAGTTTGTTGGTTAGCAACTTTTTACCAGATCCTTCTATTGTGACTCAACAATGAAATGGCTGATTGACCCTTCCAAGGCAGAAATGAGTAAATGAAAATAACATTTACGAAATACCAGAGATAAATAATTTTCTGGATGTACACACTTTGTTGGATTGCTGAAATGCCGCTGTGTTGTAAGTATCTCGTATAACTCCTGTATGTCAGCTAGACCTGGCAGAAAGATTAGCACAGCACCCTCTACATCACAGAAAGGGGGCGATGATTCTAAGTGCTTGAGTAAATCCTGCAAAAAACAAGAAATTGATATATTTAGTTAAAAAACAATCTCTGGTTCTAAATTATTCATGCAAATAAAATTGTTTTATATTAATATTAACTAGTTAATAGCGTTCTCACATTAGAGTGGATACATAAACATCTACTCCTTTGTTAAATGTGTTGCAAACAATAGCAATACTGGAAACCATGCATGTTGCAAAATAGAGGATGTTGGTCCCAAAATAAGGTTCAAAGTGACGGCTAACATAATGCCGACACCAAAACGAGTGTTATTACAATATTTATACTTACTACAATGAGGTCCAAATTGACTCGGTTCAGGTTGAGTCGTGTTACTGCATTTCTAGTCTTCAAGGAATATCTGTCTGCTGGCAGGTCAGTCTGAAACCACAACAAGCAAGTGAGGACTAAAAGAGAACAAGAAAAACACAGAAAATCATTCTCTATGTCGTTATATTTTCTTCTTACTAGTTGTAGTAAATGGAGCGGAAACATGGAAAACAAATAAGACAATTACTAAGAGAAGATAAACATTAATTAACTAGTTTTTGTGCATAAGAGAGGGAATTAAATAGTTTGAGAGAATCCCTAATCTGAGATTTTGGAGAGAAAGAAACAAGTTCCAGAGGACCAAGAGGTGAAGAAAAGACGCGCTGCCTATGGACAGGACTCATGTATGTAACTATAAATGTCTTTGCACAAAAATAGACAGGCCAAAAAACACATGAAGAAGGTAGCTAGAGAATGAAGTTAAAAAAGATGGGAAGGACATGTGTGAGCTGTATGCAACAGCAAAGGATAGAACGGCTTGGTCTGAGCTGGTTGAGGGACGATGCTCCACTGGGGGATAGAAGGCAGAAGAAGAAGAAATTGTAGTAAATATTTGTCACTAACAGCTTGATGTTGTCTACTTGTTACAACAGTCAATAAATAAATAAATAAATAACTACACCATTCTACAATATACAATTAACAAACTGAGTTCTAATCTGTTTAAAAATAACTTATTCTTTCAGTCTCAAGCAAAAAACTTTCTTCAACTCTTTCTATCTAATTTTGTTGGCTCCTTATCTATAGTCTTTTCAGACGATAGCATTATACTGAAAATTTGTTACAACCAAAAACATACTTTATCAATTTTGCTGATGTCTTCTTGTGTCCACACCACATTCTGTTTAGATTTCTTGCCTCCCATTTTGGTGACTTCTACAGATGCTGAATCTTCCTTGAAGTTTGAAAGAAACGGAATAAATTGTGAACATCCCAGTAAATGTAGAATAATGAAATACTTCATCTTAATGATGAAGTTTTGCTTGTGTGTTGTTTTTTGGAGCCGCATTTTGGGGGAAACAAAGAATAGATTCACTGCCCCCCCCCCCCCCTTTTCCAACAAGAATGTTGTAGAAGGCAACTAACTAGGGGTGTTTCAAAAACCGGACATACCAGTCTCTTATCAACAAAAGAAGAGAATAATCAAATCAATCAGAAAGCCATCAAAACCGGCACAAGATGATTACCATTTTATGGACAGACCAGAGCGGGTTATTATTCTACGCCTTAGAACAGGACACAATTGACTTCGCAGCCACATGTACACAAAATTTAAAATCAGCGAATCCGCCATGTGCACATATGGACTGGCACCTGAGACACCAAATCAAGACTGTCCCAAATACAACACATCAAGGCAAAAACTTTTAGCCAAGAGAAACATCGGTGCAAGTTAAACTACATGTCGCTGAGTGAATTACAAAAGACAGTGAAGTTCATACTAGAGACAACATTGCAGACATAGATAATCTATTTCAAGCGAACGAAAGAAGAAGAAGATGAAGTAGGGGTGTTTCATTCGAAGACTGAGTTAATCTGCCCGAGTGGGGAGGAATCAACAATGTGTATACAAATAAGCCAAATCTGTAACATGGATGTGCATGCAGAACTCAAGCTCTGGAACAAGAGAAGACCACTAAGAAGATGAAGATAATGAGGTTTACATTTAGGTTACTCACTAGTAACAGTTAAGTAAAGGACCCTTTTCCACGTCTTTCAGCCGTATTCGGTATATAGGGCCAGACCTATATTTTACAGACCAAACGGCACTTGGTGGGTGATGTGGTCAGCATCACGCCGGCCGCCTTTACTTCAGAGGACTGTACCTGGTACCCACTCAAGGCTGGGTCGACCGGGAACAAGGTCATTTTTGAAAAAAAAAAAATTGGTCTCGCCAGGAACCGAACCCACAACCTTCCAATCTGCAGCCGAGCATCTAGCCGCTAGACCATATTGGCTCCGGGTTACTCACTGGTGCAAAAGTAAAAAAGTGATTCACCTTCAACATGGAAAAAGTAGTTCAATTCCAAATAAAACACCCAGTTTGTGTGTGTGTGAAGGAGAAAGAAGAAGATGACATCTGTCCTCTCTAGGCTGCTACCTCTCTGAGATTACAAGCATCTTGTACTGGATGGCAAGCCCAAAGGGTAATTCTCAAAACCCGTTGATCCTCCAAGAAGGTTATAATTGGGGCAACAAATACAGCAACATCAGTTTGCAGTGTTATGCAGGTAAGGATGAAGATCAGGAAGATGGTGAGAGAAGGTTACTGGCGGTTGTTGATTAGGATTAGGATAAAAAAGTATGGGCACTCAAAGTGAAGAAACCTTTTCCACCTCTTCAGACATATAGGGTTGGACCTTCATTTTGTAGACCAACTGGAACTTGGTGAGTGATTTGGTCAACAACATGCCAGCTGCCTTTATTTCCCAGGACTGTACTGAGTACCTATTTAAGGCTGGGTCGACCTGGGAGCCAAGGTAATTTGGGAGGGAAAAAGTCAAGACTCCACCAGGATCCGAACCCATGACCTTCCTATCTGCAGGCAAGCATGTAGCTGTCCAACCCCGCCCCCCCTCCCCCCGCACCTCATGATCACATAAAATGATACATTTTGTTGTAGTTGAGATTGTGATATGTAACAAAAAAAAATTATCACCCATGCCTGTCAGTCGGATTTTCTTATAATGGCAAGATAACAGTTTAGTTGGCACCTTTCCAAACCATACTGTTCCACTGTGCTATGGGTAGGCATAAGAATCATAACCCATGCCAATACAATTATGGCCAGGGATGAAGTTCCTCTTCTTGACAGCAAAAAGCCTGGGCAGTATTGTAGAGACTACTGCAACTGCAGCGTGATGCCTTACTTGGCCTGCCTTGTTTACTCCAAGGGAAAGGTAACACTAAAAGGTTTGGAACAAAGGATGCTGCAGAAGTTACTCGTTCATAAGAAGACTGCTCTGTCTGTCTGGCATGATAATAATATAAACTTGTTAAATGTTAAATAATTCACAGTTTATAAAGTTAAGTCACCCAATTTTCTGTCCTCAGCTTAAAGTAAAGTCCTTTGATTTGTTTTCTAGGCTGAGATTGAAGTCACCTAACTAAGCTTCAACAGATCTGAGTGAAGTCCCTTGATTTGTTTCCTAGGCTGAAAGTGAAGTCCCCTAATTTTCCTTTGCGCAGCTGGAAATGCAGTGGTGCCTTTACAAAAGCCTAAGAAATTACTTAAAGGATATATTAAGGATATTTTACTTACTTGAAGAAGATACTTCTGGTTTACAGTATATGGGGAATCATCATCCACAACATAGCCGGTCATCTCTATAACATCTTCCAGATAATATTCCTACAAATGGGAAAATTTAGCAACGCAAAATATTTCTAGAATTAGGAAAGAATATATCTTCAAAACGTGATTCCTAGAAATAAGAACAGGATGTGATAAGGATTCCTTCTGAACTTCAAGGTAATATTCCTAAACTTAATAGATACTGAGGGTAATATTTCTGAACTTAATACTATATTTAATATTCTTAAATGTTATAATATATTTAAGATAATATTGATAAACTTGATAATATATTTCAGATAATATTATTAAACTAAATAATATCTTCAAAATTATATGCATAAAGAGTTTAGTTGAGTCAAGAATTGGCAACACAGCACTCAGGGCATTCCCATGTGTGCTCCGTCCTCATCTTCAGCAGCAGGCACAGAGTTACAATACTGATGGTACCGGTCACAGTCTGGTTACCTCTGAGTATAGAGAGCTGGCCAGACTCTGTGGTTACACCCAGGTGCCTCATTCTCTCCAGGCCATAATAATATTGTTTCTCTACTGGCTCCGTTGCTTGTTCCTAAAGGGCCTTGACCACATCAATGCACTGTCTCTGTAAGGTCACCAGCAACACAAGAAGGTCCATGAACCTAGGTGGAGAGCTACCCAGTGAGTACACAAAACGGCTGCTATCCAGTTCACCAAGGACAGACTCCTTTCTCCATAAGCGCTTTCATCAAGATTTACATGGCTGAACCCCAGCCGTTCTGTTTTTCACCTAAATCTCCGGGCTCCTGCCCTTCTGTGCATAAAGAATGAAATTATAACATATTCCAAAGACAAGAAAGAAAACATTTTACAAGGCTCAAACAGAGAACAAAAATCAGGGCCACAAAAGCGCAGGTCCACAAGATTGGCTGTGAAAGACTATAAGTCTTTAGGTATACTACCAGTTAAGGATCTATACTGGGACATATATCTAAAGCTGATCACTGATGATCATTTCAAAACATGTGGGAAATAACACCCACATGATGATAATGATTCTTTCTGCTTGGTGAACTATCTACACACTTTTGTCTACATCATGTTCATCAGGATTTAATGTCTGTGAATCTGTTGTAAGAACATCATAATCGTTGCTCTTCATGGCTGTGATGTCTGGTGCCTCTAGCTTCCGTCTTCCTTGAATGTATTCAAAGTGAAATACCCTTTTTCCCCAACTCTTTCCAGTATATTAAAGAATTAGTTAGTTAGTTGGGTTATCATCATTGCACTCTGGACATGTCCACAGGTGCTCAGATCCTAAGGGAAGCAAAGAAAACTACCTATATTTAAGCATATGTCAGCTTTACAGAACCATTTACAATAATCAATCAAATGATGTTGCAGTGATCTGCCTTCATCAGCAGAATGAAAATGTGAAATAAAACAGTTCCATTTTTTAGTTGTGTTTTGTTTTCTGCTGATGAAGACTAATCACTGCAACCTCCTTTGTTTGTTTATCATAATTATTTCTGTATAGCCTACATACACTTTATGTTTTTCCTTTTTTTTTTTAAAGACTGTCAAAGCTTTACTGTTGTCAGCTTATTTCAATATATGCAAAGAAGAGCGACAATGTAGGCTACAATATATGCTGTATCTTCTTACAGTTCATGCTGTGTGGTGTTGGTAGTCATGTCTATCCACAATTGTATACTTTCAACCAACTCTAACACAGATGATCTTCCTTACCATGGTTTTAAACTGTTCAGATTTTCTCTCTTGGTCTCCTTGAGCCCGATGTGCATATATTGGTAGAATAGGACAATGAATGAATGAAATGTGATCGTGTTGGGCCGAAAGGCACAATTACTCAGCCTATCTGTAAACCACAAGATTTTGCACTAATTGCCCTTTTACTGCGAATGCAGAAGAGGTTAAATAATTTCAGTGTTAAAAGGAGGTCAGAGATTTATACTGACCTCTACAGGAAATGTGCGGCCAGGAACATTAACTACCGGACAATGCTGGAAGTACGAGGAAATTTTCTCACTGTCCAAGGTCGCACTCATTAATATCACTTTCAGATCTGCCCGTCGTCTGAGAATGTCCTTGACAACGATCATCAAAAAGTCAGACTGCACATTTCGTTCATGAACCTGTTGAGAAAATCACATTTTACAGAAAAACATCATAAAAGCATGCAGAACTTGAAATATACTGCCATAATCTCGCAATGTGTAAACATTTTCTTGTATATTCATTCATTTATACTCCTTTTGTGCTATTATATGGCACTAGCTTGAGATACCACTAAGACAAGAGTGGTTTAATGGTATGGTAGAATAAGAGGTACAACAATTTATAGATGATGATGCAACAGTGTACACCAATGGTTCTGTTAATGGGAAGGGGGGGGGGGGGAGTAAGATGTGGCTGGGGGTTTTCAGCTAGAATGAAGGTGAAAATTGTGGCAGAAAAGAATGGAGCTTTTTTATCTACAACTTTAAGCATAAGGATGGAGGTGGAGGCAGTCACTGCAGATCTGAAGTGCATAGCAAAAAACAAAGTTTCCAGAGTAATTATTGTGTCTGATTCTCAGTCGGTACTGCGGAAGGTTCAAATTGGACACAACTGTGGCGTGAATGGGTACCAAGCATCAGCACATCTACATAATGTGACTCACACTGATATACAGTCCGGGGTATGCAGGAGTTTGAGGAAATGAAAAAGCGGATTTTCTGGCTAATAAAGCAAAAGCTACGGGAACACTCATACTGGACCAGAGAGATATTCTGAAGACCATATATGAATGACTGTTGAAAGAAGACACAAGATTAGATGAAATAACATTTGCAAGAATGTGTGGTCGAGGAATTAAGTGTGGATCCTGTAAGGAGGGATGTATGCAAGGAAGAGAACAACGTGTGTATAATTAGTGTGCCATGGGAACAGTTAGCATCTACACCTTAACTCTTTGAGTCCCAAGGAACGCAACATACGTTCATAGATTCCTAGAAGCCAATGAACGCAGGATGCGCCAATTTTACGTCTATCTTGACTACCCCTTGGGCCTGTGATGGTTAACCCCCTGGGACTCAAAGAGTTGAGACATATGCTGCGGGAGATAGAGCATTTATGAGGTATGCCCGGTGTGCTATGATATTGATTCTTAAATCTTAAATTTTCTTATTATATGCCAAAGAGAGCTTGCAGTTCATTTCTCCACTCTCAACTATCAGGTGCAATCACTTTGACATGATGGATGGAATCCAGTCCAGCACCTTTGGCTTCTCTCATCAATGTTTGCTCAAGGGTTTCTCTTGGAAGTCCTCGTTTCCCCAATCCCTTTATTTCCCATTTCAGTGCCTATTTGGTGATTCTCCGTTCATCTCTTCTCAGAATGTGTCTCTCACAGTGCTATACTCTCTGTCTTATAACTGTTGATACCAGTGGTTGCCCAGACATTTCTTTATACTTTTTTAATTTATCCCACCTTATGTTCTTATATTTCTCAGGCAATGTGGACACGGTGCTCCCAAGATATTCAGATCATCCAATTTCTCTATGGGCATTACCAATGTCGACTTATCCATAGGACAACCATCTGAAACTAAGTAGCATTTGGCAAACCCATCAAACTTCTCTAATGCTATTCTTGACTATGTCCCTTCTTGTGTTGCTGATGACCTTACAGAGACAGTGCAATGACCTTTTATGATGACCTGGTATTGGTTAAAAAAAACAAAAAGGTCATGACCCTGCTGGAATTCCATTCCATCAAAGAAAAACCTATCAAAATGCTATTTTTTAGTAAATGCAACCATAACATGACATCTAAACATTTGCACAGACACAAAAACAGTCAACAGCATTAACTATGCATCTGGTAAACAGGTCACTAAAGACAAGTCGGAAAAGTGACATTTACGGGGAACTGGACCCATCTGTTTTCTGACTTCTTGAGTCAAAATAATTAACAGGTGGTTATTTTCTTCTTCTGTTTTACTTTTCAAATACAAATATCAAGTAAACAAAGATACCATTTTTAGGCCTACACCCTACTAGATAAAAGGTGCTTGCTCTATATTTTTACAGATAATTGGCGCCCTATATATTGCTCTTGACACCACTATGTTTGGCTTGTAATGAACTCTTTTTCTGCTGAGAAATGTCTGATATGTGACCACTTATTTCTTTGTAATCAGATTCATCACATCTTGTGTTCTCAAACTTTCTACATTTGGTTAAAGCAAGCTAAAGAAATCTGGCGTACCCAGACAGCGACTTTCACTGTGTATTAAGCATCAGTGCAAGTAACAAACTCAATATTTTTCACAAATAATATTCCTTTCCTTGTTTTTCTGCCGAAACAACTTTTGAACTGAGAGAATTATGATCATTGTATCCTACCAATCTGTCCTCTCTAGGTCATTTCCTGTCAAGTACTTACTCCTACGAGACATGTGATGTAGAGCTTCTTTTGTTCAAGCATGGATGGAGATTATTTGACAAACTTCACCTTAAAGTTAACAGATTATATGAATTCTTGCATTTTCGTCTTCTTCTTCTTTGCGTTCACCATCCATAAACTTTGACAGAAAGTTATGGATGTTCGTGCACTTCTAGACTTTAGTCTTGTTCTAGAGCTTGAGTTTTGCAGGCACATCCATTTTTCAGATCTAGCTCACCTTTATGCAGACTGTTCCTCGTCTCTCAGGCAGATGCAATCTGACATCGGGAAAAAAAACACCTAATTAGTAGACTTTTACTTCATGCTTGTTAAGGTTGCAGTGGGTCTATTCTTTTTTCCTCCTATAAAGAGGCCCCTCCCCCCCCGAACCCATTCAGGAAGTATTCTTGTTTGTAACTGTATAATTTTCTGTTCATGTCAATGCTGATAAAGGCTTCATAACTGCAATCTTAATTTTTATCTCCTATGAATGTTCTTCTTCTCATCTGGATCGACACTTTAACTAGTTAAACAAGTTAACAAGTTAACTATAGCACTCACCTCATCAATGATCAGATGAGAGACTCCACCTAGGTCTGTCTCACTCTGCAACTGCCTCAGCATCACCCCCGTTGTGCAGTACAACAACCTGGTGTTAGGACCACGGCGAGATTCAAACCTGATCTGATAGCCAACGAGAGCTTCACTGCTATCCACATCTTTCTGTCCCATCTCGTGGGACACACGGGTGGACAAGCTCATGGCTGAGATTCTTCGTGGCTGTGTACAGACCACGTTGACAAAATTCTCGCCTCGCTCTGCGCAATCCTGGATTTAATGAAACACAAAAAGAAATTATTTAATATATATGAATTATTGAATGTTGAATTAGGAATCTACATCACAGCACTTGGGACACTCCCATTAGTGCTCAGTCGTCATCCTCAGCAGCAAGCTAAGAATTCCAATTCCGTTGGTACCAGTAGTCATCTGATTGTATATCCCTCGCAATCCCTCCCCTGAGTGTTAAGCGTTGGCCAGATCCTCTGGTAACTCCTGGCATATATAAATGAATGATCAAGAAGTGACATTACTGCACTCAGGACCATCCCACACATGCTATACCTCCTTCCTTATATATTTATATATATAGCTTATTTATATTTATATATATATATAGAAAGAGACAGACAGACAGACAGACAGACAGAGTCAAGAGGGTGGAGAGACATTTACAGAGAGGTAAAAACGGAAATTGGAAGTAAGAGAGAGAGGGAAAGTAGCAAAACTAGAGAAAGATAAATAGAGAAATGAACAAACAGAGACAGAATCTGAGAGGTAAAAACGTAAACTGGATATAAGAGAGTGACAGAAACAGAGTAAGAGATAAAAGAGAGATGGATACAAAGTGACAGATAGAGCTTTTCCATACATAAAGAAAGGCAGAAGCATAACAGAAATGAAAAGAGAACAACAGGGACACTAACAGACAGAAAGAATGTTGAATTAAGAATCAACATTACAGCAATCGGGATATTCCCATAAGTGCTCCACCCCATCTTCAGCAGCAAGCGCAGAAGACAGAAAGATTCTACATTAAGAACTAATCCTGCTGCTTACCTCCAGTAAAAACTGAGGCACTTGGGTACTCTTGCCACTGCCAGTCTCTCCAGCAATCACCACCACACTGTGATCTCGTACTGCTGCAAGCACCTGTCAGAAGTTGCATCTTACAAAATAAATTAGGGTTTCAGGGCCCCATTGGGGGGGGGGGGGGGGATTCAGGGCCCCATTTGGGGGGGGGGGGAAGAAACATATCTCCTACCCCCCCCCCCCCCAAACATGCACATTGTAAATGGCAACTAATTAGGAATTTGCTGGATGTGTTAGGCCGAGAGGCACAGATTTTGCAGCCTAGCTGTAAACCAAAACAGGCCAATCATCCTTTTCAAATTTGATGTTGGTTGCCATGTCGACCCAGTCTAAAATGGGTACCAGGTAATGTCCTGGGAAGTAAAAGCAGCTGGCGTGACATCACTTACCTAGTGCTGATTGGTCTTTAAAAATCTGAGTCTTGCATCATACGCCCAATGTGCCACTGAGGTAAAAAGTGTCCTTGTCTTTTATTTCTTTTAACTCAGCGTTTCTTCTGGGGTTTGGACAGAATTAATTTTGAGCTGAATGTTTTTTTTTACTGCAACATGACAAAGCTAAAACCTTCCAGAAGAAAAACTATTGGCTGTATAGTGACATTTGATATTTCAAATTAAAGAGAAATGAATACAGAATATGTCTTAACTATTTGAGGATCAGTATTTTAACCAAAAAAGTGTTAAAATGACGCCACATTCAAGGATATCTGACATGTGAAGTTCTGTATTTATCTTACATTTTTGTTCACTTGATCAGCAACATTGCTATCCATTTTTAAGAATTCAAATGCCCTCTTTATTCAGTTATGTATCAGCCAGTCTTTAGCTGCGACAATCAATCTAAACACACTTTTGTGGGACATGTAAAATTTCAGAACAACCAAATAAAAAAACTGTAAGGCACTGTGAAACAGCTTCAAAATTATTTAATGCTCGCCCATGCATAGAAAGCATAAATACTTCATTTCAATAACTCTAATTTTTCAAAATTCAAATGAATTTTCCTGACAAACAAGACAATATTATGTCTATGTCGACCACGGATGAATCGGCGATAGGCCTAATCATGACTAATTCTGTCGCCGACTAATCAGTAATACGTTCGGAAACTGTTTAATACTTACCTTGTCTCTATACTGAAAAACTGGCAACTGTTGTCTAGATTTTAACAGCTCTTGAAACTCAGGATTTTGGTGGCATTTCTGTACCACATTCTGTAATACGCCAGGGGCTGATCGGTGCTTTACTGTCCTTCTGTCTTTTGACACACTGTGTGAAGCTGCCTGGAATTCATTCTAGGAAATATAACATTAAAAACATTTACAGAAGTTAACACACACACACACACACACACATATATATATATATATATATATATATATATATATATATATATATATATATATATGTGTGTGTGTGTGTGTGTGTGTGTGTGTGTATATCACTCTTATTCAATCTTTTAAGAAAAAATTGGAGCTTTTGAACTGAAATGCTACAACAAATTTTTTGAATACAGTAGACCAAGAAGAAGAAAAACACTGATATCCTACAGATTTGAGCACTGAGATGATTCGGCCTATAAACAGCATCATGTCTAAAAAGTTAAGGTATTTTGGCCAGGCTAAATATCATGGTGGCCAGGAAATAACAGTGATGGAAGGCGCAGTTTCCAGAAAATAAGGCAGAGGCCAAACTCCATCAAGGTGGATACAGGACATTAAAGATGCAATACCTTTGAAAGGACAGCTGGCGCTGGAGAACAGGCTACAGAAAGTGAGACTTTCAGGCCTGCCGTGAAGAAAGTGACGTTCTGTAAAGGACCTGTTGATTGATGATGGCTGAGGACCTACGCTCTAGAGGGAATAACAAGCAGAAGAAATAAATTACGAGCTTTGTTCTCCACCTTTATTGTAGTAGGCTCCCCATGTGGGATCCTGGGCCCCATTGTAAGGAAAACAAGAATAGAGCCCACTGCTTCCCCAACAAGCATGTCGTAGGAGCTTCCTTCGAAGTCGGAGTTTATCTGCCCGAGCGGCAAGGAACAACTGCACACAAATAAGTCTGTAAAACATATGTACATGAAAACCTCAGGCCCTGACAGTCTAAATGGGAAAACAAACAGGACTTTCCGCCGCAGCTTACAGGTGGTGAATAAAGAAGGAGAGGAAGAAGGTATTAGGCAGCTGTATGACTGCTCCAATGAATTAGACCAAACAGAAATCCCCACAAAGAGCCCCCCTCCCTCCCCCTCAAAGACAGATATAAAAAGATATTTAAAAAAAAAACAAAAAAACTTTTCATGTCACAGGCACATCAATCTACATTCTTTGGTCATGTGATGAGAAGGAGAAAGCTGGAGTACATCGTGACAGTAGGAAAGTTAGAGAGGAGGAGAGGCAGAGGGAGACCTAGAGAAAAGATGCTGGACATTCTGACATCATGTCATGGAGGATTGTCTGTGTCAGAGTTGACTGAAAGTATACGAGACACAAGGTTGTGGACAGACATGACTACCAACGCCACAGGGCATGGACTATGAGTTGACTGAAAGTACACGAGACACAAGGTTGTGGACAGACATGACTACCAACGCCACACGGCATGGACTATGAGTTGACTGAAAGTACACGAGACAGAAGGTTGTGGACAGACATGACTACCAACGCCACACGGCATGGACTATGCGTTGACTGAAAGTACACGAGACAGAAGGTTGTGGACAGACATGACTACCAGAGCCACATGGCATGGACTATGAGTTGACTGAAAGTACACGAGACAGAAGGTTGTGGATAGACATGACTACCAGTGCCACACGGCACAGACTATAAGAAAAAGAAGGCACATTAGGCATATGATGCTCTCCTGTACATTGATATATCATCTTCAATCAGCAGGTCCTTTACAGAAGATCACTCTCTTCTGCCTGTAACTCTCTCTCTTTCTCTAGCCGATTCTCCAGCCTCATGTTCTTTTTCTGAAGAAAAATGGAGAAGCTACAGATAACCCAAGCTACGAACCTTATCAGTCCAGTTTTCCCAGTCATCTTCTACATCATCATCCCCATCACGGCCATCTGCATTTGGTGTGGAACTGGATGTTGAGGTTGAATTGGCTGCACTATCAATGTTCAGTTTCTTGATCAATCTAGAAATGAACTGATCCCTTGGCTGGAAATTAAAAAACAAAAATGAAAAAGAATTCAATTTTTAACACCAACATCATAACAGATAAAGTGAAGTTGCAAGTACAAAGACTTAATGAGCACACACACACACAAACAAAACACCTGAAAAAGACAGAAAATAACAATATAGTTTCATTCAACTAGATAAATATCATGACGGTTAATATGAAACTGCAGATATACAGACTTCATTAGCTAACAAAAACACAGACTAATATAATTATTTAAAGATCTCATCATCATCATCAGGTGCCTTGCCGACTGGCATGGGCGATCATGCCTCTCCATAATCTGCGATCTCCTGCAGCATGTATCACTTCGTGTGCCGACACACCTCCAAGCCATGCAACAAGACTGTCAAGCATCTTCTCTCGTTGTCTACTTCTATCTCTCTTTCCACATATCTTTCCAGTGGTCACAACATGTTTTTTTTTCCCTCTTCTCATAACATGGCCGAAAAATGATGACTGTCTCCTTCTGATGTCTGTGATAAGTTGTCTTTGGGCTCCCGCCTCTTTCAAAACCTCTTGGTTGCTCTTTTTGGCTGTCCAAGGTATTCTAAGCATTCTTCTGTAAAACCACATCTCTGAGGCCTCCAGGACTTGTTTGGCCTGCCTACCTATTGTCCAGGATTCACAGCCATATGTTAAAACTGGATGCATGTAGCAAGCAAGAATTCTTTTTCTAACTCTCAATGACAAGGATATATTGCACAAGATGTTTTTCATTTTATAAAATGCAGTTTTTGCCTGTCCTATTCTGTTTCTTATCTCAGTTATGCATCTTCCATCTGATGTTATCCATGTGCCCAGATACTTAAATTTCTGTACTTGTCCTAAAATAACACCATCAACTTTTATTACACACTTAGGAATAATTCGTTTCTTTGATACCACCATTACTTCTGTCTTCCCATTAATCAAACTGAGGCCCATTCTTCCATTTTCTAACACCACAATATTTATCATTTCCTGTAGTTCTTTCTGACTTGTTGCTATCAAGACTGTGTCATCAGCATAACGTAAATTATTTATATTGTGCCCACCAACCACAATTCCGGGCATACCAATTGAAGGTCTCATTATATATTCACTGTATATTGAAAACAAATCAGGTGACAGTACACATCCTTTTCGTACGACCCTCTTTATGCTTTGAAATGTACCTAAACAGTTGTTTATTCTTATAGCTGCTGTTTGCTGCCAATACATATTCTTTTTTTATTCGTAGATCTTTCCCATCAATGTTTAATTTTTCTAACAGTTTGATTACTTCTTCATGCTTCACACAGTCAAACGCTTTTGTATAGTCTATAAAGCATATGTACAAATCAGTCTTTACATCTATAGCTCTTTCTGACAATGTCCTTAGGATGTATATGGCATTGTTTGTACCTTTTCCTTCTACAAATCCACATTGTTCATCGCTGATTTCTGGTTTAATTTTGTTTCTTACTCTTCTCATAATTATTCTTTGTAAAATCTTAGTCATGTGACTCATAAGATATTGTGCGATGGTCTTCACATTTTATAGTGCCTGGTTTCTTAGGCAGAGCTATAAATATGGATTTTAAAAGGTCATTTGGAATATACCCACTATTATAAATATCATTTAAAAGTTTAGTTTTAAAGATCTAACATACAAAAAATTACTAACAAAGTATAAATTTTCATTAATTAGTGCTTGCGCACTAGAAGGAACTGAATGATACAAACCAATCATTAGTGGAAATTAGGAACAGAACTAAACACCTCCACTGAATCAACAGGTGAGGTCTCTGTGTGGGTGCCAGGGCTTCCTTGGGGGAAGGGGGGGGGGGGGGGGTATAGAGCTCCATACTCCTTAACAAGCATGTCGTAAAAGTTTACTAATTAAAGATTTGCTGAAATCAGAGCTAAAAGGTGCAGATATCATCCTAGCTGTAAACCACAAAACAACAAAATTACTCTTTTAAGAACAAACAGAGAAAAAGCAGAGGAGCTGAGGAAACAATGCTGGCACCGGAGAGAACATCAGTAAGAAAACCTGATGATAATTTAACTAAAAGGTCCCTGTGCAGGAACCTTTTGAGCAAAAGAAATAAAGGAAGCCCTGAAAAAACATACAAAGATGACAATTAGAAAGAGAGGTGAATTAGACAGGGAGGACATGGAAAGATCTACAGAAGGTAGCAAAGGACATAACCTTGTATGAGTTTGCTGAGGACCTATGCTTTACAGGGAGCTGAGTGGCAGAAGAATCGGAACTAATGTGATCTTTTAGCATCCAAACAAAGATAAATATTTACCTTATTTTCCTTTTCCTTGGCATCATCTGTTTCTTTCTTCTCCTCCTCTGCCCACTCAAGCCAGACGTTCCGAAATGAAGGCGGAAGCAGCTGGTGCACAGGCTGAGATAAGAAGATATGGGAGATTAAACAAGCATGAAAATATAAAAAGGTCAAATAATCATCTAAATAATTATCAGCCCTACAGGGATCAATGCTCTGCACACCTTTAGTTAATTTTTAAATTAAAAAAGAAAAATTTATATTTCCTTCCCATTTTCAGTCTTGTCTTGTCTTGTCCACAATTGCCTCACAGCGTAGTGGGGAGTCGCAGTTTTCTATCCTGGGCCAGGTGTGTTGCACGTGTTGTTGTTAGTCCGTGTTGCCTCAGGATCTCTGATATATTGTCTATCCATCGTACTCTCGGTCTGCCTCTTGCTCTAGGGCAGTAGTGCTGTTCGTTGTATGCTCGTAGAGGCAGTTGGTCGGTTTGCATTCGCATCAATTGGCCAAACCACTCTATTTGTTGCTTCTTTATGTATTGCAGGCATGGTGTGGTTCCTACAATTGCTCTAATGTTCTCGTTTCGAACTCTGTCTCTCCTTGTGACATTGGCAGCCTTACGTAAGCATCTCATTTCGCACGTCGTAATCTTTTTCTCCTGTGCTCTTGTTAGGGACCAGGTTTGGCATTGGTAGCAGAGGGTTGGTATAAACATGCAATTTATCAGTTGTTGTTTTAGTGCCATAGTGATGCTTGGGTGTTTTAGCAGTGGGGAGAGTTGGTAAGTTACTGCGTTCGCCTTTTGACATCTTGCCTCAAGTTTCCTATCAATTCTTCCATCATCTGTGAAGATGCTCCCCAAGTATTTAAATTGCTGCACTTGTTTGAGTTGTTCGTTGTTAACTTGAATAGTTAGTATATTAGGTGTTCTACTTATTTTCAGAACTTCTGTTTTGGTGATGCTGATCTTCATGTTATATTCGTTGCAGACTGTGTGTAGCGCATTTACGTGGATTTGAAGTTCTTTTTCGTCTGCAAAAAGTATTTCGTTCAGTTGAGGATGTACTTTTTCAGGATCGGCGTGTATGTTTTCATTATAATGATCTCTTTCAACTAACTCTGTCTCACTGCTTGGTGTAGTTAACAGTTCGCTTATCATTACATGGTTTGCTGCTGTTGTTATTCTGTCCATGTATATATTGAATAGTAGTGGTGATAGTACACAACCCTGTCTTACTCCTGTTCTTAGTATGAATTCGTCTGTCACACCAACATTTGTTCTAACTACGCTTGAGCTTGTTTGGTACAGAGATCTGATGTTGTCCAGTAGCTGACCTTGAACTCCATAGTCGTTTTCAGTATCTTCTTTATTTTTCCTTTTGTAGTAGATCGTTCTTTCACCATTTTTCACATTCCCAGTTCTACATTACTTGTCCAGCAGCTTATGATTCTCTTGTATTGTCTGGCTTTGCTAAAAATATCAATTGTATTTCTATACTCCCTTCGTTTCCCTCCACTGAGCTTTCTAATAATATTTTGTTCTGTATATAGTTACTTTTCATCTCTGTGTTTATACCGGAGCCCCATTTTTGGGGTTAAAAAATGATCCTACTGTATAAAAGAACTGCTGAAATTGGATGTGTTGGGCTGAAAGGTACAGACAATGCAGCCTAGCTGAAAATCAGAACACAACGTGCCAACTACCCACAAAACTTAATTCTGGTAGAGAATTCATTATATCAACAAGGCCTATTGCTTGTCTACTCTTTCCATTTGCCTTATCTGCAAACCTTATTAGCTTGCTGATTTCCTTTCACACCTGCATACCCTAGATGCTGATCTTTGTAAGCTATGACTGACTCCAAGATTCCAAACACTGCCTTTGGGCAGAGCCAATCTTTTATCCTCTTGATAGTATATATTCCTTCTAGATTTATTACAATCACTACGGTTAGAAATGTAGATGTCATTCGAGCCCATTTAGCTGCTGTTGATAATGTTTACTATTACTTGTTAAAAAGATGTAGGAATGAAATGATGTAACAGGCCTGTGTGCCCAGTTCCTAAACCATTTGAAAATACAGTTTGCTTGTCTATTTGGTACATTGCGTATGCTCATTTATAGCATGTATACAAGCATGTATACAAGAAGAAGAAAAATCTCAAAAGTCACGTTTGTAAAAACATAACAACCTACCTGACCCCTACACAAGTGATATAAGGCCAGAGTTGATGCTAGATGCTCAGCCTCCTTGATATTCTCACAGAGAATGGAAGGTGTTACCTCTAACTTTCCATCCTTCTGTCTATCAACAATAGCACTGGAACAAACAAACAAAATTACAAGAAAAACAAATTAGCATCATAGCCCTTTTTTCATTGTTCCTCAGAGTGGCATAATTGAACTGTGCCCATTTACAGCATAGCTGTGATATTTGCACCTTTCAGCTGAAACATTCAACATCAACTAGTATTTGTTTACTGTGTTAGCCTTCTTGATCAGTTTGGAGGGACAGTGTAGGACACTTCAGCCTCATTTGTGTGGTGACTGCTTCTTCTTCTTTTTAGTTGCTTGTACGAGATACTTTTTAGTGAAGCAGTGGGTCTATTCATTTAAACATACATGCGGAAGCCATTACGGTTAGTTTCGATGGACACTGTACTTCACAACATTTGCATGGTGACTTATTCATCCTTATGTTAGCTGTGTATCCATTATAAGATGCTGAAGAACCAACCCCAACATTTATGGCTGTCTGTGATTTTAATAGGCAATCTACATTCAGTAGTTTAACCTCAGATCTGTAATATGAGCCTTCCACTTATCACAGGTTTCATCCTTTATGCAATGCCAACGAGGTAATGACACAAATAAAAGAAATGTTAAAATCTGCTAAAATGACAGATTCACCAAGATAATGAAACAAATAAAAATATACATATCTGGAAAGTTAACCCGGTCAACAAATGCTCGATGAAGTCTGATGAGTCGGGAAAAAGGCACAAATATTGTAGCTTTTCTGTGAACAGGCATAACGTAATTACATCACTCAGGCGAATGAAAAGAAGAAAAGAAATACACATATAGCTCATACACTCAGAGGTTTTTCTCTATCAGCACTACATACTTACGTGCATTTAAATCGATTGAACTTGACCTGGTGCTTCTGAAACTTTGGTGGACCACTTCTTGAGAGATGCTTGCGTACCCAGTCAATAAGAAACTGTTTTGGTGATTTGCCCGTCCACTGAGATCTAGTATACTCAAATGAGCGCACATCATCTTGCACTTTCACCACTGAATGAAGATTATTGCAAGCAAAAGCTAGTTTACAAAATGTGAATACAGAAATATTTATCTGTATAGTATAATGAAGTTTACCAGAACTTTAAAAAAACTAGAAGACATCAACATGGATGCTTCTGCCCTGTACTTCAGTTAAGTGATTTTGTGTATTCTTGAGGTTTTATTTGATTTATGAATGTGCTGATGAAGGCTCTATAGCTGCAACGTTCATGTTTAGTTTGTGTTTATTATACTGTGAAGCTCGCTGATCTACTTTTTGCTCAGTTATATATCTTTCCCAAGAAATTAGAAAGAGCACAGTCATCATCAAGTTCCTTGTCGACTGGCGTGGGTGCTCATGATTTTCCACATCGTGCAATCTCCAACAGCATGAATCAGATCATGTGCTATCACCCCATTATAACAAAACAAAAGGCTGCCAAGGATCTTTTGGGTCATCTTCCTCTAACTCTCTCCCCACAAATCCTTCCAGTGGTCACAAAATGTTCCTGTTCCCTCTTCTCATATCTTGGCACAAAGGCGATCCTCTACATGTAAGATACCAATTTTTCAAAGCATGTTACTATTACAACATGTCGGAATGTTCTGCTCTCAAACCATCAAGAATGTTTTAGGTGAAGTAATGACAACTGGTGTAATGATGACCACATCATCAATCAAGTGCCAGCTGGACTATAAAATTATGCGTCAGAATGATATGCTCAAGAAAGAAATACTGATATACTAAAAGATCTGAACATCAAGGAAGACTGAGTGGTAAACAGCATGTTATCTAAGAAACTGAAACATCTTCGCCAAATCAAGCGCTACGGCTGATTGAAAAAAAAATTATAGCAGAAGACATGGCAAACATGAAAGAGGGGCAGAGGCTATGCAGAACAAAGATGGGCAGAGGATATAAGTGATACTTTGGGTAGGAAAGTGCACAATGGGGGGGGAGCTGGTGAGAGACTGAGTTTCTTTGAAGCAGACCGTAATGAGAGTGATGTTCTGTAAAGGACCTTCTAAAGGATGACGACCATTTACCCAGTACGCTTCAAATCCAGAAAACAGGCCCTTTGCTTACCTGCAACATACGAAAGTACAGTTCTGGTCTTAGCAATCATAACAAAACAAGTTCTTCTTCTGTGTTTGCCCTTAAAACGGCAGTTGGCACACTGTGTCATGGTTTAAAGCTAGTCTGTGATACATGCCCCTTTTGGTATAAACATACCTGATTTCAGCAACCATGATCAAAATGCATGGATTTTTACTACCCCTGCTGCTAGGGCCTTATTTAGGCATGTGGAACATGTCTAGCCGCACAGGCAGAAATTAATAGCTATTAGTAACGGGACTAACTAAACTGGAGGTTTCTAGGAAATAATTTTGTATTTGTGCTATTCTTCTTTGTGCTCATCGGCTGTAAACTCAGGCAGAAAGTTCTAGGTTTTTGTCCACCTCAAGACATTAGTTTTGTTCCAGAATCTGAGTGATGCGTGTATATTCCTTTTACAGATAGGGCTTATTTGTATGTAGACTCTTGGTTCCTTGCCTCAGGCAAGTATCCCCAATCAGTCTACTCCTATGACATGGGGAGGCAGTGGGTCTATTCTTGTTTTCCCCACAATGGGTTCCTGGTACCCACATGAGAGTATATGTAATGATTATTTTTTGTGTGTTTATAATATACTTTTGTCTTCAAAATATGTATACATTTTTTAACTTGCACAATTCGTCTTCTTCTTCACTTTCACCGGCTGTAAACTCCAGCGGAAAGTTCTAGCTGTTCATCCACTTTTGAATTCTAGTCCTGTCCCAAAAATTGAGTGTTGTGTGCACATCCGTTTTACACGTCTGACGACAAATGCATGCAGACTGTTGACTCCCTGCCTCTCAGGCAGATGTACTCTGACTTTGGAGGAAGCTCCAAATTAGTCGACTCTTATGACATGCTTTTGGGCAGGCAGTGGGTCTATTCTTGTGTTCCCACAAAGGGGCCCCGGAATCCACACGGGGAAGTACTTGCACAATTGTTTTATCTGTTATGTATTCAGTTAGGTTTAAACACATCAACACAATTTAAAAAGAAAGTAAATAATTCCACAACTTAGTGTTGGTTGTCTCTAAAAGAACAGCGATACTGAAGTTTAGATGAGGGAAGAAGAGGTGTAAAATAAATGACAGCACAGCATCCTAAATACAGGCTTCTGACTTTGGATACATTCTGCACATCATCTAAGAAAATTACCTTCCTGCATGGATTCCGGGGCCCCACCTCTGGGGTGGTGGGTGGTGGGGTGGCATACCCAGTACATGTTATAAAAGGCGACCAATCAGGGGTTTTTCCTTTGAAGTTGGAGTGTATCAAATAGTCTGCATATAAGTAAAGCAAAGTGTACACTAAACTCCAGTTCTGAAACAAGACCATAGTCCAGAAGTGGACGAACAATCAAAACTGTCCCCTGGAGTTCAAGCATGTGAACACAAAGAAGAAGTAGAAGAAAATTACCAACTGAAGTTTCTGCAGGACTCTGTTTTCCGGCTTCTTCTAAAATGTTTAATCCCAAGTCACCATCCTTGTCATCCGTCTGTGCTGCTGCAACAGTTTGTTTGGCCACAGCTTCCACTTTGTTCTGTTTCGCCGAGTGGTTTGATGAAGATGCTCTAAGCTCTGCTTTCACTGACTGGTTAAACTCTGGATGCTGCTCTAGAGAATTCATTTCTGAAAAACAAACAGTAGGTAAACTATTTATTTCCAATATAATTTCAACGTTCCCTTTCTCCACTTCTGTCTCTCTCTCTAACCCTCTCATTCTCTAGCCTTCCCCTTTCTCTTTTGAGCTCCTCTTTATCTCTAGATTCTTCCTTTCTTTCTAGCCCTCAGCAAGTCTCTCTTGAGCTCTTTATCTCTTTCTTTCTCTCTAGCCCTCTGTGTGTATTTCTTAAGCTCCTCTCTGTCTTTTCCTTTCTCTCTAGCCCTCGGCACGTCTCTCTTGAGCTTCTCTTGATCTCTTCCTTTCTCTCTGGCCCTAAGTGTTTCTTTCTTGAGCTCCTCTCCATCTCTTCTATTCTCTCTAGCTCTCAGTATGTCTCTCTTGAGCTATTCTTTACCTCTTTCTTTCTCTCTAGCCTCAGAGTTTCTCTCTTGAGGTCCTCTTCATCTCTAGCTCTTTCTTTCCCTCTAGCCTCTCTCTATATCTAGTGATTCTTTCAGATCCTTCCCTCTTTCTAATTTTAGACCCCCCTCTACTCAGACCTCACTCCATCTCTTCTCTTCTTAGCCCTACTCAAATAATCCCTCTTTCTAGTTCTACCTCCCTCTTTCAAGCACCACCTCCCTTTCTCTCTAACTGTACCTCCCTCCTTCTCTCTAGCCCTCCTTATTTCTTATCCACAGATTTCTTTCTAACCGATCACACACACTCTCTAATTTACTCCTCTCACTCTGCCCCTCTCCTTCAAGCACTCCAGTTCTGTCTAAGGCAGCATCTCCCTAGGTAACATCTCAAAACAAGTGAAATAAAAAATGTAAAATTGCTTGCCTCCCCTTTTTCAATTTCTCTCAAATATAGATAACTAACCAGTAAAAGAGAAAAAAACAAAAAACTTTATAATATCCCTCAAATGTAGATAACTAACTAGTATAAGAATCTTTGAAAAAAAAAATCTTTCGCCATCTCTCAAATCTCTCTAACGACGATTATAATTAAAAAAAAATATTACTTCTTTGCACATCTTTCAAATGTAGATAACTAATTAGTATTAGAATTTAAAAAAAACCTGCAACCTCTGTCAAATGTACATAACTAATAGGTATTAGAATCTTAAAAAAGAACACTTTAGCATTCTTACGGCATCTAATTCAAGATAATTTAAGTACAAAAAAAAATAATTTAAAAAAAAAACATTCATTCAGTATCTGTCAAATGAAGACATAGAGAAGAAGGAAAATAGAACATTTTGTGACCACTGGGAAGATCTGTGGAAGGAGGGATGAGGAACATAGAGAAGAAGGAAAATAGAACATTTTGTGACCACTGGGAAGATCTGTGGAAGGAGGGATGAGGAAGACAACGAGAGAAGATTCTTGACAGTCTTGTTGCATGGCATGGAGGTGTGTCGGCACACGAACTGATACATGCTGCAGGAGATCGTGGATTATGGAGAGGCATGATCGTCCACGCCAGTCAGCAAGGCACCTGATGATGATGATGATGTAGACGTCTTACCAGCATTGAAATTTAAACAAAACAATATTCCTTCAACATCTATCAAACACCGATAACTAACCAGCATTAAAATTTACAACAACAACAAAAAACTGTTTACAAAAAGTACAAAGTAGTAGATCACTGATGAGCACTGGAATTTGAGAAAATCAAAATACTATTGCAACAATGATGTGCAATTTTAGACTACTTCTGTAATAGTTACCTAAATGTAATGCCTTCAATTGTTTGGATATCTGTTTATGTTGTTCTGCTGCACCAGTGCTCTTTGCTATAGCAGCCTGATCTTTCAAATGTTGCATCTGACCAAACAATTCTGCATACTGCGATGTCTATAAAAGAAATAAAAAACATTTTAAAAAAACGAGAAATATGAAATAAAATTGAAGAAGCAGGAAAGAGATAAACAAAAGACAAAGGTGCAAACCGCATACATAGCCTGCTGCAAATATGCATAACTTTCACTTTTTACCTCTTAATGTTCCCTTGTGGGTTCGGAGCTCTGTTTTTTGGGGGAAAAAGAGTAGAAAAATTGCTACCTAAAAGCAATTTGTAAAAAGTGACTAGCTTCTTGTAAAACCCAAATTCTGGAACCAGAGCAAAGTCTGGAAGTGGATAAACGAATAGAACTTTATGCAGGAGTTTACAGCTGGTAAAGGCTAAGAAGAAAATCTCCTAACATTGAATTGGTCAACAACCACTTCATGACAAGCTCTTTGGAGACTTATTTATGATTTCTTGAATTCTTCAAGCAAAGTTATCTAGTCTCTGACATGAGCAGTCCCATGTCAACACTCCTTAGTTGGCTCTTATGACATGCATTGTAGGTTAGTGTTATTTATCTTTGCTTCTTTTGCCAGTCTGCCTCTGTGGCTTAAGCACTGTGAATGTGCTTTGTAATTCAGAGGTTTGAACCCAGCTGTGGGCAATTTGGCAGCGGACTGCCTTGTGTTGGTCTCAAGAGCCGACCGTTTAGAAAGCAATGGCCAACTACTGGGGGAATAAATGGCACAAGAAGAAGAATAATGTTGCATTGTTATTCATCTTTGATTCTTTGGGAGTCTCCACAACTGGTTACTGTTCTCCTCAGTGTCTCCATGCTCAGTGTACCAAGTAGGAATTGACTGGCACATCTTCTTTCTTGTCCCTTGCAAAAGGTATCTTTTCTCCGTTTCTCCTCAGCATCACCGTGCTCACTGTACCCAGTGGGAGGTGATGGAAAACTTTCTTTGCTTGGCTTTTCTTATTAGCCCGAACAAGTCCCAGACATCGCCATTTGATTAATGTTATCTTTCATTGTGAGTAGCATAGTAAGCAAGTGGCCAGATGCTGGTTTACCAGAACAAAGGTCTCAGGCTTGAATCTGATTAAGCATGAATTTTTTTTAAATATAAAAAAAATGACCTATGCTCTCAAGCGGACCAAAGCCTAGAAATGGGTCCCAGGTAAGGTACTGACGTCCGGCGTGATGCTGAGCACATCATCCATCAAGTGCCGACTGGTCTATAAAAGTCATATCATATGCCAGATGAATCACTGGCAGGAAAGAGTACTTTACTTTTACTTCACTTTAAAAAATATTTTTTTATTTTATTGGGGTGAGACAGCCAGTCTTATACTAACCCTCTGTAGTTACTTCTTTCACCCGGAAAGTTCCAGTATTCTATTTTTTCTTTCCTAATCCTCATTGGTGCTGGTAACTCACAAACACTGTTACATGATTACCTTTATCTTTCATTACTCAATGGACTGTGAGCCACAGTAGCTAGATTCTCACCTGCCAGCCCAAAGGTCTTGGATTCAAATTCGCATTGATTCTTTTTATTTTTTTCCTTCCTTATCGGTTCTCAGGTCAACCTAGCCTAAAATGAGTACCAGGTTACCCTGTGTGGGTTCCGGGGCCCATTGTGGGGAAAATAAGAATAGACCCACTGCCTACCCAAAAGCATGTCGTATGAGTCGACTAATTGGGGAGCTTCCTTTGAAGTCGGTGTGCATCTGCCTGAGGTGCAAGGAACTAACAGTCTGCATTCAAGTTAATTAGATCTGTAAAACTGATGCACACACAACACTCAGGTTTTGGAGCAGGACTGCAGTTCAGAAGTGTACAAATAACCAGAACTTTCCGCCAGAGTGTACAGCTGGTGAACGTGAAGAAGAAAGAAAGAAGTACCAGGTAGTTACTGGGAGGTCATTGCAGAAATCATGAATTTGATCATACCACCAATTGGAGCGCTGATTCGTCTAGACAAAAATGAGTTTAGTATCATAAGCTCGATGTGTGCGCCACTGGAGTAAACATGGCTTTTCACTCACCGGATTAAACACAACCTCTTCCTCTTGCTTGTCCTCTTCTTCCTCCTCTTCACTTGAGCTGTTTTCAGCATACTGAAGAATCCAGTCTTTCATGGATGCTCCTTGTTTCTTGATCTCTTGTGCTGGCTTCTGCATTAGCAACACACACAAAATTAATTAGTGCTCACAGAACAGAGGCATTACAGGTGCTGGAACCTGAGGACTCAGGTCTCCTAAGCCCAAACTCATATCCATACAAATTTTCTCATGGGGCACGCAACCCTTCCAGTAATTTTGAATAGGGACTAAGAGGTTCCCTTTAACCGTGGCTAGATATTTTCTTTAAAAGTATTTATTTCAACATTTCATAACATCATTATCATCATCCCATAACACTACATGTCGTTGGGTCACCAGTTTCTGTTGACTGTCTCATCAGCTCTCTCCCCCTTTGGTCGTCAGTTGCGATGGACTTTATGGTTTTATGCCTAAGGCTTGTCCAGTCAGTCAGGTTTTGTAACCAGGTCTGCATCTTCTCCTCTTTCCTTTTACTGAGCCCTGCAGTATTGTTCATATAATTTCACATATTTTTACATTCATTTGCAATTCAGTGTATTAATAATAAAAATTATAACAGTAATGTGAATAGCAAATAAATATAACAATAAACTTCAAATAATACAAAATGTATGAACAGATACTTTGAAAGTTAATTTCTATACATAGTTAAAGGGGACATTTTGGCGAGAAGCAAAATTATTAGGCAGAAAGCAGGAAAAAGGTGGAAGGGAAGAGTTTATTTCCCGCTCACTTAAATTATTGTATTGGGAGGGGGGGGGGGGGGGGGCTTCAGGACATGAGGCCCCATCAACCAATTCTTTGCCTAGAAAATGTGTAAGATGGTGAGGAGGGCCTACTAGGGGAGGGGGGATGGGGGGGGGGGGGGAGTAAAGAAGCATGACGTCAAGGATGTCAATATTATTGCTTATATTATTGTTCAACTTGCCAGGAAGTAACTCTAGTAGCAACACTTGGTGTGCTAAGGCAGGATGTCTCAGCGGAGAAACAAATATATTAAATCTATGTTCTAAACAGGCACAATAAATCTACTGAAGATAACGAAGAAGAAGAGGAGCAGCGAGCAGAAGATCAATAAGAGAAGAAGACAAATGAAAAATAATATGAGGACGAAGTAAAAGTAGGAGGAACAGAAGATGGAGAAGGAGTAGGATCAGGAGGAGGTAGTAGAAGTAAAATGGGGATAAACAAGTGTGGGGGGGGGGGGGGGTGCAAGCTATACCAATTGATTTTTTTATGTAATGAAGTTATTTCGGTGTCAGGCATGGGAGAAAGTTAAGGCCATTGTGTTGTGTATAAGAGGAGGCCCCATGCCTCAACTGTGACTTTGGCAGGCTTTGTCTTGGTTTTATCAGACTGCTGCCAAACACTGTCATTTGTCGTGGGTAATGGAGAATAACAGCCAAATACTGGCTTACTACATGTGGTAACTTTTAAAACACTACTTTGCAAACAAACCAAACATATACCTGGACAGTTTTCTCAACTGTCTTAATAGTTGAAGGTTTAGCTTTGGCATCGACTTGAAGTGACGGATCAAACTTTGGCCGGCGTTTTTCTTCTTCATGATACAGTGTTTCTGAGAAGCCAGTTGGCAGCTGATCTAAGTATTTACAAAAATAAAACCTAATTGTTAGTTACTACACACTACCAATCTTGGAATTTTTAACTCTCTGTCAAATGTGTACTGCAATAAAGAATAGAAACACTGAGAATTACTGAAACTAACAACCTTCAACATTCATTAACTCTTTCAGTCCCAAACAACACATGATGTGCCACTGAATACCTTCCATATGTTTCAAACATCACATCAACTGTCTTCTTGTACTTTAGTTTTGGTCAGTGTATACTAAATAAATCTGGCAACCAGGGATATCCTTCATTATTTTTCTATTCCTACAGCGCAGGCATAGTGAGCTTTCATGGCAATATTTAATGAAAAATAAATTATTAAGGCAGCAAAGGAATTAACTGGTAAATGTGCAGAACAGAGGTCATTAAAGGGTAAGACAAAAATCACTAACGTGGAGCTCTGAGAGAGAACAAAATCCAGCAAATCAAGAGGTGAGAAAAAGATGACACCATATAAGAAACACACAAAGAAAACCTGATAATAATTAAAAATAAAACCCATTCATTGAAACGTACAGGGTCAATGAGATGCATGGAAACCTAAAGACACATGAAGAAAAGAATTTTAGACAGGGAAGGAGGTAGAGGCATGAAGTGAGCAAAAGATGACAAAGAATAAGAAAATGGTGAAAAGATGGTGGTGGTATTTATTGTGAGAGTCCCTCACAAACCCACCATTCTGAGTGTTGAGACACAGCCAGTCTAAGGCATCTATCAGATCACCACCACACATGACAGTGTTGGACATGGCAGCTTCCACTTGGTTCTTAGAGAAACCTGCAGCTGACAGGCTATTGTAGACATCCTATTCAAACGGGAAACAACAAATAAATTGACAACAAGAATACAAAATGAAGTCATAATTCAAACTATGACGTCCTGTTCCATCCATCTTGGTTATATCCTTCATCTTCTTCACGTTCACTGGCTGTAAACTTCGGCAGAAAGTTCTAGTTGTTCATCCACCTCTGGACTTTAGACTTGTTTCAGAACCTGTGAGTTGAGTGCACATTTGTTTTACAGGTCTGACTTATTTGTATGCAGACTGTTGGTTCCTTGCCTCTCAGGCAGATGCACTTCAACTTCAAAGAAAACGTATAATTAGTTGACTCTTACTACATGCTTGTTGGGAGGCAGTAGGTCTATTCTTGTTTTCCCCACTATGGGGCCCTGGAACCCACACATGGAATCTAGGTTATAATTGGGATATATAGTTTTTTTCCCTTTTATTTCAGTGTTCTAAATGAATTCTCCAATATCAGAGCCAACAACAGAATACTAAATCAAGCTTTCTTCTTCTGTGTTCCCCACCACCAAACAGTCCACTGACACACTGTGTTGTGGTTTAAAGCTGGGCTATAATACCTGCACCTTTCGGCCCTATACATCCGATTTCAGCAAACCTCCAATCAGACGCCTTATACATCATGCTTGTTATGCAAGCAGTGAGTCTATCCTTTTTCCCTTCAAAATGGAGCCCCAGAGCCAATAGGAGGAACTTAATGAAACATTCTCTCTCATTCAGTGAATAAGGAATTGACATCACAGCACTCCGGACACCCCCATAAGGGCTTCGCTCAGCAGCAAGCTAAGAGTTCCAATTCCGATGATACCAATAACTGTCTGTTTGTATAACCGTCTCTCCCTTTCCTTGTCCTAGTAACTCCCCACAGCAGCATTCTCCTCAGACTGCAATAATCTATTTGTGCCTCCGCAGTGTTCACTCGCTCCCAAAGGGCCCTCACAATATCTAGCTTGTCATATGTTGAAATACATCGTGTTTGTTTCTTCTTTAAGGGTGACCGTTAACTTCCTGCAATGAAATAATATTTTCTATGGATTTTGTACTCAATAACATTCTCTCTCATATGTTGAAGTACACTGTGTATGTTTCATCGTTCATTTTTAAATGCTATTGCATAATAACATATACTCAGGATATAAAGTCAATAATGTGCATTTAAGTTAATCTCATAAGATCAGAGGAAATAAATAAAACTTATTAGTACTTACTGTTAATTTTTTGGCAGTTATTCTTTTAGAGATATCACCAAGAACTCTGTTGGCTTTTTTGTTCTCTAAAATTATCTCAGTCAGTGCCTGCTCCAGTCTATCTGGCAACTGAACCTATGTAAGAGACAAAGCAACCTTTTTAAATTTCATTATGAGAAAATCATTGTATGTCTTTGTTGTCTGATTTTCAACCCCCAGAGGAGCTTATCTCATTAATATTTGCAAAAGCCTACACACACGTAGAAAATGCTGCATAAGATCGCAGGCAGGATTATCAAGAACTTTTATAGTGAATTCTGGAGTGAGTCAGAGCTGTGTACTATCGCCACTGCTTTTTATCACATACATGGATACTTTATGTAAGGAAACAAACTTAAATCATGAAGAAGATATTACAGACTTACTATTCGCAGATGACCAGGTACTCACAGCAGAAAGTACGGAATGCCTACAGAACCACCCAAATCAAATTAATAACAAAGGGGAAGAATATAATATGAGAATAAACACTACGAAGACAGAGATAATGGTCACAGGAAGACAGACAGACAATTTAGAAATAAAATTAAAAAGCAACACCTTAAGAGAAACAGAGATATTCAAGTATTTTGGTGCAATTTTCTCAAAACTGGACAGAGAAATCAGCTCAAGATGTACCAAAGCTAATTAAGTATTGGGGCAACTATCTCCCCTGCTGACACAAAATCAGATACCCTGGAGTACAACACTGAATCTTATCATAACTATTTTTTGGCCAACATTAATGCTTTCAGTGTCAAACGTTGACATTTACGTCCTCTAATGAACGTAAAATCATGAAAGCAGAGATAAAATGCCTTAGAAGAGCTAAATGAGTTTCAAGGAAGGACAGAATACAAAATCAGACAAATGCTAGGAATAAAGTGAGTCTTACAGGTCATCAGAGAACAACAAATGAAGTAGTTTGGACATCTAACAAGAATGCCCAGGTACTATCTACCACAGCAAGCCCCACTGCAACGTTACAATGGGTATAGAGTGAGAAGAAAACCTCATAAAAAATTGAATGATGTCATATAGAAACAGCCTTACAGAAATGAACATCAATCTTAATAATGCTCTTGATAGAGCTCATCAACGAACATTACATCTCCCCCCGACACTTCCCTGAGGTACAAGGTGGAAGAGAAGAACAGGAGGGGATGCAGAGGTGCTCAATCACATTTGGTAGTGCAGCAGGACTAGGAATAGTACTGGTCTTCTTCTTCTTAGCATTCACCAGCTGTCAGCTCCAGCAGAACATGCAGGTTGTTTGTCCCCTTCTGGTCGTTAGTCTAGTTCCAGAACTTGAGTTTTGCATGCAAAATCAGCTTTACATGCATGGCTAATATGTATGCAGACTCCTCATGCAGATGCACTCTGACGTAAAAGGAAAACCCCTAATTAGTTGACTTCTGTGGTATGTTTCTTGGGGAGTAGTGGGTCTATTCTTTCCCTTCTATTCCTTTTGGAACCCACAAGGAGAAGATATAATTTAATCCAATCTCTGCTATAAAGTTTTTAATTTAAGTAATAAATGTGTTTTGAGACAGAAAGAGTTAAAGTAATAAATGTAACAATGTGATTTAGTGAAGCAACTGGGTGTGGTATGAAGCTTTCTGATTAACCTTTTTGCCCTGACAAGCCAAACAACTGACAATAATTTTCTGTCTTGCTTACAGTTTATTAAACAGATAGTTAATGTTATTGGCTGAGATCATGCCTGCGCAACCTTAAGGAGGTCAGGATAAGAATACATTAACAACAGAAATTGGGGATCCCTTGAGGTAAACTGCTGTTACAAAGCCGTTGATGTCAGATGATTTCGTAAGCCTCAGTGACAGAGGTCCTGTGGTCACAGCATGGGTCACCTGATACATGTGTGTTTTTAGGACCCTGGGGATGTATTCCAACTAATGCTTGACCCTGTTCATGTATACTGATTACTCTTGTCATTTATCTTTATTTATATATACACTCACCCCCCACCCACCCATCCCCGCCCCCACACACACACACAAACAGACAGACGGACGGACACCACGCACGCACACACACATATATATACATATATATATATATATACATATATATATATATACATTTAAATGTAGATTAAATACTTTAACAAAAATTTTTTTTTCAATTAGCAACCTCTGGAAAAAACATTTTTGTTTTTACTAATTTTTCAGGAATTCCAAACAGGGTCATTACCTATTTTTTTTTAATCCAGGGATGAAAGGGTTAAAGTATAATGTCAGTAGAACCCAAAACACAATAAGTTGCTTGCTATTAAATGTGCTGAAACTCAATGATTCAGAGAATTTTACAATCAATGATTGACTGACCTTTGGTAAATTTGCTGTGTCATCAGTTTCTGCTTCCTTTTTGTCAAGAGAGTAAGTCTTCTTACCTGAAGATAATAAAGTGATAATCATCAAAGTTATGAAATAAAAAGTTTATTGATTTTACCAAAGGTATTTTGCAATGCATAATGCCATATGACCAATAAGCTGTGGGGGAAATGAGCATGCTGTAATTGGCATATTTTCGCCTGGGACTCACAGCCTATGGTGTGACTAGCAAGACCCCCCTGTGTTAAGAAAAGTCTTCCCCAGGTAGTTATTTTCCAGACCAGTTAAGGCAAGGATGAAGTTTCTCCTCTCCATAGCGCAAAGCCTGGGCAGTATTGTAGAGACCATATTTTGCCCATGCATCATGATCCCTCCCTTGTCCTGTCTTGTTGTTGACTTCACAGGAATGGTAAGATCAGTACATCTGGAGTATATAAACTAGGTCTGGCATATTGTGCAGACTTAAAAATTCTTCTTCTTCTTCAGCATTCTCAGCCCTTGAGGTTCACAAATGCAGATATCACTCGCCTCAGTTCATCTCTCTGACTAGCATTCTATTTCCACTTGGTGACACCGGGTGTCTGAGGTCTGCCTGGATATTATCTCTCTACCATCTTTTTAGTCTTAATTCAACCTTTTGGTGTAAGCAATCTTTGTCTCTATGTTATCTCCCATTCTGTTTGGATGTCCAGACAGTATATTAGCCTTCACGTCAGTGGTGTAAGGGGGAAGGGCGGGTGCTCTAGGTGTCATCACTGAGGGAAGTGACAAAATGGCAAAAATATGGCCACCACCTGGCCTTGCTACGCCACTGCCTCACATACCAGTAATTGGTGGTGATTTAAACAGATTATGAATTTCATTGTTGTTTCTCACTTTTTATTTTCCGCTGTTTGCGTCTTCGATGGGTCCGACGATTCATTGTAAGTCTATTCTCAAAAGTTTGTAATAATCTCATCTCTCTCATTTTTTTTCAAATTGCGTAATGAAAAAAGGGAGAGTGCTGTCAAATGTCAGGCTTCACTAGCAGGGGCATAAGTTTGCCAGATGTCATCTATTTTCAAGTTTGGTTCTGATAACATGCCCATCAAGTCCTGACCTGTCTATGTCTAATTTATCAATCAGTTTGTGGGTTTTGAATCAAAACCCAACCACATGCTGACAACACCTTACAGTGATTTCTGTTCACTGTTGTGTCAAAACATAAAAACATGCTTACAACACCTTACAGTGATTTTAGTTCACTGTTATATAAAAATACTAACAGAAGTTTACAACACCTTAAAGTGATTTTAGTTCACTGTTATATCAAAACACTGCCATAATATATTCCGACTCAGTAAATTTCACTGCAACAGAAATGTTGAGAAACATAAAATAACTTGAAAAAAAAAATAAACAATAGAAAGAAGACAGCGTTCATGACTTACCTTTAACTTCTCCCTTCCCTTGGCCTGCCTCCTGTTCTGCAGGAATTTCTGCCTGGCCCTTTTGAATTTTTTTCTTGACCATTGTAGTATTTTAAAGTACTCTCTGATACCTACACACACAGATTAAAAATTATTTCAGAACGAATGAAAAAACCAAACCTTTTTCCCATTCTCGCTTTTTCCTCCTCAACTCCCCCCCCCTCTCTCTCTTCCCTTCTCTCTCTCTCTCTCTCTCTGTTTATGTGTGTGTTTTGGGGTCTTTCGACAACAAACTTTTCAAATATCTACAGGAGCAACCAGTAGATGAAACTTTTCCGATTCAGGCCTCACTCAGTCCAGATGAAAAAAAAGACCCTTTTAATTAATTCCTGCAACAGGCATACACTATTCAATTCACTATGGGCATATCCAGTGTGGGTTCCGGGGCTCCATTATGGGAAAAACAAGAATAGACCCACTGCCTACCCAAAAGCATGTAGTAAGAGTGGACTAATTGGGGAGCTTCCTTTGAAGTCGGAGTGCATCTGCCTGAGGGCCAGGAACTAACAGTCTGCATTCAAGTGAATCAGATCTGTAAAACTGATGCACACGCAACACTCAGGTTCTGGAGCAGCACTGCAGTTCAGAAGTGGACGAACAACCAGAACTTTCCGCCAGAGTTTACAGCTGGTGAACCCGAAGAAGAAGAAGACTATGGGGACTATGGGCATATAATTAATATTAGGGCTCTACTGGCAAATCCGGACGAAGATTAAAAAGCCTTGGACGACTTAGTCAGAGTTCTCTCCCTTGGTCGCACTCCAAACAGTGATCGGAAAACAAACGAAACAAACGACACACTTACCTATCATCCTGCGGTTGCGTGTAGGGCTGCGTACGGTTGCGTGAGGCATCGTGGCATCATCATATGGTTGCGTGCAGGGATTAGAGTTAGGGGTAGGGTTAGGGTTAGGGGTAGGGTTAGGGTTAGGGGTAGGGGTAGGGGTAGGGTTACGGTTAGGGGTAGGGTTAGGGTTAGATGTGAAAATTGTGACGTAGGATTTCGAAATACTGGCCGACAATATGATGTTTGTGGGAGTGGCGCCACTGACACTCTGCCAAATATGACGCCAATAGCGTGCGGCTGGTGCCCCAAATTGTTGGCGAATTGTGCGTGTGACCAGCATCCAGAGGCCCTCGATTGTTTGTGTGTGTGTGTATGGGACTGTGCGCGATTATAGGGAACTCCGGCGTCAAAATTGTCAAATCTAACGCTAAACCTAACCCTACCGCTAACCCTAATCCTAATCCTACTCCCTAACCCTAACCCCTACCCCCTAACCACGCAAATTTATCGATCATTACAGCATACAAATTGGCAAACACCAACAAACAAAACACACCCAAAAAAAACACACAGAATTGTCCTGCAGCGTCGAAAAAAAAAACAGATCTGGGGGAAACAACCAAGCATTGGCAGCCCTGATGTCGACGTGACTGTCTTCTTTGTTTCGTTGTGGCTTTTCCAATCACTGTTTGGAGTGCGGCGATGGGAGAGAACTCTGACTAAGTCGTCCAAGGCTGTTTATTCTTCGTCCGGATTTGCCAGGAGAGCCAATATTAGGCTAGACATTTTGTTTTGACCAATGCTAATAAATAGTAACTGGATGGTAATGTGGCGACAAACTTGCAACCATGCTACAACTAATAAGTAGGAAATTATAATAACAAGAGCTTACATTTCGCAAGACACAACAGATTTTTGATTTTTTTTGTTTGTTAAGATTGAAAAAAAAAAACATGAAGTGTCATATGAGAAGACTAGACTATGATTGAAATCAGACAGGTAATAAGTAATTAATCATTACTGCTTGCTTTTTATCTGATTCAGTATTTGTGTGTGTGTATGTATGTACTTAGACTGCAAAGCTTTATGTGAATAAATAAATAAAGAAAACAGTCATAATAAACTACATCTCATACCAATACCATGTACAGACAGCGACAGCAGCAGAATTGATAGGACTTTTGTGATTAAACTGCTAGAACTAACCAACTCCTCATCATCACAGTGGACAAATACTAAAAAAGTATCTAGGAATATTGACGAAAGAAAAGACACGCATTATTACAAACATCCTTTTCAACAAACAAAGCAACCAGAATAGTTGAGTTCATTAGGTATAGTCCGACATCATAACACTTATGATATTTCCATAAGCGCTCCGTCCAATCTTCAGCAAACAGCGCTGGTCCAACAGTATTAGTATTACCAGTAGCGTAGCAGTGGCTGTCGTTTGTTTGTTTTGCCTTTCCTCTCAGTTGCCTTTACCAACCGTCATCCCATTGTAGGATGCAATTTTTCGTTATTTTCAAACCCTACTCTGGCTGTTGACAGGAGCCGCAATTTAGCCTAACGGTTGAACGCGGTTTCCGGGACCTCTTCACTGGTGATCCTCATCCGCGTGGTGGCACTTTGTTTCACCAGGTGTTTATCGCTCTGTGTGATGTCCTGGTGGGACATCATTTTCTTACTTACTGTCCTCTGAGTTTCTGCTAGATCCCTAAATATAAAAATTCTTGTTCTTCTTAGTTTTCACCAGCTGTAAACTCCAGCGGAGAGTTTTTGCTGTTCGTTTACTTCTGGACATTGGTCTTAATCCGGAACTTGAGTGTTGCGTGCACATTCGCTTTACCGGTCTTATTTGTATGCAGACTGTTGTTTCCTTGCCTCTCAGTCGCAAGCAGACACCCCCCCCCCCCCCGACTTTTCTGAAAACACCTCTAATTAGTCGTCTTCTACGACATGCTGCCTAGGGTGACAATGGCTCTCTTCTTTGTTCTAAACAATGAAAATCCATTGAAACATAATGCTTTACAATCGAGAGAAATGATTTTGTTGCATCGGGTTTTAGCCCAGGCATGCACTTCTTAGATGCGTCGACGATGGACTGAAATAGTAAGACAAACGAGGCAGCTTTATCGAATAAGGGATGAAACCTGAGAAATTACATGTAATTATTATTATTATTTTACATGTTAGGAGAACAAATACACTTGAAACTCTGTGATAATTGGCAAATGATGGAAAAAGAGCAGAGATAGGACAAAGATATAAATATCTGGATGGCTTGATCAACGCCTTCTCGAGCTGACGAGCCTTGGCGCTAACGACTTCAGCTCGACGTGACGTCACCACCCCGGGCTGACGATATGTTCCATTTTCACTCCATATATATCTACTGATATAAATATGTAGGCATGTGTGCTGCACCGGCAAGCAGGCGGGTGGCAGGTAATGAGTGAATGTATATATGTGTGCAGGTGTGTGTGTATGTGTGTGTGTGTGTGTGTGTGTGTTTAACCACTGCGCGCTTGAGTATGCGTGCGGAATTTTAACAATACAGTGAGATGGTATTTTGGCTACGAGACACCAGTAGCATACACATATCTTCTTGTAGGAAGTCTGCAGTCCGAAACCCAACTTCAAGGTGTCTCCTTCGTGCCAAAGAACTACATGGCTGTTGGGTGAACCGTCGTTAACGAAGGCCGTCAGGTAGTTGTAGGGGCGACGCTTGCTGGTAGATGTATTGTCCTAAGTCCCTTCCCCAGCTAATAGTGAGGGTACTGCTGGGGTGTCCGTTTTGTAACCCTCATGTAATGCTTCAGGTCAAAATGGACGCTAGGCACGGCCACTGGCAAGTGTTTTTGCTTTTCCAGACGGTGGCTGTTGCATTTTTGCACAATCTGTGGACTGGAAGGATATAGTTTCGATGCCCAGCTTAAGAGTTGGGTGCATGGCTTGACACTGTGAGCTGCAGATTTCATTTTGAATGTTTTTCGTGGTGGTGTGAATTGTAGATTCCGAAAATAGCGCAATTCTGGTTGTCGCAATATTGATGGTGCCATTATGTAATTAAAATTGATCGCTTGTGCAACTGCTGATCTGTTGGTGACTTCTTCTAGTCACTAGTACTACCATCCATGATGAACTGCATTTTTAATGACGCACTGTTTGTGTTAGCACTTTGGATGGCTACCGTATGCTTTTAATGCGTGTGTGTGCTAGTGCATACGCTGAGACAGCAGTCTGTCAATCTTTCCACAAGGGACTGTGATAAACATTCCGTGTGTTTTTCGTTGGCACAGGAGCGGAGCAACTATGGGGTGACCCGTTTGCTATGAAGCTGAAACTAAGATTACCAGATTTTCACTCTGACAGTCCCGTTTTTTGGGGTGTGTTCCCTGCTGTTCCGTGAGTACTCCCCCACAAAAAGTATAAGAATAAGCTCGAGAATAGGACACGTATATAGATTTTTACATATATACAAACTAAAATGGAACACTAGAGAAAACATGTTAATATTATTTAATTAGTATGCTTATTCAGGTAATAGGCCTATTTAGTCTTTATGTAATCGGGTGGAAGCGACGAAGACTACATTGCAGCAAATTAAAGATCTTAGATTTATTCTGGTTTGAAAATGGCTAAAAGGCCATCGGAACAACTAATAGAGTTAGACGGAAGATGGGGAAAAATCTGGCTCGTTTGGTATAAAAGATTTTGTTTAGTCTTTAACATCCTAGTTAACGACATGAGGGAGGCGATTAAGAATCCTGAGGTTCAACTATCCCAATTTGCCGATGACAGTGCCCTGTATTATAGTAACACAGGCACTAGAAACACCCGCAACACGCTGCAGAGAGAAATCATCAACATAACAGACTGGATGACGAAATGGGGGTTTAAGATCAACGTGGCCAAGTCGGTCATGATGATCTTTAACCACAAAAGAGTCAGAAGTTATAACCCCGACGAAAGCCGCATCACCATCAACGGCCGCACAGTCCAAAGAAAGCCGCACACGAAGTTCCTCGGCATGGTGCTGGACCAACAGTTGAGCTGGAACAAACACGTAGAGACCACCGCTACACGCTGTAAACAGTACCTCAACATGCCGAGGTTCATCAAAGCCTTCATAAGGGGGAATATAGACTACGGCTCCATAGTCTACGGGGCAGCGAGCCAGAACATACTACAGAAACTAGACGGAGTCCAAGGCCAAGCACTCACCACAATCTTTGGATTGGGGAGAGGGGCCTGCAGGGAGGCGATGGAGGTCGCCCTAGGATTTGTCCCCCTTCAGCTAAGACGGCGACAATTGAGGCTTAACTACTGGACCAAGGTAGGTCGCGACCCCGACCACCCAGCTACCAGGACCCTCCAACCCAATCGGTACCCCTGGGAAGAGACTTCGAAACCCATCCAAACTTTTCAAAAACCAACTACATGGCTAGTCGCCAGGCAGCTACAATCCGATGAGGTGGCAGACGTAATCAATAACTGTAAAAAGTTCAAACGGACACTGCCGCCGTGGTAGATTGTACTACCTTCGACTGACACCAGCCTAGCCAAACAAGCGCTCAAGAACTCAGATCCCAGCGAATTCAGGAGAGTTGCAGAGGCCCACATCAACTCAATCTCAACAGATGCCCTGGCAGCCTACACGGACGGATCCAAACACGAAAACGGGAGGCCGGGTCAGGGGTCGTCATCGCGGACCGCAATACAGTAATAAGCCTTCGACTCCAAGATAACACAGGAGTTGACACCGCGGCACTGATAGCTATCCTGAAGGCCCTCGAGGTGACGATGGCTGACCCCCCTGCTAAGATGTGCATCTTCACTGACTCGCTGGCAGCTGTAATGGCGCTCAAATCAATCGGCAAAAGCAGCCGGCCAGACATTATAGAAAAGATCATGGCGGCCACAACCAGACTTAGCGACTTGGGCTGCCCCACCACCTTATGCTGGATACCGGCCCACAAAGGTATCCCCGGCAATGAACGGGCAGACCAGGCAGCTAAAAAAGGGCTCCGAGCCCGGTCTTTTTCGACTGCGGACTAGGCAGGCACAAGTGTAAGGCCCTTATTGCCAGAAAAACCAACACAGAATGGATCCATAGGTGGTCGACCAGCAAAAAAGGCAGGCATGCCTTCAGGCTACTTAAAAAACCCAGCACCAGGGCGCAAGCTAGGGAACCAACAAATATCCCCACAGTCAACTACCTATGGAGACTTAGACTGGTCTACTGGAAAGACAAATCCAGCAGCCCCATGTGCACAAAATGTTTGGAGCTGAACAAAGTGGGCCACTACCTGCTCACCTGTGACAGATTCAAAGTTCACAGATCTGACCGAAAAACCCACTTTGAAAAAACCAAACACCCAATGTCGATCTCAGCCTGCCTCCACGTGAACTGCAGCCCACCCGTACAAAAATTGATGAAGCAGTTTATCAGCAGAACCAACTACTAACGCGAGAAGAACAGACGAGAGAATCGACACCAGAAGTCTATCCAAAAGACCGTGGCAGGGTCACCCAGACGTGATTTCCTTCTTCTCTTACCTAGCAAGCTATCCGCCTCTCTCAGTCCTTCGACCTCACTTTATGTCCTTCGCAGCGTTTCACGCCCTCCAGTTTTTTTTTTCCCCCTGTGTTACAATACCTCTACCTCTATATTTATGCTATGCACAATGTCCATGTATGAAAAAAGATTTTTTGCACAAAACACACAATACACACAAACGGCATCATTTGTAAAAAGACACGTACACAAATACCCACAAAGCAAAGCATGCAATCACTACACTGAACACACGATTTTGAAAAGAAAAAAAAAGCCAAAAGACTGAATTTGAGCCACACAAAAAAAATCAGCATTAGGCCGTAAAAAATCTGGCACAGCCAACGCAAATACAAATGTATATTGCGAAAAAATAAAAGCTCCAAAAGAACTTAAATGTGGGGCCCTGAAAAGGGCCGTGTGAAGGGCACAAAGTGAAAAGCTCTTTTGCTTCGGGGAGGTGAACCAGGAGACAGCCTTGTTACAATAACTGACAGCGTGTCTGACAACCAGCAAAAACAACAGAATCAGCACAATTATAGGTGGCATCCATGCAGGCGGACCAACACGCCACAAAAAGATAGAAACGAAAACAGCCCATAAAAAATGGATCAACTATAAGGAAGACCCTCAGGTTACTTTGAAGAGTCCCAGTTTTTCATTTTTTTTTCAACATCAAGTCAAGTTGGAGCGACCTATTTGACTTCCTGACCAACCTGTGGGAGCCTAACCTAGCTACTGATGCTTTGCACCGTGAGCTGGTCGGCAGGAATGGCGACCACAGGTAACGTCCGTGGTCTGACTGATTTCAGGCGAGGGTACGTTCAGTTGGTTAAAATAGATTTTCATTTGTATTCTTGCTAAGAGATAGTTAGATGGTAGATCGCTATATATTTGAGATGCTGGTCGAGCACGATGTTGTCGTTATTTGTTGGCCACGCTGATGTGATGTTAAATAAAAATGTTGTTCAACGATGTATTCATAGTTACAGTTGTTTCCTTCAGCTTAGGACTTGTAGTTAGTGTCCTTAGTTTAGTTTATTCGTTAGTTGCTTGGGCTATACTAGACTTTACACAAAAGATTTCTTGCCTGGGTGAGATATTCTGATCTCTCTCCCACCAGAACGAACTCTTTTCTCTTTTTTTTCCCCCCTTGGCACCTAGCCCCCCCCCCCCCCCCCGGTTTAGTATATTTATAATTTCATATTCCTAAAATTTATTAGTTCCTTAATGAAAAGTAATAATAATACATTCTAGAATTTTAGGCGGATGGGGTAAGAAGGGGGGGGGGGGGGTAAGGCTGAAAAGAAGGGTGTCCCCCAGTATTTTGCAATATTATCCTTGTCCACTCTGTCGGCTCTGTGGCTTTGTCGATGCGAACGATTCATAATGCTGGGATGCCGGGTTTGATCCCAGCTGCGTGCCATGCGCCTTGCGTTGGTTTCGACAGTGGTATCAAGAAAGCAGACCGTCCAGAAAGCAATGGCAAACTTCTGGACGTAGATTTGCCTAGAAAAAGCCACACAACATTCAGGGGCTGTTGGGGTTGGTTCTGCAACCCACTGTAAAGGATACGCAACTAACATAACCACTCTGTATATTCGCAATATTATCCTTGTCCTGCCGTATATTCACAATAGTATCTTTGTCCACCCAGTATATTCACAGTGTTTTTCTTGTCCACCCAGTATATTCGCAATATTATCCTTGTCCGCCCAGCATATTCGGAATAATATCATTGTCCACCCAGTATATTCGCAATATTATCCGTGTCCGCCTAGTATATTGACATTGTCTTTCTTGTCAGCTAGAGAAAGCCTTGGCTAGATCAGATGGATTTAGCGAGACATAAAGATCGACTGACTGACTGATTTTCTACCCCACCAGGACATCACACAAGCGATAAACACCCGATGACACAAAGTGCCACCATGTGGTTGAGGATCATCATGGAGAGGTCCCAGAAACCGCGTTCAGACAATTGGCCATATTTATGGCCTGCCCATATTGCGGCCCCTGGCAAAAGCCAGAGTGGGGCTTCAAATAACAAAAAATTACGCCCTAAAAAGGACGTAAGGAATGTGTAATTTAATAAAGATCGACATAATTCATGATTCTTGTGATCGTTGAGTTGGCGAACCACGATCGCTGATTCGTTTGTAGTTGGCACGTGATGATGATAATGCGTAGGTTGGTGAAACTTTAATGCAGCCTACATCGATGGCGAGGCTTGATCAGTTCGCATGCTTAGTCAGTTTAGACAAAATTAAGCGTTGGCAGGTAACGATTACACTGGAGAGGGTATAGGGTAATATTTTCTTTCTCGTCGGTACTGCTACAGTACTACTTCTACTGCTACTACTAATACTGCTGCTACTACTACTAAAACTACTCCTACTCACTATTACTCACGCAAACAAGACCTAAAAACGCCCCCGTACTGCCCACCCTTGCTCATCGCCGCCCCTGAAACCCTCGGATCCTGTGCTCTGTCTGCCCCAGCACGAAGCCCCACAAGGGCCTCATCCGAGTGGCGATGTGACCTCACAGCACCCTAGATTCCTTTTGACCCGCAGCTATCCTTTGACCGGGCCTAACCTGAGCCGAAAGGTGACCTAAAAAGAATAAGGCAAAAAATGCCACACATGGAGCGGGAGGTGTAAATATATTTTTTTTTTAAATATAAAGTTATAGAGCCAGGGAGTTTTTTTCTTTATCTTCTTTTTCTTTAGATCATCTGAGTCACCTTTGGCAAAGGTTATATAAGGAAAAGACCACCCCCCCCCCCCCCCGGCTGGAAATTTTGTCGGTATATACTATATCCCTCCCCCTTCACCTTACAAATCACTTTTATTTGGCGGGTGGGCAATACGTTCCGTCCAGGGTTGCAGTCTGCAGGATTAACTTCCCAAAGATGAAACTACAGTTCTGTTTGAGCTCCCAGCAGTTATATTGTAACTTAAATCGGTAGCCGCCCCTGAGCACAGGGACTTCCCAGCCTCGTCACGAGACATGCGGAAAGTGTGTCACGTGTAGGTCATTAAGTTTGCAAGAAAATCATGGTAAACACCTATTTTAGTGTGATTATGGAAGATGGTTAGTTCGACGTTAGTCTCCCTAGACTCCGCTCATATACACACTAGCTCACTTCTGATTGGTAGTTCCTGAGCCCCATAACTTTCGCACACGGTTACAGGGATGTTCCGCGATGCTGTTGATATCGCATTTTGTATATTTCAGCACGCCAGCGCTTTTAACACACACACACACAAAAAAAAAAAAACATGGAGAAACTGGGTCTAACACAACCGCCCTAGAGAGTGTTACAACCTATGTTACAGACATTCTTTTTCTCGGACTGAAAACGTAAATGCAAGACATCGCAGAAACCAAACAACAGAGCGGGACACACCCGTAACTTTCAGGAAAATCGTCCAGCCCAACAAACTTGTGAATGAAAGGTGACCTACTCTTTTTTTGGGAGACTAAAGTCGAACTAGCAGCCTTTCACTACTGATGACCCCTGTTATGTGTTTATTAATCAAATATTTTGTTCCTTTGGGTAACTCTTCATTTCTTGCAGCTCCAGGCTGCACCTCCGTGTCCATCAGCATAGACAGGGATAAGGAATCAGGTCCTTTATCGAGTTAATTTTTGCAGTAAGTGCTGCGCGTGGCATTTAAAACATCGCTTCTGTCCAGCCAAAGCAACCGAAGTATCTGCAAAATAAAATACACCCTCCATTGTCTGGAACACCATTTTTTTTCAGAACGAATATTAAGGTCAGGTCATTAACTCACGAAGTGCTTTTTTTTTAATCATCATCGTCGTCTTTTTGTAATGCTCTTGAGGTTTGAGGCTCGAACAAGGATCAACATCATGGCACAAGGGTAGTAGCCCATAAGTGCCCTGTTCTTACTTCTAACTCAAGTCTGAGTCTGAAGAAGCTCAGCAGAGTGCACATGCCCTGTAGCACCGGCGAGGATCCTGAAATACTTTGGGTAGATTTTAAACTCCAAATTTGTGCCCGAGGAGCGCCGTTATGCTACTCTTTTCGATTTCCAACTGCCAAGGGATTTTTCTTTTACATGCGCAACAATACACACGGGCGTCCGATCTCACTACACAGAGACCAGGGGGAAATTACTAGAGGTCCAAGTCCACGTGAAAAAATCCCAGCTTTTACTGGGGATTGAACCCTGAAACTCTAGCTCTCGAGGCGGACACTATGCCTCGAGACCACGCAGCCCTCCTTTGCCCTATGTACCCACGAAGGGTTCGCAGTCAATTTCCCCATTCAATTTTCTTAATCTTCTTTTTCTTCTTAGCCTTTACCGGCTGTAAAGTCCTGCGAACAGTTCTGACGGTTCTCCCACTTCTGGAATTTGGTCTTAGTCCAGAACTGGAGCTTTGGGGGAACATCCGTTTTTCTGATCTGGCTTTTTTGTTCGCAGACCGTTGGTTTCTCGCCTCTCAGGCAGACGCACTTGGTTTTCGAAGGAGACACCTAATTATTAGCCTCTTACGGCATGCACATGAGGCAGTGGATCTATTCACCCCCCGATCATCCAAAATGGAGACTGGAACCCCAATGAGGAAAATTGTTCCATTCTCTCATGTGCATTTATCTCGATATATTGAACAGAATCCAGCCAGCACCAATGGCCTCTCCCATCTATGTTTTTTTTCTTGTACATCTTCCTTCCTCAATAGCAAACTACTGAACTTAAAATTGCCTAGCGAAATCACAAACAGCCAAGACATGTTATGACTGGTTCTGCAACGTCCAGTCAAGCATACGCAATTTACTTCCTTTCCCTTTTTAGTGCAGGTTCTGTCATTTTCGTAATGTACCCAGTGTATAAATAATGTCCACAGATAAAACTGGCTGTCACCCAAAAATAACAATAAATGATGAAGAAATTGAAAATGTCACAAACTTTGAATATCTAGGATCTATAATAAACAGCAATGGAGATTGTTCAACAGAAATTAAAAGGAGGGTGGCCATAGCAATGCAAAGATTGAACAGCCTTAAAAGTCTATGGTTAAGCACCAGCAAGGAGATAAAAATTAGAATTTTGAGAGCATGCATCTTCCCTGTGGCTACATACGGATGTGAGTCGTGGACTATCTCTCAGTCCTTAAGAAAGAGAATAGGGGCTTTTGAGCTGCAATGCTATAGAAAGATTCTCAGAATATCTTGGACAAAAAAGAGGAGAAATATTGACATCTTAAAAGATCTGAACATCAATGAAGATTGGCTAATAAACAGCATCCTTTCTCGGAAGCTGAAATATTTTGGTCATATCAAGCGCCACAACGGATTGGAAAAAAACTATAGCAGAAGGCATGTACCAGGAAGGAGGGGCAGGGGCCGACCGACACGAAGATGGGCACAGGATATAAGTGACTCCTTGAGTATGAAAGTATATGAGGCAGGAGAACTGGCGAGAGACCGAGTTTCTTTCAGGCAGACTGTGATGAGAGCGACGTTCTGCAAAGGACCTGCTACATGATGATGATCAGCTAGTTATTCGTTTAATGCATCTTGCGTTAATTGTCGATAATAATTGTAACACGTAGCTTTTGTTATCTTTCTCGCAGTTGATATTCAATGATATTGCAAGGCCTACGTATATTATTATAATGCATGGTGTAAAATTTACCGTACAGAACACGCAATAAAACATGCAATTAAAGCGTACGCATATAATTAGAATGTTGTGTAGTATATTTAGGCATGTGCAGCAGTAAAATCCGTGACTGCGCGGGGGCGTCTGACATCCTAAATACGGGCCTGATGGTGACATATGGTTTAGTTTAGCTGGATAATACAAGCTCCTAACACAAGGAGATCTGCGTGACCGATTTATTGCACAAATTTCGTTAGTAACCATCTCTCTCCCCTCTCCGTTTCTCTTTCTCTCTCGTCCATAATCTTTTTAAAACTTCTGCGGTGCTTTGTTTTTCCAGTTATGTTTCACTTTTGTTTGTTTGTTTTGGTTTAATCTCAGTTAGGACCGTCTAACAGTATAATAGGTGTTTACAAACTGTCCCGGATAAAGCATTTTTTTTAGTTAAATAAAACTGTATCTTTCATCCTGGTTTGCAGAATAAAAGTCCGTGTTCAGCTGTCTTTCAACGTTATCCCGGATTTTGAGTAGCTAGCAATAACTTCCGTGTTTTTTGCAACTGGTTTGCAGCTGACAGAAGAGCTACTAAATGGTTATAACAGTGGGCTAGAATAAAACCGGTTTAAACAGATTAGTTAGGCCGCTTTAACACACACACACACATACATACACATTAACGCACGCACTCACGCGCGCGCGCACACACACACACACAAGTGACGGAGACAGCACCGAATATAAGGTAAATGTATAAAAAAAAGAAAGATATATTTTCACGCATTTAGGCGCATAGGGCATGTGGGAAGAGCATCCGTATTTTTACAGACCAATCGGCACTATGTGGGTAATGTGGTCAGCATTATGTGCAACAGACTAAGTTATGCCCCTTGAGATGTGGATAAACGTGTGCATGTACAGAAGAATGGGTCGTATTTCCAGGAAACAAAAACTATCAATTAAAGAGGTTCTTAAGAGACTTATTAATGGAAAGACGCTGAAAAGAATTAGGATATTACAGACCCATCTAACCTTCTGCCTCTCTGATCTCCCTCCAATGCATCATTTCATTCGTACATTTTGTAAACAAGTAATAGTAAATAATTAAGGTTAGATGCGATTCCTCTACATGACGATGCAGAACCAACACCAGCAGCCCCTGGCTGTTGTGTGGTTTCTCTAGGCAAATTTACGTCCAGTAGTTTGCCATTGCTTGTGGACGGTCGGCCGGCTAATACCACTGTTGAAACCAACGCAAGGCTCATGGCCCGCAGCTGGGATCGAACCCGGCACCCCGGCATTACGAAGCGTTCGCATTTACTTAGCCACAGACCCGAGAGTAAAAAATAGCTAAATAATAAATATAAACACTGCAATGTGCTCGAATTACACGAACAGTTCTAACCTAAGTAAAGCATAGTAATTGTAAAAAATAAAGGATATATGCATGCTACTTC